>VWZD01006680.1:61764-78019 GCA_013396695.1 Sakesphorus luctuosus | reverse complement strand
ATAGATAGATAGATAGATAGATAGATAGGTATATATCTATATATATGTATATCAGTTAAGAACAGTTATCCTTCTTGTATCCATTTTCTGATTAAAATTCCTTTTCTTAAATTTGATAAAAAGTGGCGTGATTATTGTGGAGGAAACCCCCTCCTCTGCTTGTGGGTAAACATTTTGGTTTTTCTGCTCAAACTGAGAGGCACGCATACACCCAGTGAGCTATAGCAAATTACAACTAATAAGGTATAAGAAAAATAAAATAAGAATTCTGTTGCTTACCCTTGCAATATTGATGGAATGGGGAAGACAGGGTAGCTCTCAGGTTGCCCTGCCAGAGGTGGAAAGCTTTTCTCCCCAAGTTGCACTTAAACTGCACTTCTATTATATCTTTTTTTTTTCTCCAGGTGTTTGTGTGACTAGTAGTCAGTCTGTTGGGGTGGTGATGCAGATGCCCTGAGGTGAGGTGGGCCCTTGAAGATATCGCAAACGAAGGCCTGCTATGTCTTAACACTCCATCCTTTGCTAATCTTGTAAGTTTGCTTCTGTGGGGAGCACCCCCAAAGAGGGGCCTGAGGCATCTCTCTCAACACATCAGGCCTTATCAGCTCATCACCCCACAGATGCCAATCCTTCAAACAGTGAAATCTAGGAGACATGAATCCCACATGCTGATTTTGTCGTTGCTATAAGCCCAGGAGCTGGCAACACTGCCAGCTGAGCTAATCTGCTGCGAGCATTGCACTAACCATTGGCAGTGCAGCTCTGCTGAGGAACGGCTGCCCAGGGTGTGCTGCGGTGCTCAGCTGCTCAGCACTGGAGCAACACCAAGTCAGAAGCTCAGGAGCTCAGGCAAGAAAACAGATAGACTATTTGGCTTCAGAGATGCTGTGATCTCTTCTCCGCTTGAGTCTGAGTTCATGCCTGTACACTGGCCAGATGGGAGCTCCTCTGATGAGCATTTAGTCTATCCCTTTGCTTGCACTTGCAAGGCCCAACAGCAAGCTGGAGGCGCAGGATAACTCTTTTTCCAAGAGTCCAGATCACCCCAGGGAGATATATGGTCTCCTGTCTGCATCTGGATGAGGTAAATGCCGTTTTATGGTGTTTAATCTAAACACCGGTCTGGAAAGCCTCTCACAGTGTTAGTACAGCATCAAGCCTCAGCCCTAAAGAGGCACTATTAGCCCTGTCCCACTTGTTCTTTCTCGGCACTTACTACACTCAAGCTCATCTCCTTGGCTTTCCAGAAAGCCCTTGCATAGCTCTGTTGCTGTGCAAATTGGATAAGATATGTGTCTAGGTGTTTTGCTAACAGGTGGCAAGCCATGAAGAACTATAACTAAGTTAAAACCCCCAAGTATTAGCTGAATAAGCTAATTTTTTGTCATTCAGATGGCCTGAAACCTGAGATTACAGCAATGCACAAGTTTCATTTATGTTGTGCTTGGAAAGGATTGTCTTTGCTTGGGTATTGTTTTCCAATAAAGCGAAACCAAAAACCAAGCAACCAAACAAAAAAGGATGCTTCAAAAGAAAGATGAAAGTCTGTCAGCTATGGAGTATGTGGAAATCCACGCAGCCATATGTTTGTCTCTTGATGCACTGAGGGGCCACATCTATACTTACTGAAACCAGCAGGTCCTAGGAGCAGACCTGCCTTGATTCTGGCCCTGGACATTTATATTGTCCTTGCAGAGTCAGTTCTAAGTATATATAGATATCTGATTCATAACCTATGCTGCGCCTCACTGGAGGCATTGGTTTAAGACCTGGGTGGCCTTGATTTTATTATTAGTGCTTCCACTGGCCTGCTGCTCAGCAGTAGGTAAATGAGGTCATTGCTTTGTGACTCCATTCCCTTTTGCAAAATGTAGATAAAAACTCTTTTAATCCTGCCAATGAAAAGTGGTATGATGAATAGTATTCTTACCAGCCTTACCTGCCTTATAGTAGGGGTCTTTGTGAATCCATTCTATTAACAGCTCTAAGGACCATAGAAATCCCTATATAAATTAAACACAGAACCTTGGCAGTGCCATGAAACTGCAATTAGGAAATGAAAAAGCTGTAGTTTTCAGAGTAACAATAGACTTGCCCACATTGCATATCATGCATAGATTTAAGTATGCATTTAATAGTCTGACTGGTAATAAAAATATTATATAGATACAATATGTTTGAATTATTATTGCTATGCTGGAAGAACCACACTGTTTCTGTACCCTGGCTCCTGTGTGCTTAAATTTGTAACTTGACTGCTACACTCTCAGACTTGTTTGCATTCAATTTCTTTGAGCTTTCTAAATTAGATATGTACGTGATGCTCTGTGTTAAAACTAAATCGATTCTTAATAGTCATGTGGTGTTAATATTAAACCAATTAGGCTCAAATTAACACACACATTTATTTAAGCAAGGCCCTGATCTTGTAAACTACTTTAAATGTGTATTTTGAACTCTGGATTAGTAAAGTTCCTAAGTACATCAGAAATATAAACCCTGTAAGACATAACTCAGCTGGTTAAGTTAATTACTGAAGCAAAATTGTGGCACCACAGAGAAACTATGTGAATAAATGCCATCTCAGGTAAAAAATTTAAAAAAATAATTAAAAAAAGGTAAAGGTAAAGTAAAAGCTTTTACAACTTCCTTTGGTAGCTTCAGATTAGGAGAACAAGATGTGCATATGTATGAGTACTTTTGAATCTCTTAGAGGTCTAGGAGGAAGAGACACACTGAGAATGATTTAGTTCATTGTGGAGTGAATATTTACCCATGGATGGGACAAACATCTCTGGTTTTCACTGCTTAAATCTTCATTGACTCCAATAGGAGCTGAGACACAAACCTCACATGCAAACTGGTATTTGCAGACACAGAAGTACATAGATTCATTTAGGTATCCAAACTGGGAGCTGAGCCATGTCTGTCACTAGAGAAGGATTCAATGGAAGTTCCCTTTGAGGAACCCAAGATGGTTCCACTCATGCAAATCTTACCTATACAGCTGGAAACAATACAAGTGAAGAAACTCTGCCTGTTCCTGAAATCACACATGAGTTCTATTAAAACTGCCCTCAGTGGCTTTCATTTTAGTGTTACTAACACATCTAGATGATTAGAATTTTTATATCCTTCTCCTATCATTTCTCAAAAATATTGTCTCCTTCTATGGCTAGATGCTGCCAAAACTTTCAGCATCAAGGTATACCCTATTTACTTTCTTCTTTAAAGCTCTAGGCTTGGACATGCAATCAAGTTGCGTTGGCTGAACAAAATTCTACCCACCTGCCAGTGGCTGTTCACGTGTTAACAGCTGCCTATCCACACACATGCTTGTAGCCTTCTCTAGTCATGAGATTAGGGGAGGTGGCTTAACACTGCATAACATTGCCTTAACAGGGGTTGCTGGAGTCCAGTACATTTTCAGTTCACTAAAATACAGCCATTTTTCTTATCCAAGATAAGGGTCATGAAAGATTTGTATGGAATACCTCTGTTTTGCCAGTGAACAGGCAGCAGCACACAAAGACACAAACTTGAGAGCTGAGGGAAGATGAGGCAGATGGGCAGAGGGGTTTGCTCAGGGTCTGCAGAGGCAGAGTTTGTCTCTGCAGTGACTATTTGCACAGCAAAACACAGCTACAGAAAGGTGTAGGCAGGGCAGCAAGACCTCTGGCTGTGTTTTTTCTTCTCTAGCTGTGGAAGTCTTCAGGGAGGTAATAAGGCCATATATTGGCCCAAATGTTTGTGGTCAAGAATTCATGCCCTCAAAAAGAAGCAGTGCATAGCCCTGTTTTATGATTACTAGAATGAATGGCGTAATTCATCCAAATTCATTCCCAAAGTAATTCTGCTGCAGCCTGTGGAGAACTACTCTGGATGCATTTAGCCCATAATCTTCCTCCATCAAGATATGACTATACCCTCCAGTGGGCAATAAAGTGCTTTGGGGCATCTAATTGAAAGTGTGACAGTTTTACACTGTTGGGAAGCAGCAGTTGTGGGTGGCATGTGCTCCACTGGCATCTGAGGGTAAATACAGCTGGATATGTGGCAGTCTACAACTGGGAGCTACATTATGCATGTGCTGGGAACGGCAAGCCAGTGCCACAATGCAATTATAGCTTTAAACCGTGCCCAGTGTGTCTGTTCGGCAGCAGTAGACAGACAGCTCCAAATCATTATTTTTTTTCTGCTTACTTAGCTTCTGGTGATTAGGTTCCTGTTTTGCAATTGTGGTGACTAAACCAATTAAGGTGCAATTTAAAGAAGGAACTCATAAATACTGTACAAAGGTAGTATTGACATATCTAAACTTTATAAAAAAAATGAAAGTGGAGGGAGGGAAGAGAGGAGGCTAGGTTTCCAAACTAAGCAATCCATTTTAGAAGACTCCGCTACAAGCAGTAACTTCTGCAGTATGAATAAATATGCATAATCAAAAAGGGAGCAGAGCTCGCTTCTCTCTATTGCTCATTTGATATACCTCTTCATGTCATATCCACTTTCACATAAACAACACAATAATAAAACATCTGCATTGCTAAATAACACCACTGTGTTCTAATTCCTCTAGAATGACATGAATAAGAACATCCTACTCCTGTTTATTAGAATTTATTGATGACATGAGTGTGTAAAGCAGCAGAAGGCATAATTAATCCTGGTACAGCCCCAAGTTACATGTCCAAACTTGACAAGTTTCACTCTTGACTTGCATTACTTTCCCTTGACACATGATAATATCAGGGGCTTTGACAAGGTACAGATGTCCTGCTACAGGAGTGGCAGGAAGGCAGTTCGCTTCTTGATTCCAGCTTCTGCAGATGCAAACAATGGGTTACGGCTCAGTGAGGAATGATGGGGAAAATTGGAGCACTTGGTAAAAAAGAAAATAAGAAAATAAGCTGCCCCTTGTTCGAGACAGCAGACAGGATGCTAATGGAGCTTACAGATGATGTTCAATTGGGAGGACTAGTGAGCCCCATCAGGGTAGAGCAGTCATATCGGCAGATTTAGAGAAATTAGAAATAAGAGAAGAAAACAACAAAATTAGATCAATCTTGAGGAAGACAATTTGAAGCACAAAGGCAGCTGGAAGGAAAAGCTGAAAGCAAGCCATAACATTAAAATAAGGCTAAAGGGAATAATGGATGTGAAAATAAACATTGTTTGCAATGTGATGTGGCTATGAAAGCAGTGACATATGTAGAAATATAACCCCCAGTTCAGTTCACCTTGCCTATCCCCAGGGAACTGGAGAAGTTACCATCCCTATAAATGTTCAAAAAATGGGTAGACATGGCATTTTGTGATATGGTTTAGTGGGCATGGAGGTGATCAATCAGAGGGTGGACTTGATGATCCTGGAGGTGTTTTCCATCCTCAATAGTTCTATGATTCTATCCCTTTCCCAAGCCACAGAATATATGAATATCTTACAGCTCTGAGCTACACTGCTTGGGATTTGAGGTACATTTTTAGGAGTTTAAGCCTGTGATTTTGGATCCCTGGGTCTTCTTTTGTGATCTTTGAGGGACTGGCAGGTCACCAGACCACTAAGGGTAGAGCTTTGAAGGGCCCATATTCTATTTGATTCTATACACCATGGTTTCCACCATGCCTATGGGGACAGAGCAGGGAGGCATACATATAACAGATGGGCACATGAACAAAACACCTCTGCACATGTATCCCTCCAAAGTGATACCTACAATGCTCATCACGGAAAAGGACAAAATAGAGTAATTTTTTTTTTCTTTACCTGATGTGTTTGAACCCACAACTCTGAGAAAAGAACATTTACTACTACAGACAGATGTTCTGGAAGAAGAAACTACGATTCACCTCCTTCACTTTTTGTATAAAATACATCAAATTCTGAACAATGCCATATGAGAAAGCACCCAAATCTCAGCCAGCTCAGGCACCTTCATTTCACTCCATCCTATTCTCCAAAACATGTCTTCTTCCATCCTGACTTGGAAAGACCAAACAAAAGCTACATCACAATAACTAGAGTGTTCTCCTCATTGAGGAGCCTGTGTGGAGGGATGAGCTGATAAGCCCTGATGGGTTGAGGGAGACACCACAGGCCCCTGGAGGGGTGCTCCAGCAGAGAACAAAAACTTTCAAACTGATGAGATTAACAAAGGGTAGAGTGTTAAAAAATGACATGGCCTCCCTTTGTGATATCTTCTATGACCAGTCAAGGAGCTACCCCCCTCGGGCATCTGTATCACCCCCCCAAAGTCACACAAAGCCACATGAAGAAAAAAAGGTATAAAAAGTGTGGAGTTTAAACTCTAGCAGAAAGGGGAAAATGCCATGTCTCTGTGAGGGTAGCTGCTGCAGTTTATCCTGTCTCCTTCTACTTCCTGGAACAATGTAGGGGTAAGAAGACTATTTTTCTATACTTCACTTTGTTAACTTTACTTTCTTACAAAGCTTATTCCTTTATACATTTTATCTTACATCTTATGCTAACAGCTACTTTGATTTTTACTTTATAAGCATCTCATTTACTGTGTTTTGCTACCTTAATACTAATAACAGTAACTTGCTTCACACTTTGCTACTTTATATTGGNCACTGGCAAAGCAGAACCCACAATAACTGCCACATATTTGTATTAATAAATATTATTTCGGGAGCTGTTGTGGAGAAAGTTCTTTCCTAGCTTAAGTCTGGCTTCATATCAGAGGTCAGAAACCCTTCCAACCTGTGGGCTGTCCATTAGTTGACAGACAGTGTTGGGGACATAACGATCTGATTGTCTAGAAGCACTTATTGCTAATAATTTCTCCCTGGCTTGAAGTGTGGTCCTCATAGGGGAGTCAAAAATCTTTCCAGCCTGTGTTCTGTCCAGAGTCCAGCAGGCAGTGCTGGGTTCATAAAGCTTTGATTACTCTGAGGACGCTTATAGCTAATAACTTTTATTAATACAGTTAAGACTAGAAATCTTTGCATTTCTGTCTCCCTCCTCCCTTTCACATGACAAACATGGAAACTGCTTCCAAGAGGAATGAATATGTTAAGTCCTGAATGATTGATCAAAGTGTCTCCATGTTGCTGCTGGCCTGCACTGGTTGTCCAGACCCAGACCAAGATCTTTGGCTCAGAAACACAAGTAGAGTGCAGTTTCCAAGGATGATATGTGTTTGTCCCATCTTTTGCTTTGGTTTTTCCTGCTCACTGCTTTTCCCTTTGTTTTGTACATGATGTTGAGGCACCAGAGCAAGAATGATGTCAACTTCACTCAGTATCTTTTTCAGATGTCGCAAAGCTTAACATTGTGATACTGAACCACAGGATGGTGAAAGTTCTGGGACATCCTGACTCAAAACTTTGCCATGACTGAGACAGCAACTGTTGTACAAAAATAATGTCAGAAAGAAGTATACGTATCTATACCTTCTCTATATATATACAATTTGGGAGGACACCCACAACTGAAATTGTAGGTTTGCTCACGGACAAGGACTATAAAAAAGGTTTTGGAAAACTAGAGGGAATTCAGAGAAGAGCAGAGAGCTGGAGGAGCTGAATTATGAGTGAAAATCTTAAAGTATATAGCTTCTAAAAATTGTGGTTTAAGAAGAAAAAGTCCCCCATGCATATCCCCAGGAGATCTGTTCAAGTACCTATTTTTTTCTTTTTTTTTTTTTAATGTGTATACATTCTTTTCCCTCTCCTTTGCAAAGAGGCAGAGAGAACAACTTTGAGCACTTTCAATCAAAACTGCATTTATTTCAAAAGCCTGCATGATGATAAATATCTCTTTGCCCACAAGTCACTTTATTCATATGGGATTCATATGGGATTTTTCATAAATTTAACAAGGGTGCTTCTCAGAATCTTCCTGTCTCTTATGAGACATTATTTTAATATTTTTGCTTCCAGGGAACTCATCTGCTAAAACTGCAGCACCTATCTTTCCTCCTCTTGACAAAATGCTAGCAAGATTCTGAAGCACAGAATTAGAGGAGAAGATGTAGTTCTGATAGATATATACTTCCGATATATATGTGTGTGCATGTGTGCGTGTGTGCCTGTGTACGTGTGTGTGCGCGCACGCGCATGCACGCGCATATATTTATTTATTTGTTTGTTTATATTTGTGTATATATGTACACCTCAGCAGCTGTGAAGGCAAGCAGCCCCAGTGCTGGTGTGCCTGGCAGTGGAGAGCTCTACTTGGTGTTTTCTGAACCTGGAGAGTCCCTCCAGGAGCCTGCAGCTCCCACAACAGTGTCTGATGGGACCTGCATGGGGTCAGAAGAAATGGTGGGTGGCCAAGCCCTTCTCCCCACTTGCAGAAACCCTTTGGGAGTGGGAGCAACCATGAGTGCTGCCAGCAGGGTGGGCAAAACTATGGAACAATCCACACAAGAACTATAGAAGAGCAGTATCTATATGGAGTTACACTTCAGGGTGGAGGAAGATCCTGGAGCATTTCCAGTGGTGCTGCACTTTGAAATTAGTCACTGTGCTATCGTTTGTCTGGATCTGCCCACATGGCTGAACACAGTGACTGAAAGGTCAGTGAGGATGAGACCCTGTCCAGCATATCAGATGTGTCCTCTGAGATCATCCCACTTGCCCAGGTGGTCTGGGATAATGGGTGTGAGGGTCTGCTAGTGGTTCATCCAGCATGGAGGTGTCACCAAGGTTCAGCTGGCCCATGTTCTACAAAACTGCTCCATAAAGTAAAAAAGACTGGTCATTGTCATAGGAAGTCTCTTCTGAAGGGAAAAGAAGGCCCACTGTGCAGAATGGATACATCTCTTAGAGAAATCTGCTGCCTCTCTGGGGCCTAGACAATGATGTGTAGAGAAAGCTTCCTGTCCTGGTATGGCCCTCAGGTCATTATCCATTATTGATTTTCCAGGTGGGAGTAATGAAGTTACAACAAGAAGTCTGAGGGCAATCAGGAGAGACTCGAGGGCCTTGGGATCACAAGTTAAGGTATCCAGAGCACAAGTGGTATTCTATTCTACCCTTCTAGATGTAGGGAATGCTGAAGAAGGAAAGAGGAAGAGCCAGAAGATCAATACCTGGCTCCAGCCTAGTGTCATCAGCAGAATTTTTGGTTTCATGATCATGGGTCAGATAACACAGAACCAGACCTGCTGGCAAAAGACAGGGCATGGATGTCTTAGAGGGGGAAGGGATCTTTGCATAGGGCTTACTCGAAGACCTTTAAATTAGATTTGAAGGAAAGGTGGCAGAATAGCCCTGTAAGTTATGGAGTGTTTTGATTGTCTATAGCTTAATAATGGTGACAATAAGGTTGTTTGTGGCTTAGAATCATCAGGAAGGCCAATAAGGTGGATATGCTGGTAGGAGTTTGTTATAGACCACCCAACCAGGGTGAAGACACAGAAGAAATATTCTATAAGTTCTCACAATCACTGCATCACAACACAGCAGAGAGAAAGAATCTAGGAAGCTCCTGGACTCTGTGGAAGAGACCTTCAGATCATAGTTGGTGAGCAAGACAACAAGGGGAAGTACTTTGCTGGACCTGCTGTTTGTGAACAGAGAAGGACTGGTGGGAGATGTGGTGGTGGGAGATTGTCTTGGTCTCAGCAAACATGATAGTTTTCAATTCTCGTAGAAGTAAAAAGAGATCAGGAGAGCTGCCACCTGGTAATTCTGGAGAAAGCAGACTTTGGCCTGTTTAGGAGCCTGGTTGAGAGAGTCCCTTGGGAGGCAGACCTGAGGGGCAAAGGAGTCAGGAAGGCTGGATATACTTCAAGAAGAAAATCTGAAAGACACAGGAGTAGGCTGTCCCGATGTGCCAAAAGATGAACAGACAGTGAAAGATACTGGCCTGGCTTATCAGACAGATTTGGCTGGAGCTTAGGAAAAAGATAGAAGAGTTTAGGATCTTTGGAAGAAGGGGCATGCAACTGAGGGGGACTACAAAGATGTTGTGAGGTTGTGAAGGGAGAAAACTAGAAGGACCAAAGCCCAGCTAGAGCTTAATCCCTTCAGTACAATAAACAACAGGCAAAAAGTTTCTGTAAATACATAAGCAACAAAAAAATTGCAAAGGAGAATCTCTGTTTTTTATTGGACATTGACCCTGTCTGACTGGGAGGGTCTGACCTTCTGCCCCACAACAGCCACCATGGAGACCTGCACAGGGACCTGTCAGGGCTACATAACTGAAGCCAGGCATGACATAGAATCACGAAATCACAGGGACCTTAAAGATCATCTTGTTCGAACTCTCACGACATGGACAGCACCAAAGGGATGACATGACCGAGGTCAGTTGCAGGTCTTGGGCTACAGAGGGCCTCAGTCACTACTGGAGCAGGTGTATGTGCCACAGTGTGCCACAAAATGCCAAATACACCTTGTCCATACATTAGTGTTGGCTAGAGATGAGGAAACTGTTTGAAAATATAGTAGCACATGTCTTTGCTTGGGAAGTCTCACATAGGAGTAGCACAAGAGGATGGACCAGGAATATTTAGATCTTTAGATCCAAAGTTTCAGTGCAGACTCTAGTACTGTCGTCAGCAAACTCATTTCCTGGCAAATTCACCAGTGAAATACTCATTTTTCTAAATTCTGTAGTTCCCATTATTGCAACAAAGGAAGTCTGTGTTCTCTATCATTGCAATATCTGTATTTTACCAGAGGATCTGTAAAGTCTCCAAGGATTCTCCTGGTTAAGTCTGAAACAGAGATTCAAGTTGCCCTCACACATCTGGAATCTACCAGAAAGTGTTCTAGATCCCCACTACCTGGACTGTCCTTAAAGTTCACAAGGATTTTGCCATTTTGAGGTGGGAAAAGGCTCATATTTTCCCTCCTAGTCCCTCGTAAGTGCAGACATTTTCTGAATTTAAGAAGGAGATCATGGGCTTACAATTGATTTCTCAAGTTCTACTTCATTCTTCTGTATGTTATATTTTCAACTCCAATTTATTAATGTGTATTAGTGCCAGCATGAGACCTCCATACTCCAGTTCAGGATCTGGAATGTTCTACATTTGATCTTCCTTGCCTTTTTGCAGGATAGGTCTATCATGTTGCAGAAAATTAACAAACCAGCCAACTCTATTGTGCACTAACAGCAGACAAACATCCAGTGGCATAGGTAGGAACCTACTTCTCCATGAACAGTCCTTGTGGGCCTATATAGCATTAGGTCCAGTTTTCCAACATGAAGTTTAATGCCCTTGCCACCATACGGTATTTCTAGGTGGCAAGGAGAAACACTACCCCCTGCCCATAACTATGTGCCAGAGCTGTTTCTGTTCCCTGTTTTCTGTTTGGAGTTCTGTAACATTGTACAAACAGCTGTTGTGAGGTGTGTAAGTTCCTAGTGCTTGCATAGACTTCTGTAAGCAAAGGAAGGCCTGATGCAGGAAAAGAATGAAGAAATTGCCAGGCAGCTTCTGCAGAATCTAGGTTCCTGTCTCTGTCATTGATGCAACAGTATTCTTCCAACAGCTCAGTTGCCCAAGAACCTGCAAGCACTTCTATTTTCCCCAGTGAAGCACTGTGGAACTCTGAGAGAAGACACTTGAGACTCACCAATAGCCTCAGACTTTGCTCCCTCTAACCTTTGATCTTTGCATTGTGCCCATACAGCAGTTCAGCAGCAGCAGCAAATCCCAGCTTTGGGATGCAAAATAGATGGACACCAATGATGGGGACCATGGAGTTATGTTGGTTCAGTGATCAGACTTTCAAAGTGTTTTGCTCAAGTCACATAAGATCTAATTTTTTAGTCAGCTATTCTTTATATTTTTCACTCATTATCAGGTCATTTGATAATGCAAAATCACTTCATTGTGAGTAGCGCTGAAATTTGCCCAGTTGAGATCTTTAATACCTTTTCTGGATTTGTTCAGATAAAAAAAAAAATCTCTTGGCATCTGTCAGTAGAAAAAGAATTTTACTACTTCCTTGGTCCCATTCTTTGTCTGACTCATTTAAAATATGAGCTTTCATGGAAAGGGACTGATTTTTATTTGTGTTTGATATAGTGTCTAGGAAACCTCATCTTCACTTGTGACTCTGGTCTTTCTTGATGCTAAAGAATAAGAAATAGAAAGGCTAGTGTTTTTGAAGACAAAATTTCCTACTCCTTTCCATTCTGAAATCTATAGATCTCACTTTGCATAGCATTTTCATAAACAGAATAAACTCTCTATAGCAATGAAATAAAATTAAGATACAGAAGTGCCCCTCAGAACACCCATCATACTTTCAAAATAGACCATTCACTTACTGTAAAGGTTATTTCAAGCTAAGAATCCATTTATTTGAATGTATTTCCATTTTAATCAATATCCTTTAGAAATGGTCTCTTTCTTAGTCATGTAAGGTGAATTAATATAATTTTAAGGACATATATTTCTTTTCTAAATGTTCTTATAAGGCAAGGACATATGTGAGATTGGATTTTCACCTCTGGTAGATACGAGTCAACAGCATTTTCTTTATCTCAGTGCAACAAGAAGAGGAGTGCCAGAGGCAAGACTTTCAGAAGAGGAGACATTTCTACAGCACCTGAACACTGCAGTGACAATCCCTCATTTCTAATCCCAAAAGATCTCTTAGCACCTCTGCAAAATATTCCTTTCCTCCTGAAAGCCTGAGACACCTTTCACTAAAAACAACTGAAAGACTTCCATTAAGTTCAACAGATTTTCAATCAGGGTCTTATCCAAGATGAGTGCTTTCTTTTAATGTGTGAATAGAAGGTAATTACCTTTCATTACATCAAATGTAGCAGAAGATGGGCAAGTACTTTTTTCTGCTTGGGCTTGTGCATTTTTCTAACATTTGCAAAATGCTGACTTATGCACACAGTTACACTCAAAACACAATTACTCATATATAAATCTGCATTTGTGTTTAAATGTCACTGGTAACAAGAATGCTTCTGGTAACAAATGTGTTTATCAAATATACATCAGAAAATGGCACATTAAATAAAAAAAATGTTCAATAAAATATATGCTCAGCATTTTTACAGATATTCTGGACCTCACCCAACATATCTTGATGTAAAAAGAAACACTGTCATTAAGGTCTAAGAGGCCAGATTAAAACCATAATGGGAAATTCTCAGATTTTTGCTTTCTTTACAATTTTTAGGTGCTTTTTTTCACTCCACAACCTGACTGTATGTCTATATGTACAGAGCTCATAGACTGAAATCAAGAGGATTCCTGTGTGTTTCAGGGGAGTCTGAAGAATCTTCCATTCAAAAAGTGTTTTTTTTAATTTTCTTCTTCTTTTTTTTTCCTTTTTTTTTTCTTTTAATCTGAGAGGCCTCTGAAATTCATTATCATATTTAGATTGCAGGGGGATAGTTATTTTGTTGACAAGGAATGATCAAGGATGACAAATCTCAAATTTATGTAAGAACTCATGTTAAAGAACAGTAAAGAAGACTGGGACATAGCTCAAGGAAAAAGAAAATTAAAAAAAAAAAACAAACAAGGAGGGATGATATGCTACTGGTCTTAAAATTAGGGATGATAACAGCAAATGTAAGCAGAGAGAGATTCCATTTTTCTTTCTAAAGCTAGAATTGAGAAGTAGCAAGTGAGGCTACCAGGGAGCAGGGGCAAAGTAAATAACAGCAGGGGAGGCTAAACCAGGCTTGGAGATACTTATGTCCGTTCCCTGAGTGAAGAGCAGTACCTCTCTGGAGTGGCACTGGAGAGTGGAGGAAAATCCTGGAGCATTTCCAGTGGTGCTGCAGTTTAGCTCAAAGTACCACAATTTGAAATTAGTCACTTTGTGCTATTGTTTGTCTGAATCTGGTGGAAAACGTAGGTTTGGATTCCTGCTTTGCACACCTTCCCATTTCTAGGTGGCAAATCACTGTCCTTCAGGTTTATTGAGGTATCCATGAAGCTACTCTTTAATACTGGTAACAAAAATAGGAAACAACAGGTGGATGCAAAGAATTTGGCAGCATGCAAAATCAGCACGACAGGGAGATGATTTTTACCTCTGTTTATAGCACTGGTGAGATTGATATCAGAACATATTTGAAAAGATACTGAAAAATTGTCAAGGATGCAGTGAAGAGCCAGAAAAAAATATTAGAGAGTTTAGAGAAATGGCTTGCAGTGAGAGATTTAAGCAGCTCATTCTGTCTAGCATATCAAAGATGTATTTTAGTATAACCTGAAAGTCAAAACTGAATGATTCAAAACAGTAAAGTCAAAAAGCAGTTGCTTTGTTAGGAGGCCTCACCCTCTGTCTTGATGTGACAATACATCTTAACACAATTACATTGATTTATTTGTAGGCTGGGACAAAGTTATATAGACCTTTCCTAAATTTGAAGAAGTGTTTATATATATATTTATAAGTATGTGATGCTTAAGAAATTATAAATATTTAATACTAGGTTTAGAGGAATTATTATTATTTTATTAAATGTTCCATTGAATGAGTTGTTGAGGTTGTTGTTGTTTAACCCCAATAAACAACTAAGCACCACACAACTGCTCACTTCGCTGTCCCTGCTGCTGGGATGTGGAGGAGAATCAGAAAAAGGTAAAACTTGTGGTTGAGATAAGAGCGGTTCGATGTTTGACATAAAGTGAAATCTTATAATAATGATTACAGGCAGGATGAGGAGTAGGTTGATAATAGTAATAATAGTAGTAATAAAAATTATAATAACAATAATAATCAAGGAGAGAGAGAGGAATAAAACCCCAGAGAAACAAGTAATGCACAACAAAATTGCTCACCACTCACTGATGGATGCACAGTTCAACCCCAAGCATTGATCAGCTCCTCCTAGTCAACTTCTCCAGTTTATATACTACGCATGATGTTCTGTGGCAAGATTCTCGGCCAAATCTATGATAGGAGTACTTACAGAAATTCATAGGGAAAGGAACAGAAAAAGTCACATTCTTATTAATGAATGTTACAAAATTATTTTTCCCCAGGATCTTGTGGACAGAAAATGTATAGAATCTGGTTTCTAAAATGACAGAAACTGAGCTTTATTTTCTCTCCTGTATTTCTGCTCTTGAAATTCACAAGGATAGCAATTGCAAAATTTCTTGAAAAGCTCTATCAATGTTGTTTAAAGAGATTCAAGACCTTTGAATGCTTTGATGTTGCTCTTCTCTATTGCCTTCTGACACTTGTTTCTCCGCAGCATCCCTGCAGTAGTATGGTGTCTCTCAAGCTCATCATCATCATCACCAGCTCATTAGTCATTAATCAGCTGCATCTCTACTGGTGGGGACCAGCAGCAAAAGTGATGTCCTGGTATGAACGGCTCCCATGAGATATGAATTCTGCTCTTCTCACTTCAAGAGAGTTCTGATGGCTGAGGGACCCTCAAGCCAGTTCACTAGCACATATTCACATTGCGGCACTTTTCTTTCTTGCAGACAGACTGAAATGAAAAGAAAATCCACTGACACTTCAATGGCCTGGCACAAACCAAGTCAGATAGACTTAGCTTAGTTATGTGGACTTAGCTATGTGGCCAGGATAGCACACAGTCCTTCCCAACCCTTGAGCTCATACCAGATGATACAGCCCAGTTCAACATGAAACACCATCTGCCCGGCTTAGTGAAATGAGTTTGTGTCTTCTTGCACATGTATTTATTAATATATTTGCTTCTTTGGAAGTGTGTTGTATTTAAATGCAAGTTCCAAGTAACAGACACATGATGTAATTGCTATGTAAATAGGAAGGTGGTTTGCACACAAATATAGCAGGACTATTAGAGGTGATCATTAGTGACTAATATAAGCAGTTATTTGAACATTAGCATATTGTTATTCATAGCAGAATTCATGATGCATTTAACAAGTAATAGCTTCCCTAATAAACTTAGGAGTATAATGAATCTGTTCTGTAGATTGCTGAAGATGGACAATGACATTAATGATTATTAAAGTCTGAAAATTTCTAACAATTATCCATATTTAGAAAGATTATTTGATTAAAAAAATAAAAAAGAGACATGACAGTATTTTCACCTATTTCAAATAGAATTTCCACCCATATTAAAAGCTGTTGAAATTAAATAGACAAAAAGAAAATGGAAAGAATGGAAGAAAGTGTTAAAACTCTAAAGATATGCTGAATACGTCCTCCCAAAGAGCAAAAGCAATTAATTCCCTATTACATGTGCCTTAAAGGATTATATATTCGTAAACTGACAACTCAGAAAGGACTGTCCCATCAAGCTGGCAAACCAATCAACTATGGCAGAGGCTCATATTTA
>VWZD01006680.1:8144-61755 GCA_013396695.1 Sakesphorus luctuosus | reverse complement strand
GGCTCATTTTTAACCCCCCCCCCCCCCCCCCCCCCACCATGTTATCCTAAAACAGAGATTGCGCTCCACCAGTGAAACTATAGAAGGGGAGGCTATAAACCTTTCTGACTCCAGTCTACTCCCATCCTTCCAATGTAAGATGTGTTCCTACTCAATACTTTCTCAACTCTGATTCTGTCAACACTTAAAAAAAGAAGAGCAAAGAGATGAAGGTAGCTTGATGAAGCAGCAAGAACAAGCTACTTTCTCATGTGATGTTCCTTGTAGGGCAAGACCAAGACCAGTTTTGCCCTGCAGTCACAGCTCTGTGTGATTCACATAATTGTGACTTGACAGGGTTAAACTCAGTAGGTGGGGGCTTCCAGGGATACAGCTGTGACAGCACTAAATTAAAGATGGATCACTAACGCTGTGTGAGATGCTGAAATAAGCCCAGGTCAGACTGGAGGCTTTCCAGGTGTGAGTAAGCTTCTTTAGAGGTAAGCTGGAGATGCATGTATATACATATATGTGCAACCATAGTAATATCCAAAGCCACGGACTTTGTGGGTACTAGAAAACTTACTAAACCTTGTCAGTAAAGTTTATTTGAAACTTAAAAAAAAAAAAAAACAAACAACAACTTTCCTATGTGATGTAATAAAGAGAATATTGTAATTTAATTTGGTTTTAGTGTTTCCAATTAGATCCCAATTGATTTCAGGAATAGCAGCTAAAAAGAAAACAAGCTTATTTGGGTTAATGTAGACAAATAATGAAATTTAATTGTGATTTAAGATTCCTGATGTTCATTGATTAGTCCATTCAAAACACTCCTTGAACAACCTCTTTTAGATTACAGAGTTTAAACACTTTAGTTTTCTAGGATTGCATTTAGGTCACTCATCTCCAAAAATTTCTAATGGTTTCATTTGTTTTTTCCCCAAAATTTTTATAAGGCTCTTGCTCATCTCTAAATTATCTTGGTTACACATAGTTCATTGAAATTACGCTGATTTGGGGAGAAACAGATACTGATGGCAGCCTAGATAAGAACATCTGTAGGTGCTCACACAGTGTCAAGCTTCCTGAAAGAGCCTGACAGGGAGGATCCCCAAAGAGGCCAGAAGATCTTGTCTGTGTAGGAAAGTGAACTTGGGTAAAACATGAGGTTGGCGATCAATGACTGCTTCTGAGTAGCTTTATGTCTTCTGAGGTAAATAGGTCTATTTGGTTCTATTTAAAAAACCCAAACAAACCACTACCAAACAAACAGAAAAAAAAAAAAACACAACAAACCATACACACACACAGAACCCCCCCAAACACAGCATATATACTTAGAGAGAAGCCCTTGTAAAGTGAGAATTCGGGTAGCTGCTTGTTCTCTGAGTTTTTCATGGTTTTTTTATTTTGTTTGCTTTGGTTTGATTTTTACTTAGCATTTTGTTAATTTTCCTTAAATAATAATGCAATTCTCATTGCAAATTCCAGATTTCCAGTTACTCTTCTGAATCCCTTTCTTGCATGTTTCTCACAACATACCAAAGGACACCATGTATGTAACACAGGAAAAATCACACCTCAATTGTCTTTGGAGGAACAAGTTGAAGCCCTACCATCTTTCATTACTTTAAACTCTGCTTTAGAAATCTTGAGGACAAGATCGCTTGGCACTCCATGGCTCTTTCCTACTGTATTGCTAAAATGAAATGTTTCAATATTCTTGAAATGAAACATTTTGACATTATCAAATGCAAGGAGAAGATTGAAATGATTCATTTGGACTTAGTCCCATAAAAATGTCATTGAAATCAGCACATTTTCACAACCTGTTTTGATTTGGGCAAAGCTACATATACTCTTTTTTTTTTTCCCTTGGAAAATGATTTCTTTAAAAACAAATGACCAGCTCTAATTATAGCTCACCAAGCCTTTTCTTCAAAAGTCAAAGCCTGTACTTGGAGGCAGATTCTCCCTACAGGTTACTATGAAAAACATCCTTCTTCCCCCACAGAAGGGCTGATATTTGATGTTCCCAGGACTGCAAGATGAATTTGTGTCTTGCTTTTAAGTGGCACCCACAACCTGTAAGAAAAAAAAATCAAGAATTTAATAAACAAGTCAAAAGGTGAAGGGCACATCCCAACCCTTTGACGAAAATTACCATTGACTTTTGAGTTTAGTTCTGGAAATGGAAAGCAGGAGCTATAAAGCCATGTCTGCAGGGCACTGCAGTCTGAGTGGAGATCTGCGACAGGACTGACTGAGCCATCTTCCAAACCAGAGTCGATATGGCCACATGAGAGCGTCTCTCTGTCCAAACTGATTAGGCTGCCGAAAAGCTGGATTTGGTGACTTCGTCCACACTATTAAATTAAATGTGCCTTAGTCCGCAGTGTGATACCCAGGCAAGGTGGCACGCAACAGCTCACCTCAGTGTGAAACCCTCCATTGCCCTGCAGCGGCTGGCTGCCTCCTGACTGCCTCTTGGGAGGGACCCCTGCCCCATGGCAACACCCAAAAAGAGTACAGACATGGTTTGTGGGAGTGACTGCTTGCTTGAGATGAAAACACACCATGAATTTATCAGTACAATTTACCAGTAAAGTTGCAGTGCCCAGCACTGTTTAATTTAGTGACATAAATATGGCAAATTAATCTGCCTGTGTGACACACTGAAGTCTTATATCTTTTAATAAGTGAGTGTCCTGGCCTTTCAAGGGTTGTAGGCCTCATCACGATGCCCGTGGCCTGGGAGAGACGTGCCCTGTGCTGACCTGGGCTCTCATCTGGTTACAGGGCTGAACCATGAAACCTTGTTCAGGGCAGGGTCAGCTCTGCCATCCTGCTGCAGCTGAAGGGGCAGATGCTGACACATAGTTCTCACTCATCCTGGGCTGTGAGGGTTTTATATTGCTGTTCAATCAGCATTTCATCATGTCACAGGTCAGTTATTTTGGGTTTGGGTTTCCTTCAGAGAACTTCCTTTCCCTTGCAAGCTTTGGTGGGGTCCTTGGTTGACCAGGACCATAAGTCATAGAGTCATACAATCATTAAGGTCAGAAAAGTCCTCTAAGAGCACAGAGTCCAACAATTAACCCTGCACTGCCATGTTCACCAATAAACCATGTCCCTAAACACCACATCTGCACATTTTTTGAACATTTCCATTAATGGTGATTTCACCACTTCCCTGGGCAGCCTGTTCCAATACTTGACAACTCCTGGCATTAAGAAATTTTTCCTAATAACCAGTTTAAACTTCTCCTGGAACAACTTGAGGCTTGTTCCAACAACTTCCTCTTGTCCTATTGCTTCTTACATGGGAGGAAAGCCTGACCCCGCCTCCGAGTACACCGCCATTGAAGGAAATTGTAGAGAGCAATGAACCCAAGTTTTGAACAGGATTCTGAAGGAAAACGGGATCTCATTTTATCCTCCCTCCCCTGCACTGCCTGTTGCTGTCAGTCCAAATCAACTAAAACCTCCCAAATTTTGGGGCAACCTTTGTGAGTCAGAGATAGGCAGGTGAACCACAGGGATTGTCTGTGAGTCAGACACAGGGAGAAGGTTAGGCTTTAACTCTTCCTCCTTCCTTTCATCCTTCGCAGCGCAGCAGGTGCAGCACAAGGGGAGTAGACACCAGTCACCTCACAAGCTCCAGGGACACACACCTAGAAATCAGTAATATTGTCTCACTGAGCAAAGCTTTGAATAAGGCCCTAATTGTAGCATTTCTATGGAAGAATAAGTAAGTGAGTAGCTGGGACGGCAAATAAGGAGGGAATGATGAACATGAGGATGTGCCTTTGGAGACATGGAGAGAGGAGCAGGGCTGGGTGGGTGAAAGGGAAAGAGCTGAGAAAATATTTGATCAAAGGAACATTTCTATGACATTAAGGAAAGCTCTGTGAGAAATTAAAACCTGCAAAAGATTAAATATAAGTAAAATGCTCCAGACACCCAGCAATGCTTCAGTTGGGTGTCTGGAGTCTTTGACAGAAGATGTGATTCATCAGCTCCTACATGCACCTTTTTTTAAGTATGCATGCTCATTTCAACAAATGTGAAACTTCCAGGAAAAGTAAGAGCACAGCACACTCCTCAGCCCTGAACAGCCTGGCGTGGGTATACTGACGCCGTGATGGGGACCTGTGCCAAGCGCAGCAGAACCATCCTCTGTCCTCCTCCCAAGGGGTGGGCAACAGGGAGCTTTTCCCTCTCCATCTTCTCCCTCCACTGTTTCACTTGCAAAAGGTTTGGGTTCACTCTGCGGTGGGTTGGGTGATTCATCCCTTGCACACATATGGGAAAAAAAAATATATATATCTGTATTTAAAGAGAGATCTCCTGCGAGACAGCTAAGCTCTCAGAAGACAAAGGTTTGGTGGATAGATCAGCATGTCTGGGGACATCCAAAAGGCCTTTGAATAACTACCCAGAGTGGGCTGGCACATGCTGCAAATTTGTTCTCTGCTGTCCATGGTTTGGTTTTACAAAGTGAAACATAAGTGGGATCAAATGTAGTAACCCTTGCCTGAATCTTCAGCAGACTCATACACCAGCTTCAGTAAGTGAGAACTTGGCATATCCATGGCAGACAGCTCAGAAAGCCATTAATATCAGAAATATAACCTGTATTAAAATTTTGCTATTTAATAATATTTGACCAACACTGATATGACCCCTGAGCCCTCTGTTCCCTCTCACACCACTGAAGTGCCATGATATTTCTCCATCTTTGTCTCTCATAATCCAAACTTATGACCAGTAATTTAAATAAAATAAAATAAACAAACTTTCTTACACCTTCATCAGAAACTAAATACAGTTAAATATTCATCCACTTTTATACTACCTTATTCATGCTGTATATATAATTTAATAAATACTACTATCAAAAATAACTGAAGCTGCTCCAGACTTATCTTCTTGAATCTCATGTGGCAAAATTTAGGGATCTTTGACTTGGAATTTATGTCTGACTTGCTACTGAGTACCATCACCTCTATTGGTGAGAACATCCTGAATTATTGCTCTGGCTATGAACTGGACTAGATGACCTCATAGGTCTTTTCCATCTGTGCTTTCTGAAACTCTATTAAAGGCCACTGTCAAAGCCCCACCTCTGTGTATGCTGCCAAGTGAGAGAGGGCATTTGTGTTTGCAGTGAAGGCACAAAATTTGGATATGTAAAATTAAATTTCTGTCCTTCCTATCCCAGACAATACAGGCATGGATACAGAGCAACAAGAAAAAAAAGTGACATTCCTCAAAAGGTTCAAATTAACTTGGTGACTTAGATGCATTCTCCAAAGAAAATGAGATACTGAGAGAACTCAAAGCATTGTTTTTTGGCTTTTTCTATTGCCAGCGTGGTTCAAAACAAGAGACTGATAGCTGGATTACTACATAGGACAAAAACTTCCTTTCAATAAGAAAAAGATATAAATTAGAAAATATAATTGATTTAAGCATTCATAGTGTTAACTCAACATATTCAGTGTCCAAATTGTGTTGAATGTGGGTGAGAGTTTGAAAGCTATGGACACAAGTCAGTCCCCTCTAATTTCCTTCTCCCTGGATGGGGCACAAAGTCAGTACTGCCTTTTTATACATCTGAGAGGATTAATTACCCCAAATGCATATCTACAGTCAGCCCAATATAGGATAATACCATCAGTATAATAAAGTAAAATACAGTTAGTTATTTTTTCATAGCACAACAGAATCATAGAATGGTTTGGGTTGGAATGCACCTTAGAGAATATCCAATTCCAAGCCGCCTGGCATGGGCAGGGACAACTTCCACTAGAGAAACTTCCATGAGGGAACTTTCCACACTTTTTTTCCAATATGCATTTGCTGCAACAAATAGGCTTTGTGTTCCTGGGCCTCATGTCTTTATGGATAAATTTGGAGCTGTGTCACTTATAGCTTTCTCTACAGGGATTATTGGCCAGTGCAACTAGGATGTTCGGCTCCCAGAGTAAGGCATTTTGTGAATAAAGCCAACCCCTGTCAGACGCCAAAGGTGGACATCACTGACTGCAGAAGTTCAGGGTAATTCTAGGACTCCGTAGTTTGGACATTGGGATTTTAGAGGTTTGAATTATTGGATTATGTAAGTCCCCAAGTCCAATATGTTGAGACTCTCAAGTTTCTAAAAATGAGACATGTGGATGAGCTAAAAAAGGGGGGGAAAATTTTGAAAAACAAAAAGACAAATGTTTTCTCCTTTCTCTCTGTGTTTCAAGGGCTTATGCGGAGTTCAGATCCATCCAGATCACAGCAGAGGTTAGGTGGAAGCTGGAATGTCCATCTTGCCTTGGCAGGGAGTGTGAGTGTCATTTAGACATTTTGGGTACAACCCAGCTAGATTTATACAACTGCATACCAGTGACAGATACACTGTAGATGTCTAAATGCAGATACAGGCACAGACACCAGACTCTCACTCAAGCTGAATACCATCCTCAGGGACTTCCAAGGGGAAATTGCAGTGGAAGGAGGAAGGAGTGGTGGATTTTGCATTCATGGCACTTAAATATTCCACAAACATATTTCATACACCTTTTAGAATCTGAACCTATATTATTTTAAAAAATTGAGCAGAATACTTTATGCCTGATGGTGATTTCTATCTGGAGAGCTCCCAAAACATGCACCTGCATTTCTGGGCATTGCCTCAGTCAGTGCTATGCAAGAGTTAAACATTATTTTTAGTTGCCTTGAGAAATGTTCACAAGAAAAAAAAAAAACAAACCCAAAATATAGGACAATGTATTGCAAAAATAAACACTCAAAAAGGAACTAAATGAAACTGAAAAACAACTCCGTGCATATGATTACCATTTCAAACAGGGAAAGGCTGACCCATTGGATACTCCTGAGAATGCTCCCTCCATGGAAAGGTATTCATGTATATCAGCATTTGTAAGATCCAGAACAACATTGGGGTCATTTTGTTTAAAATATACTGTGAACTCAGCAGGATACATCTGCTTTATATTAGTCTTGTGGAAATACTATAAAGGGCTTTGGGGGGCTTTTTGTATATTTTTTTTATTTTTACTTGGTGGATAATTGGGATAAAATTGAACTTGTGTAAAAAAAGAAAGCAACTCATGGTAGAAATATCTTAGTAGCCTAAGTGATTAAAAAAAGGAAACAATCTGAAAATTAATTATGTACTTTTGAGGAAATATTTATTAAAGTATCTAATGATATTTCAGTATTCTTTTTATCATTATATTGCAATATGGTGGGGTTTCTTTTTCTATTCTGGCAACATGAAAATTTGTATTTTGACACTTAATGAAACCACAGCTCAGGTGTCAGATCCACTGATCACTTTTTGGGATTGAGTCAAGTCTGTTCACCTTGTATTGTCATTAAAGCACGTGCAAAGCCAGGAACTGGTTTAAACTGATCTGATTTGTGGCATCTTTGCTGCAATTTGTCATTCTCCTTGCACAGATGCAAATGACAAAGGAAGGGAGAATCAGGCCCTCTGTGCTGACAAAGGGCTCTTATCTTCCCGGTGTTTACTAGCTGATCATACTGTTTCCTTGTCCTTTCATTTAAGGGTCATCAAGATAAAAGTGTTTGTTTGAATTCTTTTTTTTCTCTTTCTTGCTCCCAAGTCCTGTTATACATAATGTTCCTGCTAAGGTCATACAGTGGTCCCCTAAATATGTTGCTGAATGGCCTCATGGGCTGCTCTGCTTTTATGGTTTTGCTCAATGATTTAAAGAAACCATGTTAGGTCTTCAAATAGAAAGTACAGTGAGGATGACGGGGATCTTAAATACCATTCTCTCATACCTTCCCCTTCACAATCTTTCAAACCAACATAATATGGGGGGATGTCCCCCTCCAATATATCCTGTCCGCAGGTCTCCAAACTCAGCTCTGCTTTGAGACAGAGTAGAAAGGGTTTGCCTTAACAGGAGTTTACAGCCTCAGTACCAGCATCTTGTACAATCTGAGACCAGGAGCTGCTACAGTCATCTGTTTACTTTCTTTCTCAACTTAAATAAAACAAGAGGGGGAAAATGTTCTAACGAGATAGCTCCTGCTTATGTGAGAGATTCACGAGGAATAAAAATAAAAATCTATTTACCTTCAACCACCTGCAATGAATTATGAATACAGAGGTGTCACCAATTTGCATAGAGCACATACATGCAGCTCATTCTTGCTTAATCCTTTTGCTTGAGCTTTTTATTATTTCTTATTATTATAAATTCAAGCACAGAAGGCAATTTCAGCACCTGAACTATTTAGAGAGAAGACTGATTATGTTATTATGGAGAAAACTGTTTTTATCAATTGATTTGGCAAATTCAGGCTGAGACACTCTCCAGTTCCCTGCTCTCCCATCTTGATTACTGTGACATTCTGCTCAACTTACTTTGATACATATTTCTGTGGTATCAGTCATTCAAAGCACAAGCAGCAAAGCACAAAAATGAGCTACCATTAGTTTACCAGGAACATTTTGCTTTCTGGTCCTGTTTCCTTCATTCCTTGTCTGCCACATCTTTTCCAAGGGTTCAGTTTCAGCTTCTTTAATACTGCTTCTGTTTATACCCAGGACAACACCAGTGCCAAGGAAAAGCTGGGTTCAATGGAATTAAAGACTAAGTGTGATTCTTCTTCTGAAGGCAGAGACTATTTCAAGAGTTTCTCAAGATAAGATGGTTGGCAAAAAAGTAATACTGAGGTACTAGGGCTTGTTAGTAAAGCAATGGAAGGTTGCATGTTTGCACTCTTAGAGAGGACACAGCACAGAGTAGGCTGGGAGTCACCTCTCTGATCTCCCAGGTTCACCAGATTCAGGACCTGAACCTTGGCTGGCTGCTGTTGCCTTTGACTGCAGTAATGGCACACATGCATAACATAAAGATCCAGAAGGCAGAAAGTAAAACTAAAGAAAAGAGTTTAAGAAAAAAAGTGAGGCAAAAAAATGGGAGCAGAAGAAACAGAGATGAAGAGAGGCCTGGGAAGAATGGTGGCTGTATCTGGGCAACAGCAAAAGGCAGGGACAGTGGGAGTTGCTGCATGGCTGTAACCATGAACTTGAATGAGGCCAAGAGGGTGTGGCAAGAGGGCATCTTGCAAAAGCCTGCAAGATGCCAATCTATAAGCATCAGAATTAGGTACAAGAGCCATGAAAAGGTAGCCATTGATCTACAATGAGAGTCATACACATCAGTAAAGTGGAAGCAGAAGAAGAGGAAGTAGATGAAGAGAGCAAGATAGATCAAAAAAACTGAGATCAGAAAAATCACTTTTTGGTTTAACTCAGGCCAGGAGGTCACTAATGGCCTTGGGCAGGTGACATTCAGCAGAGAAGAGAGTTGGGAGCCAGCAGAGTGGTGATCAAAAGGGAAAGCGGGAGGAGCAGAATTAAAGGCAAGATGAGGTAATCTTCTGGCATTTTGGAGAACAGGTAGGGAGAGGTGGGAAGGCAGGGGGTTTAAGAGGCAAATAGGTGTAGGGCATTAGGGCACCAAGTGATGCTGGTGCAGATTCATCCTGAGGCACCACAACCTTGGAAGAGCCTCCTGTTCCTTTGTTCCTTTCCACATCCCCAGGCTTCCCTTGCACCTAAAAGAAAAAAGGGAAAAAAAAAAAAAAAAGAAAAAGAAGTCAAACAGAAAAAGGAGAAATTATGACTGACAAAGCAGGAAAATTAATGGCATCAAGCAGAGTAAAGCACTGTCACGGCCCAGAGCTCCATCCTGTAATAAGTGAGCAGCCCAGATGTCAAAAGGGTTAGGGCATTCCCTGCCGACACACACAGGCTCCTGAGGGCAAAAAACATTTTGTCCTCATTTACAGTGTGGTGGAATAGGAGAGGGGGAGAAAGGAACCAGGTGGAAGATAACCGAGAAGTAAATTGATTTACATTTAAATGTTATGTTTTTATTACTATTTTTTTTCCACTCAGTGTGAAATGTTATCCTTTAAACTAGACAAACCAGGGTAAACTATTTTTTATAGTGTGAAAAAAAAATGATTGACATTCTGGGGTAATACTTTTTAAATTCCTCCAATTAAACAAAGTGAATTTAATTTTAAGTTTAATTAAAAGGAAATTTAATTAGAAAGAAGATTAAATTTTAATTAAATTTCTCCAAAATCCTTATCCTTGCCTTTACTGCTAATATTTCTCTCGGAACCAAATCCCTTTTTAATATTCTTAAATTCTATTCTAGTAAACTTCCCCTTTATATTAAAATTATATCTGCCTGGATGTACTCGCTACCAGGGAGAAAAAAAAAATCATTACCCCTTTTAAAATACTTGAAGAGTACACCTGAGACACAAAGTAACTCAAGAGCGACCAGTGGAACATTTGGATATGCTCTGAGTGCGACATTGCTAAATTAACCCGCCTGCTGCTGAACAGTCTGCAAGCAGGGGAGCATCTGCGTGTCACAAGACATTCCTTTCCTGCACACTGTTTTCTGCTGCTCAGCACACCCACAGTGTCTGTATAGGCTGTGCTGCTCAGCTCTTCATATGCTCTGCTCTTGCATCAGCTTTTCTTTTCTTCTGCAGATTGTTTTGTTGTTTTTTTGGTTTGGGATTTTTTTTTTGTGGGTCTTCGCTTTGTTTTGTTTTATTTGGGATTTTTAATCATATAATGGCTTGGGTTGGAAAGGACCATAAAGATTATCTTGTTCCAACCCACTGACATGGGCAGGGACACCTTCCATTACATCAGGTTGCTCAAGTCTCAACTTACCTGCCTTGAGCAATTCCAGGGATAGGGCATCTACAGCTTCTCTGGCCAACCTGTGCTGGGCCTCATCATTCTCATAGTAAAGAATTTCTTCACAATATCTAACCTAAACCTCCCCTCTTTCAGTTTAAAGCTATTCCATTGTCCTATCCCTGCAGGCCCTTGTCCAAAGTCCCTCTCAAGTTCTCTTGGATCCCCTTTATGCACTGGAAAGTTCTCTAAGGTCTCTCTGGAGCCTTCTCTTCTCCAGGCTGAGTAGCCCCAGCTCTCTCATCTGCTCTGTTTTCCATCTGTTCTAGTCTGTTGGAGAGGTTTGACTCAGACACAGCACCCAAGATGATCTGGGTCAAACCTCCTTTCTGCTTACCCTGTATGCCTCTGCCATCCACTCCAGTCTTTACAGCAGACAAAACCACCTGACAACAAAAATCCCTTGATATAAGGTACTATACAGGTTGTGTAAAGGTTTGCAAAGCTCTGCTGCAGCACAAGACAGCTGCAGCACCGATGCCTCCACCCTGCCACCAGACCATCCCCTTGGTTCTCTGAGGATGCAACTTCTGTGCACAACGCAATGCCATGCAGGAACAGGGACAGGAGACCCACCCAGCAGACACAAGATTGGAAGCAGCAGTAGCAGGGCAGTGCTGGTCCTGAGCCACGCTCTTGCACTTCTAGTTTTGTTCTTTTCCAGTAAAGGTAATCACATCTCATAGCAATGATCAGAGGAAAGGGGAATTGGTTGTGTTGGGAAGTGGACTATCAGGATGGTACTTAGTGGGACTTCCTTGGCAGTTATCTTCTGACCCCTAAGTGAGGTATGCTGTCACAGCCTCTGTCCAGTGTGACCGCACAGCCCAGCACAGTCTGGTGGGTCCAGCACAGGGTCACAGGGTGTCAAAGGTCCTGTGAAACTGTGCCAGCCTACAGTTTGTGCTGGGGTCTTGCACAAAGGGCAGGATAAGGAGGAGGACAGCCAGCACTGGCCCTTGAGCTGTGGTCAGAGTCTCAGTCCCCAAGACCTTCCATATTCATAATGAGCCAATATGTGATCCATCATCCCAGATTCAGAACAACCCACGCTTATTTTAACACGTTGTCATGGTGACCGCTAGTCTTGTCAATGCATACCGACTTGCAAAGCATTATTATTTATGTAGTTACTCTTAAATGTAAAAACCTACCTGATGAACTCATATGTTGCTCTACCTGGCAGCCACCTAACTGCTTCAGCATCTCTTCTTTAGCAGGAGTCAGGACCAGACACTTCAGAAACTCCAAAAGAGAACACAGATGATGCTTTGTCTACACA
Source organism: Sakesphorus luctuosus (assembly GCA_013396695.1). NCBI lineage: Eukaryota > Metazoa > Chordata > Aves > Passeriformes > Thamnophilidae > Sakesphorus > Sakesphorus luctuosus. Next base: position 49,705 of record VWZD01006680.1, on the reverse strand, counting down.
CTTGTCAAGTAGAAAAGTCAAACTCCCACTTTGAAAAAAATGCAACAAGTGTTAATGCCTATAAAAGTCCATTTTTCCTGGTTGTTTTGGGGGGTTTTCTTTTGTTCAGTTTGTTCTTTTTTCACAGACCACAAGCTGCATGGGGTACCAAGTGGTGCTGCAGAGCATTCACTGAATATTTGAAGGACCAGTTGTCACAACCCGCTCCTGGGAAGGGGACGCTGGTAACCTAGGTTGTTATTAATCATTCCCTTTGGGGTGAATTAAAGTGAAAAGACACTATATAATTGGTGTTTATTTAAAAAGTCCATGTAATGTGACATAGAACATAACCTTAGTGGCGGGGGGAAAAGATGCATAGGGGGGAGAAAGACAGGAGAAGAGTCCAGGACAACAAGGAAAAAGAAGAGATGAGAAAAGATGAGAATGAAAAGGTTACGTAGTCACCGCCCTGGCATCCAGGGTTGCATCTCAGCAGTCCTGCAGGCAGTGGGGGCCAGGAACAGAACCCACCCAAATTCCCAAAGTCACCAGTCCATTTTTATACCCTCAACATGTCTTTTGTACCTCCCCCCGAGGAAAGGGGTTGTTTTCCATGAAGCAGTGTCCCCAGCCGGGCTGTGAACCCCCATTATCAGGTGGAGGGCAGGGCAACGGCTCTTCTTGCCTCTTCAGGGCTCGACACCTTTAGCACTGGAGGAAGGGATGGGCCCAACTGCCCATCAGGGGTATAATGCAAAAGTCAAAAGCCTGCAAAGTCTCTTAGAATGCATAAATCATTAACCGTTTCCGTCTCTGACACCAGTCACAGAAAATATTTTGCAAGATTTATAGAGCTCCGTTTACTTTGCAAGGGAATCCAAATAAGGTTCATCATCTCTGCTGAAATAATAGCAGAGATCTCAGGAAAGCCATGTGTATGAGGCCAGTCCCAACTGCTTCACCCCCAGCAGACCCATCATAGTCCTGCATACCCATGCTTTGTATCTTGAGAAATCCTTAAGAACTATCTGCCTACTTTGGCTACTTCTCTTCTACTTGTTGACATTTCTGAGGTCATTCAGGTTGTTCCTGAACAGCAGTCTTGGGGTTTTTTTTGTTTCTTTGGGGTTTTTTGGTTGTTTTGTTTTGTTTTGTTTTGTTTTGTTTTGGGGTGTGTGTGTGTTTTTTTTTATTAAATAAACTTTCTATGTTCCCTTACCCTAAAGTCATCTATCTGGTCTATGGGGGCATCATGTTCACTTTCTGATCTTCATAATCTCTGTGTCTCTCTCCTATCCACTGCAAAAGTCAGCAGGAGATGACCTTCCTCTTCACCAGCTGTCAGACCTGGCTGAGGTTCCTGAACAACAGAATTTTTGCCTTGTGGAGCTTTTCTTTTTATCTTCCCCATCTATCTTAAGAATAAACATGGACCAAGTGACAAAAATTCATACTCTACCAGTCTCTTCTGCAGATAGTTACACAGTTACAGTGATTGAAAAAGACACGGAGCAAGGATTATTAAAATATGATGGGCCAACGGCATTATGCATCTTATTTCTTTCACAGATGTAGTACTAAAAGTGTTCTAGGACAGGCTTGAGAACATGGTGATAATCTTTTATTTATAGTGATTAAATTGTTAACATGATGGAAATTTATATTCTTGTTTTTGCATGCCACTGCTCATTTCCAAAATCTGTATTTTTATTGCTAGCTTCAATTACACTAGGATCAACACAAATGAGGTCTAATAGACAACGCTAAGACATAAATAGGAATGGAAAGAGAGGAAGGAAATAACTTTACCTGTTTTTTAAGTGACAAGCTGAGGCATCGAGAAACTAGCTGTGGGTACCGACCACTTGCAAGTGCTGTCTCCAGTCAGTTTAATGAGTTCCACAGAACTCACTTGGAAAATCTGTTCTGAAACAGAGAATTCAACCCTGATTTCCAGAGCCCTAGATTGGTATTTCAAGAAAAAATAAGCCCATTATTTTAGATATAAAACAAAATTGAGAGTTAACACAAGATAGAACATTTTTATTACTGATGGAAATTATTAGATACATCTGATGTCATCCAGGTGATGAAATATGATAGCATCTAGAGATCATGGATAAAATCATTACATGATGTGGGTATAATTTTTAACTGATGGATAATTTGAATTCATCTTTTGTGTGAAGGCTCAGTCTATTCAGGTGTCAAATATGAACTATCCAATGCTGCCAGTATTAAGTGCTATGTCAGAGGGCAGCAGATATGAGCTGTACACACCTAGAGATCTGCTCCACCAAGGACTCTGACAGTGTAAGGGTCATTCAAAAACATGGCAGAGGAAGATAACAGATACTTATGCTCATCACCTTAATAGAAGATGTTCCTTCTGAAGTGGTGGTGTGGGCCACGTTCTTAGCCGGTGGGGGTTGTGACACTGAGCTGGAAACTCTTCAACACATTGGTGCTGTTTTAGGGTAAGTTGTGTCTCATGATGCCTTGCTATTCTCAGAAGGTAAGGCTTTGAAACAAATCACACCACCACATATGAAACTAAAAACAAAAACCTGAGAGCGCAGCACTGTCTCCATTTAGTGAATTTGGACTTTTCCAGGTCATATACCCAACCTGTAGATCTGAATTCGTCTGTGGAAGAGAAGGGATACAGGCAGTGCTAGACTGCATGAAGACACTGCTTGACCTGATTCAATATGACACCTGGCAGGAACCAAGGAGGCATTAGAAGAAAGTTCAAGGCATTTGTCTCACAAGGAAACATCCCTACTTTCCTGCAGCAGACAAAGGTCTTCTCAATCCTGAAAGTATAAGGATTTATTTCCTGTCTCTTACTATTGTTGAAAGAAAACTGTTCTTTACCATTTAGTGTATTCTGTAGACTATCTGGAGAGTAAAGAGCTTTCATCACATAGACACAAAAATAGAGAGAGTTTTATGGGGTGTGTTTCATTCCCGTTGGGTGCCCACCAGCCATGACTAGTGCCCTTTGGGCCACACAATCAACCTCCTCACTCACAAAGATAAATGTCGTATCAGCCCTGCAGTAAGCCATCATCTATTCTTGAGAAACAAAGAGAGTATATAGCATGACCTTCCTTGAAATATTGGATCTATTTACACGGGTTTGCGTGGACCACATTACTTATGAGTCACCAAGGGGAAACTGAGCTCCTTGTAGATAAAGCGATCAGTGTGAACCACTGTAAATAAATCTGAAATTTCTATGAAGGTCGCACTGTGTCTGATTTATACTTCAGCAACCTATGAAATAATGTTGACCAGGTAAGTGGTTTTCAATTATTTTTTTATTCACATAAGAAAAGAAAAAACCCTACTTTTTTGTAGTATAAGGGACTGCTGTATTTTAAAGTGCATCTGGTTAGAGATGACACATGCCCAGGAAGTAAGTTGTTGTCTGGCATAAGGCTAAATGTTCCTGGACCTGATTCTGCCACCCTAACAAACCAGGATGACTTGAATGGGCATATAGGGCAGAGTGAAACCCAGCAGCAGACACAGATGATCGTTAGACAGTTTGAAACTCCATTTTTCTGACTAATTTATAGCTTTGTTTCCACTATTAACCCCAGTATAGGTCAAGCCCAAGTGAAGCCTTGGAGTCTCCTAGGAGTTACCATAAGGACAGCCTTTTGGTCTTGGAAGATAAGCAATGCTCCAGTGGCCAAATTATAGGAGTGAAAGTTGGGATCTTATTTCTGTCATTAATCTGCTTTGTGACCAGTTTCACTGCCCCTACCAGCTTTGATCTGACCTCTCTGCTAAAGTAGGTGAGCCCAAGGTATCAGAGGAGACCACTTGATAAAATTAGGAGAAATAATGATGATGACTACATTTTAGGTTGAGAGGAGTATTCTCGTTGAATTTGTATCCAGTTGCTTCAATTTGCAAAATCAGAGAAGAATTCTGCGAGCCGATTGTCTAGGAATATTGATAGGTTTTCTACTTGCTGTTCATGACATCACTGGAAAGTAAAAATGGTATCTAGTAAGTGTGAACTTGATCACCCTCCATGTTCTTCTGAGACCAAACCCCAATGTTTAGTGTTCTAAACAGGGTAAAACAAAAACAACTTTGGAGCACCTGAGCTTAACACAGGAAAAACAATCTTTTGAGAATTAAAGGAAAGTTGAACTTGCCCAAATTGTTACTCATTGTCACAGAAGCAAGTTTCACATAACACAGCAGAAAGTCAGGATTCAGGAAGACTGAGAGAGCCTTCAGATACAATATGCAGCTTCAGTCATCACAGCAGATGAAAGTCAGACCTGGAAAAGACAACGACACTCTCTAGCAAAAGAGAAAGCTCAAATTTACTTTATGATTTTTCCATAATCTCAGGAAAACATGTTTTAAAAAAAAATCCTGGAAAATATGCCCAGCACTCAAACTTCACCTTAGCTTTTAAACTTCTTAATAAAATGTCCTGAGACAGAAGCTGGTCTGAAACACAGCCTTCCTGGAAGTCTAGGTACAATAAGGTTTTTCTAAACCAGACTGAGATTTTCAAACCAAATTGGTTAATTTAAACCTGACTGAGACCAGCCTTTTGTCAGCCTCAGCAGTTCTGCCACACCTCAGGACCTTTTATCAAATCTATGCCTCAGCAAATTTAAATGCTAGTTTAACTGTAGTTGTTACTTAAGTGACAGTTAATTACGTCCTTGTAGCTCAGATTAATCACTTTAGCATATGAGTAGCTTACATATTGGACAGGATGAATCTAAAGTGTCTCTGGAAAAGCTGAGTCAGAGCAGCACTTTTCCTTCACTGACAAAACACCTTTTGCCCCACAAGGGGCAAATCTGAGCATGTGTCAGCACTCCAGTACCATCCTCTGTCACAGGAGGTGGCTCAGCTGGGCTGGTCATTGCCTTCTTAGGATAAGGATTGAGAACTCATGTCTCACAGTAATGGCTAAACCCAGTGAAACAGGTTCCCTAAAAAAGTAGTGGGTGCCCCAACTCTTGAAACATTCAAGATCAGGTTGCACAGGGCTCTGAGCAAACTGATCTAGTTGAAGGTGTCCTGACTCATTGCAGAGGATTGTACTAAATGACCTGTAAAGGTGCCTTCAAACCCAAAATATTCTGTGATTCTGTGGGACTGAAACCTAAAAATTGTTAAAGTAGAATTATCACATTAAACAGGCCACATTTTTTTGCTACTATTATCAACACTATCATGGTTGTGACAGTTCTCTACACAAGTACTAGACAGGAAGAAAATTGTCCTAGTCTCTGTGTAAACTCCAATCCATATCCTAGAAAACTGCCACTTAAACTTTACAGTTGAATTACATCAAGTGGTTGCTATTTAATTTGACTGTAATGGTTTTAGAATAATTGCAATGCAAAACCACCTATAGAAAATATTAATTCATATTTTCATTTATTTAACTTGGCACTTTGTTTTGCTGCTTTCTCTTCACCCAGATTTATCAGGAGTCTGGCGACCCTCAAAGACCTTTTGAGAAATGGTACAGTCCTGGCAAGGACTAAATCCTAGGAGAAGACTCTGAAACTCACTGTAAAGCTTTCCATTCTGTTGCTCCACAGACTCTGCTCCACCATCTGCCTCATGAATTAGATTTTTTGTTGCTGTATTTCACAAGATTAAAAATATGGTTATTATGATCCATAAAGCAGCTTTCACAGAGATTATTAATTAAGTCCCAAATATTGTACTGATGTGCTTCGTGAAATGTGTCTCCAACGTCACAGCACTGCTGCTGTTATGACCCATCTGCATAAAATTACATTGAAGCACTTAAAAGTAAGTTTTGTATTTGCTGCAGGGGGCGGGGGGACTGTTATTTTGTTATCCCTTGTAGCAGTCCAAGAAGCAAAACCTGGAGCCTTAAAGTCAGGTGGATGAGATAAATTGAAACGGATCTTATTGTTCCCAAACGCTCTCCTGGAAACAATGGCATCTTGACATTTTATCAGTCACTCATGCGGTCATTCTCCGCGGTATCAGCCAGAGCTTGAAGGATAGAGCCGTAAAGAAAGGATTGTCAGCCATAAACATTCCTCAAAACCATGAAAGCCACAAATGAAAGCTTAAGTAATGGAGGACAGAATACCCTTGATATTTCAACAATTACCTGAAACAACAGGCTTTGTGTAGAGCCCTGGCCATTTTTTCAAAAACCTTTAGTTGTCATGGCCAGAACAGGATAGGGAAAGAACAAAAAAATAAAAATTAATTAAAAAAAAAAAAAAAGAAAAGGAGGGGGGGAAGGAAAAGGGAAAAAAAGAAAAAAGGAAAAAAGATAGAGAAAGAGGGGAAAAAGGACAAAAAGCTCTGATATGAAAAGATAAACTTGAGTGTCTGCATATAATAGGAACCTTAGTGATTTTTTTTTTATAAATCAAGATTTATTACCAGATATTAGAATTATTAGGTTGGTAGCAAGATACTTCTTTTTTTCCCCTTTTTTCTCCAAGAGATCATTAGAAAAACATTCATGCTGCTGAGCTGTTAACTCTCTGACCATTTCTGACGTCAAATTATGGAAGAAAAAAATGACACTTGCAAGCACACGGCAATTGAAGGAGCTTCAGTAATGGACAGAAGTGAGCAAGTCGGAAAGCAAAAGTGAATTCAACTTCACTTTCTGAAAAATATCATATTTTTGTGCAGGAATAAAAAAAAGAGAAAATCTAGTTTTAAATAGTCTTTCTGCCAATATTTTAGCAATTTAGAGCTTACAGAAACTAAATAAAATGTAGTGCTTGGTATCCAAGTCAACCCAAACTCTGGAGGCAGTAAACATGAAAGGTTAAATGCTCTAGAAATTGCATTTGTAGAGTTTCTCAACTTAGGAGATTAATAGTTACTCAAACCAATGGATAAATATTAGCAAAGGACCATTAGCAGAGAAAAACACATCAGTGAATCAGAGCTCCCCAGCTTATCAGATCAATTTTAAACAGGTTTATCTTGGACTTTTCCAGCACCTTAATGAGGAACAAATTGGTTTTTTACCCCTTTTTGTTTCCTGAGATTTTGTTGACTTTTTGTTGTTACATATATCCAACCATTAATATAAATGGGTCAGTGGCATAAGAGCATTAATTCCCTCTCCCCTGCAGGTTCCTGAATATATGCATTTTATAAAAGTTCCCTTCTATTACTCTGCTTATGGTCACCTAACATTTAAGAACAAAGGAGTTACTGTTGTTTAATGAATCCTATAAAGGAATAAGAGACCAAATAATGAATGGAAATAAAATCAGAAAGAGGCTAGGGTTTGGGATTTTTTCTTTTATATATACGTATACATGTAGAAAACAATGTGAACATCTCAGTTAGAGGTTGTACACTGGTGTGAGTAATTCTGTGGCCAGAGGGAAAAGAATCACACCCTGAATCAAATTCTGTGTTTGCAACCAAATATTGAACCAGGCAATTGAATAGGAAAGCTCTGTTTTACCCTTTAGACCTCCAAGAGATTAGAAAACAAACAAACAAACAAAAAAAACCAAACAAAAACCACAACCCCACCCATGCAAACACATGCAAAAAAAAAAATCAGAGAGGAGAGTGATCTTTAATATACAGTCCTTGCTAAAGCAACAGAACACATTTATTACACTTCATTAATGGCAGAGCAGAGAGCAAACCAAAGGAGCAAAGGCACTCTTTTTAAAAAGAACTCACATATTTATATAGAAATTTAAGTTCATTCAAAATGCTTCAGGACGTGCCTGTGGCTTCTCACTGTCATTCCAAAAAACTACAGGTCCCATAAATCCTAGACCCATTCTGACAGGGTGATGTGGATCTCTTAAACATCCAAGATTGTCTCAGATGATTCAAAGCACCCTAGGGAAAGAAACTGGAATTAACTCAGAGAGCTAAACCTTCCCAGACATGCAGACATCTGCCTCTGGGCCAGGCATCTCGTTCACTATTGTCTTCTGTGGGCTTCAAATGACATTTGGCATCTAAATGCTTCTGTGGGGCTGACTACACAATCCTTTTTCTCTGGGGTACCTCTGTTTGGCGTTCATAACATTGCTCTGCACCCTGGAAGCTGGGGGGTTTTCCTCCTGACCAGTTGAGTACAGCTTCATGGTCCCTTATCCACCTTAGATTCCATTTGGCATTGTATGAGTTTGGTTTATTTAAATTGCTGCCTGCAAGGCTGAATTTCTCTATGTCACTGTAAACTGGGTAAAGTTTGTCATTTTGGAAGGGTGCTGGAATCTGTCTATGCCCTGAGGTGTCTGTGAGATGGAAAGTAGTTACCTTGAGGAGCTGTAAAGTCTCATGGAGAAACTTGTCCTCACCTCCATCAGCACTTGTGGAGCAGGAGGAGGGATATCATGGGAATATCATGCCATCCCCTTCTACCTACAGACCTCACAGACCAGTGGCATCTGCTCATTCTCACCCTTAATTCCCTGGCCATATAAACCTGTTAGGTTCCTGCAAAAGTCTTAGTTTAGATGAAGCATAACTTATCACCAAAAAATCCTAAAAGGTGTTGACATCAGCAGTGGGTTTTATACATTTTCTGGATGTAGGAGGTCTAACAGGATAATGTTTATACCAATTGCAGCTGACAAGCAGATGCAGCTATCCTTATACATCTTTTTCTAATAATCGACATTGTATGAATTCTGCAAATAATGATGCTGGTAAGTTTGGAAGTTTCCTAAACTGAATTTCTTTTGGATTCATATATTCATCCCATTTTCATGACAAAACAATTGCTTTTTGTGTGAATACTTCACGTTTTTACAGGGGGAAGAACAGAGTTACTATGAGGTTAAATGTTGCAGTGTAGGTATGAGCAAGTTGAAATACAGAGCAACACTTCCACTTCCTCCAATGAAATATGCATTTTATCTTCTATGAAGACTTGTTTCTTGCTAGTCTCTGTCAGCAGGAGCCATCAACATAACAGTGTTTTGCTGACCTGTGAAAGAGCTTCTGGTAACCACTACTCAAGAGCTCCATTAAGACAGAATTATTTAAGCTGATTCCGTAACAATGTGAAACTTTTGTAAAATGAGGTTAGGAGGTTGATGCATTTTATATAACCAAATGCAACCATTTTGGGCCTGAACTTGTGGGCTGCTGAATAATCTCATCTTCCATTAACATCACAGACATGCTCAGCATTTTATGAGATCAATATCGATGAAATCTAAAATCTTAAGGTAATGTTTTAGTTACAGTAATAGCAATGGAAGTGCATAGGAATCTGAAGACATTTCCTAAGTAAAAGGAACAAAACCCTGGCATGTTTACTTGTTACTGATGACAGTTTCTGGTTAAATCTTTGCCTTGTCTTACCTTTCTCCCTCTTTAACTTTGAATACTTTTTAGAGTACCCAGTAAAGCTAATCTGATTCACAATTTAATACATTTTTTGACATTGTTCCTCACACAGTCATCAAGTATATTAAATTGCTAATAATTACTTGGGCAGCTCTAGTTTTTATAAGTGCAAAATAACACAGTCAGTGCATTAAACATAAATGTAAGGGACAGTAACCAATGCAGAACCAAATCAGAAATCTATCCTGGAAAGAATCCAGTCCAGTTCCCTCGTTTTTTTTTTTTTTCAGGAAAGTTTATAATTTTGTCACACATATAAGTGTATGGAACACTGTTGAAAACCTTGTTGAGTCCCATTGACTCTAACAGGAGACAAGTTCCACAGCCATATTCTTCTAAAGGATAGAATTTTTATCACCTTTTCCAGGCTAAATAAACTAATTTCTAGTTAATCCCTATTAAAAAGATCTTGGATGCCTATGATATCTGAACCTATAGAGTCTTTTAGGATTTTTCTGGAGGATGTTCAAGATCCTCTGTTTGTACTGACTGTAGCAGGCCTGAACAGAGCCCACCAGCAAGATCACAGATAAGATGCTTCCAAAATTAAATTCTATCAGTGTAAGTAGAAACAGCACTGCTCAGAAGCAGTTTAAATTATAGTTTGTGGGAAGTTATAGACCATTTCCCAAAAATATCCTTTCATCTTGAAACTTCTAATACTTGAACACACAAATCCCTCCTCTTTCTCAGGCTATTTATCATTTTTAGAGGCTATAAATTATACACACCAAGCACCAATTTTATACACCAACAACCATAACAATGCAGTTGCAAAACAGAACACTCTGAAGGGTATGTTCCCCTTTCAAAAAGGATAAGAAGGAAAAATAATGCAATGCCTAGGTCTGCAGTAACATTTTCCATTCAAAGATCTCAAACTGGTTATAAAGGAACCATTAACCTCATTAAACACCTATGAGACAGGAATCTAGCCATTATGATCACTGCTTTCCATGAAGAGGAAGAGTGGGGAGGTTATCTTGTGTTTGTGTACCTTAAGGGGAAGTTTTACAAATGTTTTCCACTCCTGCTATAACTGGTTCAACTCCATCAGTTTTAAGCAAATTCAGAAGCAATATATTGATTGTTCTGGGCCAAGATAGATTACATGATATATAACATGCTGACAGCAACGCTGGATAGATCAGGCTCCTAACACCGACTGACTGACTGTTGTTAGTATTGACATCAAGTTAATTCATCGGGAGGAAAGTTGTAGCACAGAAATCAAAAGTGCACATCACCAGCTTCTTTCTGGTGGAGTTTGGGGTCTTCCACTGCCTGGAAAGGAGCACAACTCTCTCTTGGGAGAGCTTGCCACAGATTGGAAGTGGGAAGTCACCCCTCAACTCCATGCCAAAGGGGACATCCTGAGTCAAGAGGAACAAGTTGCAAAGCCAGGGCTGGCAGGTCAAAGCCTTGGTGAGATATGTTGCATCTCTTTTCCTCATGGATAGCTCTTTCTGATCCCCACTTAGCTGACTTCTGGATCACACATCAGAGCCAGCTATCTCCCTGAGGAGTGACTATGACCTGTGAAAGGTGTCAGGCCGGATTCAGGTTTTCCCCCTGGTTGTCTAGCTGGAAAAGCCTACAGCTGAGCCTAGAAGCCAGAGCTTCAGTTATATTCAGCTGCAATTCAGTCAGCAGCATATGGAGCACTCTCCAACCCACCCAAAAGCGGATACTGTGGTCTGAATGTAAAGCTGAATCCCACCCCGGTTCGCACTGCTGCTCTCAGGTATCTATTTTTTTCAGATACTGAGATGCCAGAGTTGCCTGTCTTAGTCTTTTCCGATGTGTTTGTAGTCTGTGTAACAATTTGACTCCTGCTCTTTCTTTATTAATAATATTTTTTACAAACTCCTAGATGAACAGGCCTAGAGAGGCTCAACGCCTTACTCAGATTTACCAGCTCAGAGACAGTATCCAAACCATCTTCTGACTCCAGATCACTAGGCAACACTTTCAAATGTGGAAGATATGTTTTCCATTATTTAGCTTATTTTCCACATAAAGTCCTTTCTAAAATGTCTCCCTGACTGTCTCCAGAGTTCAGTTGACTCCACTGGAAAATCACTCAGCTCCACTTTGACATGGCCACTGGCTAAGGGAGGCCTTGCTATATTGCAACATGCTCATATTTTACCTTTACTGCCTTTCCTCTTCTTAATACTAAATCTAGATGTATAGATCTTTTGGAGAGTACAGATATGCTACGTTCCCCCAGAAATACATAAGCTAATAAGTAATTTTGTAGACACCTGAACATTAAGAAATACTTAGTTTCAGATAGGACTCAGGAGGAAATTTCCAACTTTTGTTTTGCTTTGTACCCATTATGAAGGCCAGTCTTTGTTCACCCCTGTTATCAAGTAAATTTTCCTGGTAAATGCCAATATTGCAGAATATGCAAAATGTATTTTGCTTTACTTGCGTCATCGGTTTTCAGTTCAACAGATGTGTCCTATATGGTGAGGATATTTAGGGAGTTTGAGGCTGAGGGATGTGAGAGACCAGTTCCCCAAACGCCAGCATAGCCACTGTGGTAAAAGCTAAACATGCCATGAGTCAGAGCATCCCTGAAGCACTGAACAGACAAAAGATGAGTAAGGAAATGTCCACAGAGGCACCTGGCCAAAGTTATAGGATAGGTCAAGGGGAGAATGAAACATGGATCACAAATCTCTCAGCTTCTACTAAGTGTTCTTGCCACAAGGTGAAATACAAAAAGGATTTACTTGTTCATCTAGCCTTTCTATTTCATTACCTATCACCATATGAGACTCTCCTACCCTTTTTCCGGACTAATTACATAGCTTTAAAATTCCTGAGGTTTCTTCTGGACTTTCAGAAGTCGGGATGAGATACAAAACAAAAGAAATCAGGAGAAGAAAAATCCATTTGCCTTACCCTTACTGCAGTGACATTCACACAAAAGATATATGTCATCTGCTGATTTTCCCCAGGGAAGGCTACATCAGAGTTTTGCACTGTGCTCTTAAAAACAAAAATCCTCTTCTCCTTCCCACCCTCCAAATGCACATAAAACACAGAAGTGTGTAGTCTTTGCTCTTTGTCAATATGCTTACGTGGAATATGAATTCAAGTTTGAGCCTGTGATTTGCTTGATCTGGAACTCACTTTGCCAAGAGGATACAAACAAGAACATATAAGTGCTGACAGTTCTCCAATGCCATTTCCACAAATCCTTCTCCAGGGACAGATAAATAATAAAATGGCTCAATGGGAAATAACACTAAAACATCTCAGCCCACAGAACCACAGTATATGCACCAGACACACATGGGTGAATGCTGAAATGCTGAGAACATTTAGTTACACAGATAAGACTTTGGGAATCCTCACGCTTGTCTAAGCTAACTGAAGGGTAAATCTGGAGTAAATGGAGCAACAGTGATGTAGACTGTCATAACAGATTGAGAACCAGACCCAGAGCTCCTACCATCTACCTACATGATAGAAAAAAATCTTCATCATCTCTATATCACAGCCTATTTCTTGATATTTCTCTTTTGAACACCTACTCTGCTGTTTTAGCAGTGCTGAAATGCAAAATATTAATCTTACATTTTCCACAGCTGACTCCCATTCTGCTAATTCAGTTATGCAAGACTTGACCCAAATGATTCCTCTCTCTTGATGGTTTTTTTTTTTCACTTTGCTGATATTTGTAGGCAGTCTTTATGTCCAAGGCTGTCAGTGAACTGAGTTTGATCAGGCAAATCTTTACTCCCAAGACTGTGCTGCTGAATCACAATGGTAGAGTGTGCTCTCAGCTAAGTGCATTAAGTAAAACAGCATAACAGCATGCAGCATTTTAGACTTGTAGCCTACAATTTCCCCTCCTGCCCAGAACATATCAGGGTGATCTATTAACATCCTGCAAGCACAGGGTTTTTCCATTCAGTGACAATTTCCTTTCCTTTTTGTTACTAACCTGCTGTTAACCATTTCAGCCACTGCTGAGCATTGAGATGATGTTTGCAGAGAGATATCTAAAACTATTTGAAGACTGCCTTCCTGATTGTGGAATATTTCCTTAAACATCTTCATAACTACTGTAAGCAATTTTTTTCCTTATTTATTAGACAGATTTAGATCCCTCTAACTATAAGGGCACTCCATACCACCAGGAATCCATATGTGAACCCTGGGACTTCTCAGACATCTCAGGGTCTCCAAGACTGATGACTTAATACTTATTATTCAAAGGATTGACTTCAGTTTTCTCTAAGAAAAAGTCAGCTGGAGGACCTACAGTCTTGTGCTGCAGTCATTAAGCTTTGTGACATCCTCCTCTTCCCATTCAAGAGCTCTCTGATGTCTCTGCTCTTCTCAGACAGGGAGATGCTCTGAGTTGAGACTATGTCATCAGTGGCCTAATTTTCTACCACTGGCTTTAGATATAACACATCTCTTTTAGTTATTGAGCACCAAATTTTTTTTGCTATGTAGCAAACAGTAGGTTTCTTTCTAATATGACACCTGTTGTTCTTTGGGAGTTTTTCTGATTTTTATGAGAGACTGTCCCTCTGAGATCCACCTTTTAACAACAAGAGGCAGGAAAGGGCCTTAAATCTCTTAAAACCAGCTTAAAAGGCAAATGCTTTTCATACAGCAGCTCTTCAGTTTTCATATGGTTCTTGCTCATTGTGTTTTCATCCTATTGATGCCGAATGCTCTCTTGCTATACCTCAGTGTGATATAATGGAAGGAACACCATGTGGTAGTTTGCAGAAAAGTCGATTAAACTAGCAGACATAAAACTGCAAACAGCTTTTACGCGTCACTAATGGACTGGGACCGCTTGGCTTTTATGATAGCTCAGAAAACCTTACACACCTGAGGTGCTGTAAAAATGAGTAACAGTTAAAAACAGGAAGAAATGTAAAGGACAAGTTGCAAAGTAAGATGGCTTTTGGCATGAGCTGTTCAGCAGTGTCAGACCATGGTCTGTTTACAGGTACAAATAAAATGAGCTCTCCTACTCATGGGAAAGTTGCCTTGATCTCAAATGTACCCTGGAAACTTGGTGATCAAAAATTTTACTATTAACAGAGTCTCTTTCCATCTGCTAAAAAGAGGAAATGGCTTTGGTCAACAGGGATATTCAATTTGTAGGTTCAATGTTTGGCTAACTAAGGATGAGATTTGTCACTTTTTTCAGACTTAGCAGAAACATTCCCCACATTGTGTTTAGCTCTGACTAGTGCTGCCTGTCTTTTACTTTCAGACCCTCATAGCTTTTTGCCTCATCGCCATATTACCACATGTAATATCTATGTGATGCTGTTTGATGTTTTAGGGAGCAGGACTCAAAAGGACAAAAGTTCTGACAAACCTTTTTCTCCTCTTCTCAACTGGCAGACACATGGACTAATTCTCCAAGCCAAACTTAAAAAAAGCAGTATCAGAGAAATGACAAATTTCTACAAAAAATGCTGAATACTGAATGCAGATGATATGTCTGAAAAATCACTTGATCATTAAAAAATAGAAGATGTCATCTGTAAAATAAACCACAAAAGGAGAAGTCATAACTGCAATGTAATATTAATAGGGTCTGAACTGTTCAGGAAGATCTTGGTCAAATGTGAATATATTCTCTGTGTCATATACTTTTGACAGATGCTGTCCCCAAAGCAAAGCTGAAGCCAAGTCTGACACCTGACTCATACCAACAGGCAAGACATGAGAAATCTCCAAGTGTGGTTCAACTAGGCAGGAGACAGCAGGGTGTTTTATGGCAAAATCTTTTGACTGTCATAAATTTTCATGCTCTGTACCTGGATACCATGGTGAAAGGCGATGGATTATATCCATTTGTCATTATTAAAATTCCTGCTCATAGCTGGAGGAAAAAGTTAACTTGCAAATAATATAGCTCAATTAAGTGGAAAAAGCACATCCTAAAGAAAACCAACCCTAATTGAAGAGCTTTGACCTAAAATGATTCAGGTTTGGTCTTAACTGACTGAGCACCAAAATATATATTCTATTATATTTTATCTTGCTGTAGTAATTAATGTAAGGAATGTTTCATGCCGAGTTAGCTTTGACTGTAATGTCCTCAGAATAAAGAAAGTGAAAATAGCATCTCTGTCAGAGTGATTGCACAGTGTTCTCATCCCCTGAAGGAAATCCAAGCTCTGCTGATTAAGAAGACTTCAGCTTTTGATCATGAGTTATTGGATATTGACCCATCATTCAGTCAGGGCTGCAGACTGACTGTCCTGAGCTGAAAGGCTTGGAATCAGATCACATCCAGGGGGAACAGCTCTCCAAGCAAAACTTCCTTCCCATCTAAATCAAGCCTACAAATGGCAACTCACGTTTGTCAGACATTCATCAAATGTGACATGCTTCATGAAGCCAGCCCACAAAAACACAGGAACCTGTCATAATAACCTCATGCAAGACAGTAGATGGTCTTGATGCTGTATGACATGCTGGGTAGCAGATACTGTGCTTCCCAAGCAGGTGAATGTAAAACCTGATCTCATAGAAAGAGAAATTGTTGCTCATAAATTGGAAAAGGAAAAAAAAAGGTAAAACAAACAAACAAACCCCCCCAAACAATTATGTGATCTAATTAAAATGTACATTGATTACTGTCAGGTTGTGGAAATGCTGACATGCAGGGATTGATCCTGCTTGGAGATGGTTCATGAAGCAGCAAGCCCCAAAACTGGGAGCTATCACTCTCTCCAAACCCACAACAAGTAGCTGCTAAACCCAGACAAAAAAGTCCTCCAAAGTTAGGTATCTCAGCCTACCACTTCAAAACACTACTGACTTGCACAATGGTTATCCCTATTTTTGTTATTTTTTGGTACGGAAGGTTGCTGTTTAGACACTTTGGTACAGAACAAGCCACATTCACTGACCCTCCTGCAGCAAAGAGCTGTCTGTAAGACTTCAAGCTGTGCAAGGATCAGCTCAATAAACACACAGCAGACAGGATATGAAGAGCAAGAGTAGTCAGTCTCACTCCAAGGCCAGCTTGCTTACACAGTGCAGCAGGACTGCAGCAGGAGCTAGAGCTAGGGGAAGGTTTTGAGATATAGCTGAAATCAACAGTAAAAGAAAAGTAAAGTAGCCCAAAAGTTTTTAAACAAAATAAGCTTCTAACAAATCTATCTCCTTTTCAAAATTAGGGAATGAGAGAGAGTAGGTTCAAGTTGGATAATAGGAAAAAAATTCTTCATGGTGAGAGTGTTGAGGCAACAGAACAGCCCAGAGAAGCCATGGATACCCCAGCCCTGGAAGTGTCTAAGGCCAGGCTGGATGGGGTTTGGAGCAACCTGGTCTAGTGAAGGGCATCCCTGCCCATGGTAGACAGTTGGAACAAGATAATATTTGAGGTCTCTTCCAACTCAAACCATTCTGTGATTCTGTGAAGGCTATTTTGCTCCCTAATGACACATCCACAACATCCACACGTGGATGTTTCAGAGCCAAAGACAATATAAAGTGATACCTAAATTTATACTTCTCAGACTGTATCTTCTTAGGTAAAATTACATCAGTTTTCATTGTGTCAGTTGATTCACCCTCAAAAAAAGGAAACTAATATTTCTTATGATCACTTCAAAATTCTATTTAATCCATTGACAAAATTATAGACAGAAAATATTAAAATACATCAACCTACCTATGTAATGTATTGATACATTTTGATCAGTAGATAAAGAGATACAATATATAGAAAAATATCACAAATGACCGGACACAAGGAATGTNTCACAACTGACCGGCCACAAGGAATGTAATAATCATCTTTCCCCTGGAAAAACAAAACAAAACAAAACAAAACAAAACCCTGACCGCTCAATTTTGACATATCCTTTTGCAGAATAGTTAATTGCTGTTGTAGGTAATAGTTTATAGTTGATTTTTTTCAAGTAAAACAATAGATGTCAGTAGTTTGTGGAGAGAATTTTTTTCCTTTTTGATGGTCAAGTTCTAAATTACTGTGACAGACATTTCTTTGACAATCTGTGATGGTCAAGGATGGGTCACAGTTCCCATGTACTGGATGTATCTGTGACCCTGAACTTACAAACCTCCCAAAACTGCAAGTCACCTTTCAAAAATCTCCACATAGAACTTCACACAGGCATATCTTTCTACCACAAGACATCAGAGAGAGAGAGAGAAAACCACCCAAACCCTGGATTACTGACAATTTGCAGCTGGAATGAGGTGCTTTATGATTAATGCCCTGTGAGAAGGATGCTGTAAAGAAAACATTATTTTGTATTGCAAATAAATGGGTCTGCTAAGTGCTGTGTAAATCCCCCCAGGTACCAGTGGTCCATAGCTCTGACGAAAAAGCATTTGCAGAGCACTTAGTGTCAAGAAATCCCATCTCTTGATGCCAAAGGGTTAAGAATCTCTCCAAATCAGAGGATAAACTCATTACAATGGGCCATTACTGGAGAAAGAAGAAGCCCCAAGACTCCTTACACATTTCTTTGCCAGGTTAGCAGGAGGAACCAAAGAGCATAATACAGGTTTGAGTGCACATAAAACAATAGTAAGCTCCATAAGGAGTGAGGATTCCAAAGTAAATAGAATACCGAAAGTCAGCAGAGGCAAAAGTTAACTTAATATAAAATCCGTGACTCTCAGGTAAGGCATTAAGATGCTGTTTTGGCAGCCAGAACTAATAGCAGACTTGCTGAAAGGGTATTGGCTTCAGAAAGAAGACAAATACAATCCTAATCCCTTTTTCCTGCCACATGCTGGAGATGAGTGAAACCCAAGGGGGAAATTCTTATTACAGCAAATAGGTGCAAGTCCACAGGAAAAGTTAAGTCAACTTGACAATTTACAAATTTCCTTTCAAGTATGAAAGGTGGATGAAAACAGAAGGTTATTTTTAAATCCAAACCACAGTATTTTGTATCTGTTAATATCACTGCTGAAGAATAAGGGACACAGGAAAACAGTTCATAATGAACCTAAGCTTCATCTCACTGGCGTGAAGCCAGGACAAAATAAGTTTTGTCAGACAAGCAATATTAGAAAATCTAATACCAGGAAGAGACATTTTTACTTCTTCCCATCAGGGGCAGTGAGACCTGGCAGTTTATCCACAGCTTTCTGGGTGAAGATGCAAACCAAGGTAAAATCTGCTTATCCCTGACTTTGCTGGGTAAGGAATATACAGCACAAAGATCCTCAGTGAAAAAGGAAAAAAAAAATTCCTTTGCTGTGTGCTTCATGTTCCTCCTGATTTATTCCCCTGCAGACAAAAGAGGATTAGGGATAATCAAAGTTTGCCATCAGCATACCTGTACTATTCCACAAATGAAAGACCTTGAGCTTTCTGGAAAATACCCATACTGTTAGGTGGGCATCTGCTTAACACTTATGGACCTTTAACATGTGTTTTGAAATGCTCAGGCATGCCAGGACCTAGCAGTATTAAATCTTGCTTTTGTAGGTGGAAAAAATTGCAGTCCATGCTCTGTTACAGTGAATTGACCGTACAGATAAAATTACATCCTACCCACTACATAGCAACAGATACGCTCCTGAATCCTGGGCTCAAGTGCTCCTAACTCCCTTATGTCTTCCAGCAAGCTGCACTTCCACTGTTTATTTGGGGAAAATACCTCCCTCTCCAAATGCATTTTGGTTTGGGTGTACAGTAACACAAGCAAGACAGTCAGTGACGATTGTACCTGGGACAAAAATAGCTAGTTTGGGGATGAAATGCCATCTTGCTAAAATCACATATTTCCTTGATGTTCCAAAAAGTGGTTGCTCTGGCTTTTTTCCCCCATTGTAGATCCAGATGGCTCTTCCTGTTGAGTGAGGAAATCAAAGCAGACCACTCTGTTCAAGGAGCTGCATGAGCTCCAGGGATAGGTGGCTGCCATGAAGGCATGCTGTACAAGAACAGACCTGATGCTGAGAAGAGAGAGATGCTGGAGGAAAAGAAACTGCATCTCAGGCACTGGAAGAAGGAGTTTTATCCTTCTCTTGTAGACCACAGAGCAATCGAAGGGAGGCGGCAGATGAGATGAGAGAATTGCTTTGGAAATTTTCTTGTTGATTCTCACAGAGGTCACATGGGTGGGAAAACATGCCCATTCCTAGGGGCAGTCTGTGAACTTCAGGGTGAAGTTCTGGAGAGTCTCTCAGAGATAATTGCCCGGAGGAGAGAACATCAATTAAAATTCTGAAATGGAAAACATCACAGAGGATCATAAACAGACAACATTTAAACATCTCTGTCAGCAGATACACTAGATTATTATTTGCTACCTCAGATACAAAAAGGGTGACCAGCCAATAAACACAACAAAAATACCCAACCACACAAAATGCTACTGGAAACTTCCACACCAAGACAGAAGCCCATCTAGCAGTATTTTTTTAAATGATTTTTCTCTATATGACTTATAGTCAAATGTAATATATGTGTATATGTGTGTGTGTATGTATATATGTATATATATGTATATATGTGTGTGTGTGTATATATATGTGTGTGTGTATATACATATGTTTATATGTATATATATGTGTGTATGTATTTATATATATGATGGGGTCAAGTGTTTTACAAAATAAGTTAATGACACAATTTCTAACGTGAATTGCACTGCAATGCTATTAATATACAAAAAGTGTTTGCAGGATTGTAACTTAAACTGCTACTCGATGAAACTCACACTTAAATTCTTTTTATAATACTGCTCTTCTCTGACAGCACCTAATTTGAGGATTGCTTGGTGAAACATCTATGCAACTATCTCTATGACTATATAAATATTCATATAAATAAACATATAAGTATCTACAGATGAATGAATAAATATTTTTACATAGAGAGATTTGAGAAAGCTTTAAAATACATCTTTGTTCCAGCAATGTCAATAAAATTATAACAGACGCAGAACAAAATTTCAGTTGGTTTGACTTTATGAAACTTCAGTACAGATTTGCCCTAATTTTGTATATTTAGTTAATTGCAGTACATTAGATCTTGGTCACCTTTGTATTTCTCTATAGCTGAAAAAGAGAAAGAGATGAAGCTATTTTTTGAGAAGGTGTCTCTTCTGATCTTTCTTGGGTTGAATCACCTTCTGAAGGCACCTATTTTACCCCTGCCTAGGCAGCCAGTATAGGAATACTTCTTACTTAGCATGCTGGCTAAAAAAATTGAAGTTGAATCTGGTCCCTAGTTCCAAATTCCTTGATCAGTCAAATAAAGCAATGCTTCTCCTTATCTGAGTCAGATCAGGAAGAAAGGTGTTTGAAGTCAGTGAATTTAGCCTGGTTTGCACAGGGGTTGGCCTCATCTTGGGATAGGCATCTGGGACTGGCAACATCAGTTCTAGAGGTGTCAGCCCAACATGTCTGGCCTCAGACATCAATGCTACAACTTTTTGACAGCTGAAGTTACATGAGGTGTTCCCCTCCCTTCTCTTTTCAACATATGCATGTTTCCACTCAGCTGGGTAAATCTCAGGTTTCCTTGCAAAATCACCTCTTAAAATTCAGGCACAGCCAGGATGAAACACAGTGGGTTTTTATCAATTTCTTACAACACTGTACCTACCATTCAGGGCAGAAAATGATTTAAGTCTGAGCTAGACACCTAGGTTCCATCACAGATAACAGAAAGAGGTAAGCATCTTCAGAGGGCAATTAATCCGCAGGCTCAGTCTTGCTTTTCGTAAACTGAAAGTCATTTTAGGGTGGGTATGAAATGTAGAGCTGTCTTGAAACAGTGATAAATAGGAGAGGTGTTATGGGACAAGAAGAGTGAAGATAACAGTACAACAGTTAAACATCTGAGCTAGGGGTGTACAGGATGGAATTCATCTCATACAACGTCATCCACTTAAAAGGTCATCATCAGGTTGAAGTTAATCACCTAGGCTCCTTTCTAGTTCATGGAGAAAGCATTACCACAGGGTCCACTATTGGCAGCTGAAACACCCATGGCATCGGTGCCACCAACTTTAGCACAAACCTTGATAACTAATTATGAGATACCTTACTTTTAGTCAGCTTAAGTGAGTGAGATGGATTCCATACTAGATATTTCCTATGGAGGCATATTTGCTTAATTTAACTGTTGAACTGGGAACCGGCTACAGTCTTTCAAAAATTCTTCTGTCCTATAGGCTAAGGAATTGTTAAGCCTGTAAAAAGAGTATTAGCTCACCTAGTCTAACCACTTGGATACCATCAGCAATTTACTGCCTTAGAACTATAACTGTACTAAACCCAGTAATTTGCTTTTGCTTAAACTTAATCTGTGTTTGGCTACATTTATTTTTCAGTTTTGAACCGAAGACATCAAAAGCAAGAAAATTTCCCTCATCTCTGTAGTTTGTTCTGAGAGTTAATTCCCTTCTCCACTATAAATGTGCACCTTTTTCCCCATTTGAATTTGCTTGGCTTCCAGCCACTGACTCTTGTTAAGACTTTATCTTCAAGATTCAAGATCCTTTTACAACCCAGTATATTTCCCTTAGGAGGCAACTTGCACATGGTGACAGAGGAAATATATAACAGAGCAAGGAACCAAACCTTATGTTCTGAAATCGCAGGATGATGCCCAGATCATCAGCTCATCCATGCTGCTGACAGCACTTTGGAGAATGGGGATGGATAATGGTTATTAATGCAACATGCAGAAAGGGTTTTACAGGTGGGACTGTGAGAAAGGACAGTGTTATGTCTGCCTCCTCCAATCACACACACTACATGTGGCAGCTGGAGTACCACAGAAGAGACCTGGTAATACAGGATACAAATGTCTCAGGAACTCAGCAACGTGTGGCTCCAGCCTCTCGTGAGACAAACTGTTTCCCACATTTCTGCTTTAACATATTTCTAATCCAATAGCAAATGTCTGCCTTGATTGTACTTCGACTTTCATGGACCAGATGATGCTCTTTGCAACACTACAAATACCAGATGCCCATGAGCCTGGCAGCCCTCATACTCCTACTCCAGCTTCCCCTCCTGCCACCCTGAGGTTATGGTGGCAAACACACATGAAAGGGCACAAAACTTTTAAGGGAAGTGGCAAAATTCATATATGAGAAAACACTTTCTCCCTCCCTGGAGCTTCACCTTGCTGTTCTGAACTGAAGCTCTGCTCTCTGTCTGCTGCAGCCCCACATAAAAAGAAAATTGTTTCTCATAAATTACTTCAGTAATGCACATTGCATGTTAATTGTAAAATAAACAGTTTAAATTCATTTCATTGAGCACAACATCAGAAAGAAAATGAGCCAACTGCAGTAGATTATTTTTGTTGGATAGGTTTCAATCATCTTTACTGATGCCCTTCATTCTTCTCCTGATTACCATCACTAAAAAACCCCATAGCAAATTTCATCTGAGTATCTAAAAATAGAGATATTTATAACTTAGCTGTTTTTGTCTCACAGTTCTCCTCCCCCTTTCCTCTTTGCATTTCTGATCAGACTTATTTCAGACCCTGAAGAAATATGCAAAACATCCATGCAAGGGCTATTGATGGACTACAAAAGGGAACCTGGGAGCTTCGTCACCTTTTCTATCTGTACCATAGCTGTCCAAAGGAGTAGCCTCAGTCCATTCCCATTTGCTCTGTCAGAAGTGATTGTTCCATGAGACTTGCTCTCCCAGCTGCTTATATGAACAGTGCCTGTTGTCACTCAGATTCAGCTGGGTTAGCAAAGAGCTCCTAATTAGATTGGTTAAGCAAATCTAGTTTGCTTTCACCAAAAAAAAGTGAAGCAGACAAAAAAAGTAGTCCATCCTGCAGGCCAGCAAGAGCAGAAAGGAACAGATGGGGCAGAAAAGAGAGCAACATCTTCTTCAGCTACTTGCACTGCAGCCAGGAGACATGTGATCAAGACATTAGTGCAAATTCTCATTTGGAGTAAAAGTGGCACAGCTGCATTGACCTCACATCAACGAGGAGGCAGCTGATAAGGTGGATGCAAAAATAGCAAGTTACATAAGTCTCAGAGATGGGTGAATGTCACCCTTCTGAGTTTGATCTTTTGGTTGACATCCCAAAAATTAAGCAATTCATATTGAAGCCAGAAGTCTACATGTTGAGCCTACAAGATCACTTTGTAGGTTGTAAGTCATACCTTAAGGCATAAGATAACTTGAAATGTAGCCCAGACTTGTTTAAAATTCAGCTCAGGTTCATAGAACTACAAACCTCAGTGAACCTGATGATCTTGGCTTGGTTTTAGGGTTTGAACAGTCCAGGCCTAAACACATTTAAAATACTTTTTCTTTTTTTCAAAAGCAGCCTGGGCAACAACTGGAAGCCTTGGGAAAAGTTCCTTTGCATAGGAAAATAGCTAATGCATCAAGTTATGGTTTCTTAATGGCATTCAATTAACACATCACCGTTGTTAGTTGATTAAAAATTAACTGTGAATACACATTTAACATTTAGTACTTATAAATGTTCCTTGATTTATTAAAATTGTCAGGAGTTAAGGAGTCTTGGGATAAGCAAGGAATATTTTCTTTGCCTGTTTTGGTAACTCTGTAATGAAGCAAGTAGCTTTTAATAGAGAATTCAGACTTGCTGAAAACTTTTCTGTAAAGCACATTATAAATCATTCTTCACATATTAAACCCTCACGTTGCTCAGTTCATGTTGTTTGTGAAAGTGTGTATTGACTAGCAGTAGTTGTACCAAAAGAAACCCCTTATTTCAGCAGTGCAAAAGAAGAGAATGTTGTTGGGAAGATTCCATTAGGGGAACAGATGAGTTTCTTCTCATATCCTGTTTGCTGGTGGTAAATGTTATACACACTGATTTTTTGAATTGGAGTATGGCAACAAATGCCATCATGGGCCTTTTGCTGGACGGCATCTGGTGCCAGTGCTACACAAACAAGGAAAGAGGTGGCACCCCCAGCATGTAGTCCAGAGAAAGCAGCAAGACAGCCATGCCTGCAAGAAGCCCAGCCACATGCTGGACATGATATCCCTTCTCCACACACAGGGTTTTCAAATGACTCGCAATCCCACCTGACCTCTGATGTGACTTACAGGACCACCTCTGGCAGACCCATCGAAGCAGCCAGGCTGTATTCCCTGTCATTTGACACTGGTGTATTTCCTCCTCTTATACTAGATCTTCCTAAATCTGAACATATCAGTACTGATGCTGTGCACGGGGCTGACTCTGACTGCACGTGAAGTTACTGCAATCACATGTTCAAACAGACATTTAAGCCTCTGAAGAAATATTTGTACTCTCAGATGTGGCTAATGTGTTTATTGAACCAGGTCCAGGCAATGACAGGCATGAGGACACTGCAGAAATAGAAACAGTCCAACCAAGAAGAAGCAATAGCAGTGCAAAGCACTCAACATTTCAGCTAAAAGAAGTCAGGGAAAAGAGAACTTTCCTCCTACTTGAGCACTGACATTTCAGGTCTTCCTGCTTTAGTCCACAGTCGTGCCTCTCTGATTAAGTGTGTGACATATGGACGCAGATCACGAAAACAAGACCCCTACAATGTGAGCATTTGGTCACCCTGTTCGTGAGATGCTGACAAAAATCTCTTAAACACAGGAACTGATTTCCAACACCATAATTTTCTGCCTTTGCCTTCCCACATTGCTCTACCCTCAGTATAAAGCAAATGAACAAAATTAAAAATAAAAAAAAAGAGAGAGAGAGAGAGAGAGAGGGAAAGAAAAAGAAAAAAAAAGCCAACTAAACCAGCTTGGGAGCACTTTTTTATCACCTCCCCCTCTGACTTGCTCCCAGGGAACACAGCAGTGTTTTTCCCTAGTTCGGCACCTAATGAAACTCTTGTCATGATGCAGGGATTAATCTGATTATTTATTATTTGCATTAGGATGATACCATCTGCCCTTCCTTCCCCTCTCTTCTCCTCCTCCCTGCATGATTAGAGATCTGTTATGTTGAGCAAGCTGGGTACTCTGTTAAGAAAAAAAGTGGTTATCCCTGTTTCAAGGAACGGAAGTGAGGTGGGGAGAACTTAGTGATTTCAATGGAGTTCACTGAAGCACAGTCAAAAGAATCCTACCCATTTCTGTGGGCTCTGTATCAGGCCCTAAACATAAGCCTGCTCTGCATAAAACATCATTGTAAGGCAGAGATTTAAATTGGCTCTGAAATAGGTGAGTGTCTGCACTGCAGCATCACCATCCGAGGAGAGGCTAGTTCTGGCTGTGGGAGCAGAGTAGTCATCCCAGCCTGGTGCTGGTAAACTGAGGTCCTGCAGCCTCCTCATTCGGAGTTGGCTCAATGTATGGCACTCCAGGGTATATCAAATGCCAATGCCTAGGATAACCTTCATCAACTAACACAGGAAGAAGTAAAATGGGAAAATAGCATTTCCATTAATAAACTGTCCTTTACCACCATCCACTCTTAAAGGATGTCTTGCCATGCTGATAAAGAAGTCAGGATGAATTGAAAGTAAGACACTGCTTTTGATTTTGTTTCTTCTCAAGTCTTCTGCCATACTTATTGTGTCTCTCATCATGTCTAAAAATCCAGTTTATCAGAGTTGACTGAGAAGGGGTCTCAGTGTCTATAAGTATCTGCAGAGAGGTCTCAGAGGATGGACTAGGCTTTGCTCAGGGGTGCTCAACAATGCGTCAAGAGGTAACGGGCAGAAACTAATGCCCAGAAAGTTCCACATGAACATGAGGAAGAACTTTTTTACTGTGCAAGAGAGGATGTGAAATCTCCGTCACTGGAGAACTGTCTGGACAGAATTCTGTGCCATGTGCTCTGGGATGACCCCACTTGAGCAGGGAGGTTGCATCAGATGATCCACTGTGGTCCTTTCCAAACTGACCCATTCACTGATTCTGTGAGAACTGTTCCATAGGAAATGGAATCATAGGATTATTGAATATCCTCCATTGGAAGGGACTCACAAGGATCATCAAGTCCAACTCCTGGTCCTGAATAGGACAGGCCCAAGAATCCACCATGTGCCTGAGAGTAAGCTCTGGCAGGAAAAGCATTGTTTTATGATACCAACTGTGTGATTCTTAAATGCTCCAGCAGAAATACATTTTATTGCTCATTTTTAAAACTAGTGACTTTCTATACAGCAGTTCTCTGAGAAGTTTTTTAAAAGACATCTATATACTGAAAGATACTAATAAGTGGTAAATGAAGATGTTTATCTTCTGCTGAAATTAATGGGAATGAAACACATAAACACTTTTGAAAATCTTCCTTTGTATCTGCTGATCTTTAATCTAAGGATCATTGAAAATCCAGGTCTTTTGTGCTCTTTAAAATGAGATGCCTGTGTATGTCTGACACGCTTACTTGTCAAATTGTTTTGCTAGTGTTACTCATAGGCAGTGATGCCCCAAGGAAAATCCAGCGTTAATAACATTTTCTACCAACTGGGGATGCTGACCTTCACACAGTCAAAAATCCATGAGCTGATCACCACACACCCAGAGACTGCCCAGATACACCTTACTCTACTTACTAGACTGGTCTTGTCTCACCATCTGCCCACATGAGCCACATGCTGTTGTTACCGGCATTTACTACTTAAGCCTGAGCCCAACATTCTTCAAGGAAATGAAGGGAAAGGGCTTACTCAACCCAGTGCTCTTCATGTAACAAGTATGATAGAGCTTATATACCTCAGAGACAGAGAAGGATCTACCCAGGCAATCACATAATATAAATATCTCACATAAAGCAGGTATTTGTCAGGTTGTGAGATAAAAGGCTCATCTCCATACACAAAGAGGAGCCCAGAGCATAATAATGGGGATGGGGAGGACCCCAATAATTTCAGGGAAGAAATGCACCTCTCTATCTCAACTCAGGGCTGCCCTTAAGGAGCATTACTCCATGTTGAGTCACAAGAGCTGCTCTCTGGAACACCTCAGGGACAGAGATGGGTCACTACCCAAGGACACATTATGGACTACAGGAGAAGAGTGTTTTGAGATAGAATGGGATTTACTATGCAATGTTCAGAGGAAGTAAAAAACAAAAAAAGGGCAGGAAAGGGAGGATCAAGGTGGTTTGTGAGAGTCAAATGTGGGAAAACTGAAGGGAAACGGGATAAAATAGACAGCTGTGTGCAAATAGGACTAGCCAGTGCTCTTGTCTGGATCCTCTTTGTATGTGTGTTTGTGATGTTGTGTGCAAGGTGTCTGTACCACCCCAAAAGGGAGCAGCAGCCTCAGATCCTCCTATGTCCAGATGCAGCAGCATGGAGGAGATTGGGATTCACAGGCAGCTAGTGGGCAGACTGTCTGAGCCCAGCTACTGGCAGATCCATATTTTTCCAATATGTTGTGCATATTTTGTGGTGACAGACTTTCACCCTGATCAGTCAGAGAGGGGATGTGATGGGCTGTTGGTGCTGACTACGTTTGTGTGAGGGCTCTGTGTGTCTGTGAGGTCTGTGGGTCTGAATGCATCTCTGTATAAATACTTATGGTGTATATATGTGTCTGTGCCTACTGGGAATACATGCTTTGTCTCTGTACTCCTTGAATCTCTGATGTGGATTTGAGGCAGACCCAGCTCTATCAGGCTGCCGAATTTGGTCTTTTCCTAACAATATTCTCAATCCACTAAAAAATGCAGGAGTGCCATATGCTAACCTGAAATAAATTCAGCTATCTCAGTATTCAGTCAGACTTTGAAGGTTTGGAGAGGCTACCGTATTGTAATGCTCTGTTTGATAAGCTTTGCCAGCCAGATCTGAGGAAGGGAAAGAGAAAAGGAGGTACCTTTGGGCAGTCCTGCCAGGCAGATGGACAGGGGAGCTTTTCTTTTCAGCTGAATGATCCCAAGCACAATTGCAGTGAGCAGTTTATGGTGCAAAAGGAAAGATAATAAGAATCTAATGTGGAGGAAATTTTCAGATTAACAACTGTCTTCTCTCTCTCTCTCCACAGGCTGATATTGCTTGGTGCTTTCATTTTCTGTTACACTTTAAATCCAAGCCCACTGTGATCTCTATTGATGAAGGTACTGAGACAAAGAGCAGTTGGGTGCCTAAATATCTCTGAATATCTCTGTGGACACAGCTCTGAAGACCCTGAGCATTCAAAATTCAAAATGGGGTTAGATTCCTCCAGCTGCAGAACAATAACTTTTATAGCCTTTTTCCCCAGACAGTCTCAAAGTCTAGAGTTTGAGACTATAATGAGAAGTTTAGAGCAATTGAAGTCTCTTATTTCATATTCATCTGAATGAGGACAGCCTGGAACCTGGAACATCTCACTTTTTTGTTTAAATAGCTAGACCTTTTTTATCTATGAAAGAAGCCTTGAGTAAAGTAAGGCCTTGTGCTTAACTTGAGGACATGAGGGGTGGTTCAAGTTATACCTCTTTGAATCAGAGACTTAACTTTGCCTAATTCCTGGATCTCACTGGGATTTAGGCTAGAGTTAGCCAACACACTGATCAAATTTGGGGGTGCCCCTAGGGCATGTTTTCAGGGTAAAAGCACAGACATGCAGAGCATTTATGATTCCCATGGATTAAACAGTGAAAGGAGGTGTGGTTCAGATGACAATTTGAGAGTATGTTTGGCACAAAATTCC
This sequence comes from Sakesphorus luctuosus, assembly GCA_013396695.1. Classification (NCBI taxonomy): domain Eukaryota; kingdom Metazoa; phylum Chordata; class Aves; order Passeriformes; family Thamnophilidae; genus Sakesphorus; species Sakesphorus luctuosus. The sequence goes on along the minus strand of VWZD01006680.1, from coordinate 20,734 downwards.
TTCTTTGGGAGTGCTCCTGAGACGAATTTTTGAGGAACAGAGAAATTAGCTTTACCAACATAGTTTGCAATTGGAAAAGGTTTCATCTCACCTGGTTTCTCCCATTCCACTAGGGAGCACTAAACCTGGGCTCCTTCCATTAACAGAGATAAGCAGAAGGGACTCCTTCTTCTGCAAGCTATGCAGCATGAATTATCTCCTTCATAGTTTTCTCTCTTCTCTTTACCTATAAGAAGGAAATTGCATATTCAGCTTAAAAAAAAGAATGGGGAATAAAATATCTTTGCAACCACACTCTACCTTCCCAAAGCCCTGTCCTAACTAGCAGTGAGTTTTAACCAGAGAAAACTGTGAACTGACCACTCATTTCAAAATATTATTCTATAATTGGAAGATGTTCACTAGTGCAGTGCCACTTATTAATTATGAAGCATTAAACATGCAAGGCCAGATTTTGACATCTTGACAATGATGGCAATCTTGTATACAAATAGTCCTGCTGTAATAAATTGGACCATTTGTGTAATGGGATCTACCCAAGGCTACAAGTGACTCCATGAATCCAAATCTGACACCTAATATTTATAAGAGAGGACTAGATGACTCAGGGCTTCGTAACAAAACACAGAGTTTTTCAGCCTCGGGCTACCTGCTTTAATCTCACCGCTGTCAACTGTGACAAAAAGTCAGCACCACATGACAGCTGTTCAGAGACATCCTAATGAGCAGGTGATGTTGAGGGTCCCGGTGGACATCACCCCGGGAAGCAGAGCTGTGCCCTGGTCCCTGTGCTGGTGACCACAATGGAGGAGTGGCAGCCTTCAGGTCAGGGTCGGAGCATGTCGGGTGGCACAGGGACACCGGTACCACCGCCGGAGCCGCTCCAGAAGAACAGCATGTCTCCGCACTCTGGGCACAGCGAGAACAGAGCCTCCCCATCAGCATGCATAACCAAAAATAATCCCTCCATTTCCCACCCTGACAACATTGGCTCACCAGTGTGGCCTAAACCATGTATTCTTTGGGGAGTGCAGCAAACCCAGAGACCATAATTAAAATATGTTAATCTACACTGGGAACTTACCCATGGATAAACACTTCCATTTGGCACAGTTTCCTGCAATCTTCTGAGATTTGTGACTGATCTCAGAACCCTGCTCCTTTCCCTTTTGACATTTTTGGTCTTACTTTTGAGCCAAGAAGAAAGAAAGAAAGAAAGAAAGAAAGAAAGAAAGAAAGAAAGAAAGAAAGAAAGAAAGAAAGAAAGAAAGAATCTAAGGGAGAAAAGGATAAAGAGAGAAAGAAAAAACCCAAAAAGACATTTGTTTTCCTCATAAGCTTTGTAATTCCTGTACTTTTTTACTGGGGGCGGGGGAACGCTGTCGCTAAGCTATGTGTTCATTACAGCCAGGGGGAAAAAATGAGGTTGGCTCCCACTTTTGCTTATGTTGTTAAAAGAGCCTCTGAAGCTGCAGTTCTGGAACAGGTCTTCTCTTTCTTTGAAAGCATGCTGTTTGATAGACTGTCATTTGTCCCCTCCTTTCAGAAGAGCCAGCTGGCAGCTAAGTGCTAAAGCCAGTGACTTGCATGTGTTTTTCTGACATTTAACAAATGGGAACAGCTTGCAAATCTGCATTAACTCACTCTGTCTCACAAATAATCATCGGCTACGCGTTGTAGACATTCGGAACATTAGCGCAAACACAAAAGGGAGTGGGAGTCTGTGGGAAAAACAAGTTGGCAAATAAAAGATGTTTCACTAAGGGACAGATAAAGCTTTTTGGTTCAGATGGAGGGTTCGGATATAGATGCTGAAGATGGGGGTGGACGGAGGTATGAGAAGAGTGTGGTGAAGGGAACTAATCCTCTCCCTTGATGCACAGGGGAAGCTACCGGATTTACACCCGAAATGGTAGAGTCTTGCCCCCACCATTCACAAGTGTTTATCAGTGCAGCATTTTCATTCTGCAGCCAGCACCTGAGATAGTCTGAGGATAATACAGAAAGCACACCCAGCATCAAGTTGTTTCCTCATCAGTGCTTCTGTGTGGGAGCTTATGGATGTCCCCGATTTTCACTCTTTGTAAATTAACTAGGATAATGAATGCTATGGCATTGTTCAGGCAATAAAGGAACATGGATAAACTCAGCACATGATCAGTTCTGAGACCAAAATACAGCAAGTGAAACATTAACCTTCTAGGCTTAGGCCTGTGATTTGGGGTGCATAATTCCTTTAGCCTCTCTGAAAACTATAGCCACAGCTTTTAGGGAGTGAAAGAAAAATCCAATTGTTATTTCATCTTAACCTCTATTTCCCCATTCTGGAGTCTGTCAATGGCTCATGGCCAGGTAACAACGTGGACATTTTCCTCTGCTGTAAAAATACCCTCTTCCTTTGTAGGTTCACACTCCTATAGGTAATAGGGAGAAATGAAGCACACATAAAATGATGGGAAAGCCTCACATACAGACCACATCATTCAGAGGGATCATCTTCCTTTGCAATAGCACTCAGGCCAGGACTGTAGCATTTAGAGCAAAATCCCTCTCTTTCTGGGCTTAAGTTCTGTGCCTGGGGAGTTCGCAGACTTGAGATACCTGCAAGTGCATCTCTCAAGGCTGTGAATAGTGAGTTGCAGTAACAGAACTGACCCCCCTCCCAGGGCAAAAGAAAACCCCAATAGCATAGTACCTGACAGCTTTGAGTGCCATTAAAAATAATTTTGTCTAGTGGCTCAACACTTCTATTACTGGTAGCTGAGAAGGACGCATGCCTTGGCTGCCTCACATAGTACACTAACATTTCAGAAAATATCACTCTATCTGAATGCACCAATACTTCTGACAGAATTTAACCAAGATGATATAAACTGTACACTGTACCACTTTTTCCCTGAATTATCCTACCTCACACTAGTTACACTTTAATATATTGACTATATGCACGTTTTTAACTGGTCTCACTGATGCCAAAAAAAAAAAATCCTAGGATCAAACCTTGTGTCAGCATTTCCACTAGGCAGAATTCTGCAGCCTGTAAGACCCCATGAGGACACAGCCCTTCAGGAACCTGACCAATAGGCAAAGACTTATTGTGCTCATGGCATTGTAGACAGCCGTGGTAGCAGAGCCACAGGGTGCTGGCTGGTGGTGTGTCCCCTCACCTGAACACCTACAGGCATGTTTTTTGTCTTTTGAGGGTTAAACATTCAGGATTCACTGAATAAGCAGCCCAGTCTAGAGGGTGGCATCCCTGCTCATGGCAGGGAATTGGATGTAGATCTTTGAGGCCCCTTCCAACCCAAACCATTCTACGCTTCTAGGCAAATAATGAGTTATTATTTTCCCATAGCTATGTTCCTCCCCATCTGCCCCATTCTGTGCCTCCCCCAAATACTTAGACTACTAGTAAAAATCATCTGGTCATTCCAATCAGTTATAGGAAGTTCAAGACCATGGATGACAAATTATATGCTCCATCTCTAATTACTCTGTTGTCTGTTTTCCCGTAAGTACTGGGCAATTTCAGTGAAGCCTGAAGTAGGCAACTCGAGTCACAACTTCCTTGTCACATGTGCACTGTACTTTGTTTGTCTCTCTGAAACATAAACACTGTCATTTTTTCATATTTCTTTTCACTATATCCCTCTACCTCCCTCTCTCTATCCTTCCCTCCCTCTCTCACAACACTTGGCAAGATTTTCCTGACAAAATGTCCATCTGTAAAAAATAAACAGAACAATAACACCTTGTAGGCATGATGTAAGTGTTGCTTGGGTTTTATTTTTGTACAGACACTTATATATTTAATTAAACACAGTCCTGGCAGCTTTGTAATTGCATAAGAGTATTCTAACAAAAGCCTAACTGCTGAAGTGGGCAGAATTGCATATACCTTCATGTTATTTTCTCTCCTTTAGTGTATTCTGTGCAGTGTAGCACTGAGTGTATGATTTACTGGTGTCCTGGAACCAGCTCTGCAAAACCTTACCTTTGATTCCCTTCCCCACCTCGGACTGTTCATATACACAGGTACAGATTCTGTATATGCAGTGGTCCCAAGGGAAGATCTGATTCATTCCTTAGAACTACCTGAAGTCAGTGAAGTTTCACCATCACAGATGAGGCTGGGCCCTTCAAGCAAAGCTCTGTAGTGGTTACAAGGTGTATATGAAACAACCCAAAAGGTATTTCCTTCCAGATTATGAAGCAGCAGATCAGGCAGACAGATGGAGCAGCAGGCAGACAGGAACAGACAGGATTTTCTCTCAGAAAGAGAAATGGCAAATACTTTCATGGCTGAACTAGGAGCAGTGTAGCTCTGGAAAAGTATTTTAAAGGAATTTCAGGGACTTGGAGGCAAGTTACAACTAATAAAATAGATGTTACCAACTGGAGGAAGAAGCAAAGTGTTCTCAAGCATTCTTGTTAGGTTCCGCTCCTAGACCTCCTTGATGTTATAGGATACTCCTGGGCAACAGATAAAACCAGTGTGTGACTTCTGAAGATACTGGGGTGCATCTCTATAAAACACCAGTGAATATAATAAAAAACTGCCTAGAAGTTTACTTCTGAACAACCTTTGTTCTAGAAAATAAGTAACTCACAACCAGCAGCTGGTCAAACCCAGGAACTGCAGGGTAAAACTCACATTCAAAGGTTTCACACATGGTCTTCATTACCAAAGCCAAACTCTTTGGTGCAAAATCATTAAGCAAGAGCAAAGTTCAGCGACTAGATCAATGCTACAGCTATTCCTGAAATTTTGTTTTTGTGTAAAATGTTCCTGCTCACCAGGGCTGCCATGAGATTAAAGAATGGACTTGGTCCTCTAGAAGAACTTGTCCTGTACTCAAGGAGCTTTAAGTCAGGCCCAGAGCTGTTGGGTTTCTGTGATGAGGTGTGTCATGGACAAGCAAAGCAATATGAAACAACACACAGAGACTCACCTTTCCCAGGGAAAAGTTAGTCCTAGGTAATGAAGTAATTCCCTACTAACTCTGTGTATCATTTAAGACTGTATTACATTTTAGATGCACCTTTCCAACCTTAATGTCATTCATGGTTGTTTGTATAAGGATATCACTGGATTGTTTGGGTTTGCTTTTTTTTCTTTTTTTTTACTGTTGGATAATCAGAGATACCAAACAAATATTTGGAGGTTTTTAGAGCTCAGTGGCAGAGAATACCTCAGAGACAAATCGTTTGAAATACTTTTAGAAAAGACCTAGTGGCTTTTTTTTTTTTTTTTCCCAGAGAATAAGAACCAGCCTAACCTTTCCATGTACATTAAGCAACAGGATCGATCTGTAAACCTCCAGGGACAGCTTATAGGCAGAGGAGGTCAGGAAGAAATGCTCCCAGTTGCCCAGCAGGGTGTTCATTGGGAGGAACCTCAAAGAGATATTTGTTATTCACAATTTCCTGGAAAATCTCACTGACCTCTCCAGTGCTACTCTTTGCTGTAAAAAAAAATTATATGGGGAATGAAGCCAAACCAAAGCATCAGATTAAACTATTGAGCCTCGGATGGAATAGGAGAGGTTACCCAGCACAAAGTGAACAACAGGTTTGAGTTAATATTATGAAGTCAGGCTGAAATTCCAAAATCTGTAAGCAAGGTAAATTTTCAAATTTCCAGATAGCCACATTCCTAAAGATGGAGATTCCTCCCCTAGTTACTTTGGAAAATAGATTGTTGTTTCTCAAAACTAGAAGTGCAAAAAGAGAGCTGCTGAAATTGAGCCGTCGTTTCTCTAGACCTGCTTCCTATCTCTTCCAGCCTTTCCTTCAGAAAATGTAAAAATTGCAACAAAGTCAAAAAGTAACACACAGGCAGTTATGGCTGTACAGGCATGTGTTTGCATGTATGTGAAAGAGACAGATGGGAAGAAGATTCTTGACCCAGAAGTGTGATTAAATCCAAAGCAGGTTGATAAAGGATCTACTGTAGTAGGATGTATTAAAAAAGAGAGTTATTGTATCTTCTGTGCTGATCAAGGTGATAAAGTAACTGATCGCACAGAAGAACTGCTGGATCTGCACCCAATTCTATTCTATGAGTAAACAGAGTCCTGTGGCTCATTCAAGAGGCTATAAATTTAAGCCTAGTATTTAAGGTCTATATCTAAAGAGTGACAGAACCTCATATCTCCTGATGCATCCAGAAAGAATGCATCATCTTTTTGTACCAATCTAATCAGGAACACTTTTGCCATGCCCATTTTTCTTTTTAAGTCAAAAAAGGCACAGAAGAGATTTAGTTTCACTTTTTTCTTTTCCCCCCCCCCCCCCCCCCCCCCACTTCCTTCGTGGTTATGGAGACAATAAAACCAGCCTCGACTTTGCTAAACCTTTGACACAGGTACCCTCACTACATATTTCGGAGCAGAGCAGCTCTTTCCAACTCTGTTCTTTAAGTACCATCTAGTGGTCACAGATATATTTGCAATTCTGTTGAAGGATCTTCGGATTCAGATTTCTGTGTCTTTCAGAGATGAATTAGTGTTATCACCTTCTGTAATGAAATTTTCTATCTGTAAAAAAGAAAAAAAAACCCCACATCTACCTTTTTCTTGTGCCTTTTTTTCTCTGAATTTGCTCCTGGTCGGACTGAGACAAGGTGGGTAAAAAGACATGAAAAATTTCCTTTCTTTTAAAAAAGGGGAGGAATAATAAATGGAAGGGTGTTTCTTTTTATTTTTTTTCTTTTTACAGATAGAAAATAAATGTCAACCCATGAGCATTCATTACCTTATAACTTTTTTTTAAATATTTTTTTCCATTAAGAGGTGAACGCATTTGTCTCTGAATATGCACTTGAGAACTGGCCTTCGATTTGAGCCGTTTATGATTTTTAAAAGTATTGCTTCATCTATCTGCCTGTCTTAAATTAATATCTCTCTTTGTCTGTTCCCCTTTCCATATTGCCTGCCATCTGTTATTTGATCACTAAGATATAAGCCTGGTTTTCTTGTTTGAATAGTTATCTTGCTTTCTGTTTCAGTGCACATTGGTTAAATGTACCCATAGTGTTGCTCCCCTGATATCTGCAAAGTTACACAAAGACCAGGAAGAGGTGACCTCCTTTTTTTCACCAAATCTTATGTGATTCTCTTCCAGCACAAGGCTCCAAATGTCAGTCCCCTTCAAACAATTGTTTGGGAGAAATCAGATTTTGTCTCATTCTGAAACAGGCATTTATGACAGGTTAAATGGAAATTTTGCTTAAGGCACCTATCTTCTTCCCTGATTATGGAGGGAGCTCATCGATGTAGGTAAGGTAGGGCCCTTGGACCACAATTCTGTTCCTTGCCGTTGATGTCCAGTGTTGGTCACGCTCCTCATGAAAGAGCCCTCTGGAGGCCTATCCTCTGCCTGACCAGGGCCAGAGGGAACAACAGCAGCTCCAAGGGCCTGAAATGAGGTAGGATGAGTTGAGTCCTGGCATGTTCAGGCTCTGCTGATGTGCAAGGGAGAGCCATGAGTGCAGCACATGGAGAGAGGGGATAGAGCTGCTCACCCAACTGCAGGTTCCAGGACTGCTTCCACAGCTTCCCAGGAGCCACAGGCAGCCCTCACTAGCTCCTTACTGGCTACAAGGACAGCCTAAACACCAGTCTGGGCATAAACATCCCTAGGTGTCTAAATTCAAGTGTTTTACTTACACACTATATCCCACTCAATAGTTCAGTAAGCTAAAATTTGGCAAGACAAATTCCACCATGGAAGGTTACTAATTTCACCTTGTAAGTCTAACTGGCAAGTGATGTGAGAAAAATAGACAATAAAACATTTATCATTCTCACACTGCCTCAGCATGGGTTATAACCCTCTCTTGAGTTTGTCCCCACAAACATTCAGTTTGGTGTTTGTCACAAGTGATAGAGCAGGATCTCATAAAGAAGGTCCTGCTGTTGATGGAAAATATTTCTGTCCCTGATTCTCCATCCCAGCTGCTTATTCCCTCTTCCCAACACTGGAGATTTCCAGCCAGATCTGCCTGTAGCCATAGTCTAACTCTGGAGATACCAAGAACATATGCGTGGGAAGAATTCTCATATGACAGTTTAAAAAGTCAGTAAAATTTCTGAGAAAAGCATCATGTAACCACTTTCCATTCGACAAATTTTAGAGATTCCCTCTTTTCCTGTTAGAATACTGCTCATGCTGCTTGTATCATATATCATAAATTGCTGCCTAATGTTGAGCTGTGAATTTTCATCCTAGAAATTCTGCTGGAGACATTTTGACATGAGCACAAGATTTATTGCTGGGCAGCCAGTGGATCTGACGTCTGTGATGACAGATACTCTTTTTTCAAATGAGTATAATGACACTGAAAAGAACAGGATCAAACTTAATGTCCCTGAAGTTTTTTTTCTGTGAGTTGCAGGTGTACCCACATGCAGATTTTTGAGGAATCCCCATCAGCAGAAGCAGCAGCATCACATATAGTTATTGAGCAAGAAAAATATACATGTTTGTTTTATCAGGCAAATGTATTTTGTCTGGAGGGTTGGGGGGCAGGAAGGTGGGATGTGGAGACCTTAAGCTAAACTAGTGGGGAGATCCTGCTCTTACATGGGAAGATATGGCACATCCATGGGCTACAGCACATTTCTGTTATGTTGCCCAGAGCTTATTACGTATCATTACCTCTGAACAACAGATAATCAATTTGGATGTGTCCTTATTTACCTGGACAAACACTGGAAGGCTTTGCAATTTAATGGCCTAACTGTTTGTTAGAACAAATAGACCTATTCAGTTCTGAGATCACAGTCAATCTGACGGTTTATAGCTGGTTGGTTTCTGCTTTCAAACTGTGAAACCCTGATTTGTTTTCAAGGTGTAAAATTAGCAGTAACATTTTCACATGCTAGCGGATAAGTCCCTTACTGAAACATATGACTGCACTTGCTCGTTGCAGAGTGAAAATAGCCTTGCTTAAAACCCCAGCGCAAAGCCAGAGCCCTGCCTGAATTTCACACAAGTCCTGAAGTGATACCAGGTGTGAACCAGCCCACACTCTGGCTGCCTGCTCAAGAGTAAATTTCAACTATGAATTTACAGGTTGGAGCAGGATGTTTTCCACTCATTATTAAATTATATTATTTGTATACAGCTCTGCAGAGTAACAGTGGAGTGCTTGAACCGAGCATGGGTGTTTAAAACAGTAATTCTTCATTTTATCTCTGAAATTATCAGTCTTGGAAAATCATTCCAAACGCTGAAAAGGGGTGTTAAATCATCTCCCATTGGTTTAGTAATATATTCCACATTGTAATCACACCAGTGTAAATAATCACAAGATTAAAAAATTAAGAAATACCTGAACTCAAACATCCGCCTGCAGATCTCTGAAGCCAGAGGAGTGGGAAGAGAATACAAGGAGAGGAAAAGTGGCAACAGGAGAAAATGCATATTACCATATTAAAGTATTGTATATTTTTTCTGTTTAGCTGGGTAAGCCAATGTAAATTTTGAAATTATCAAACAAGACTACAGTGAGAGAGTTGAAGTTTGGCAAAGGGAACATCCTGGAAATCTGGACAGTATGGAATGAGTTGCTGTTTCCAGTACAAACACCACTTTATCCAGCAATATCCCAGCATTAATTTGCTTGAGAGACTTATTGAAGTTTGGAATTATAAAAATTACACCCATTAGGATGCACTGAACAACACACACGGAATGTATGTGATAAAGGATATACTCCAGAATACACAGTGATGTTCAAAGAGGATGCTTCAAAGTGGCATGTGGATGCTTCCAGCACTCTCTGCCCACAGGACAGCTGCACCCAGATGTGCAATTTATCTGAGCATATCTGCATTTCTCATTGTTTTTCTTTAACATGAATATCATTTTTTCCCATGAGGAAAGGTAATTATACAGTACTAATATCACTTTCCTGCCTTGCCACAGCCCCTTTTGGTTTAAAAGACCAGTCTCTTTTAATCTCTCCACATAAAATAGGTTCTATATTCCCTTATTAATTTTAATAGTCCTTGTCTGTACCCACTTCATTTTGGATTTGTCTTTTTGTGGCTATTACTGCATGCAAGTTCCTGTCAGAATTATTGGTACTTGCCTTTCATTAGTTGCATCACTTTAATGATTCGCAGACATCACACAACTGCTATAAAGCCCAGGTTTTTCCCTTTCCTCAATAATAACTGATGACTCTGTATTTAAATCAGAAATGCATAAGTTAAAATTCCTCCAAAGCTTATGAATGATACCAGGGAACTGGTTGAAAAAGGATCTTATCAGCAACCTGAGAGAAACATCCACATCTGACACATATTTTTGATAAAGTCCATTTACATTTTGGTTCTCTCATCCATGGATGCTGAGATGGATTATTGTTTATTTAACAGATATTCCCATTTAGCTCACAGATATTGAATATAACAATTTTCTGAATTGTGTGATACTGAACCACCAAGATACAGAGAGCAGATGCCTTACTAGATATGTCGTGAGCACCTCAAGGAGGTTGTATGTGAGAGGTAAAACTGTACAAGACACAAAGAGCACAACTGCCCCAGTGTCTCCAACTCATATGAGGTATCCATGAACATAGGATGCTTCACGTCCTTATTCAATTCCCAGTGATACCACTAATACCTCTGTTTAAAGACTCAATCACCTAATAATAAAGCTAACACACACTGACACTTGGATTTCCACATCACAGAGCTAATAAAAATTAGATTTTTTGTTTGTTTGTGTGTTTTCAGCTCTTGACATACGTGATATTTATCAATCTTTTACTGCGTTTTCAACTGAATGTTTTCATCAAATGTAAGGAAAAAACCCCAACATAGTGAATACTTCTCCTTCTTATTACCATTAACACTAATATTATCATTGCCATTATCTTACACAGAAGTAAGTTCTTTAGCTTTTTACTAAGGCTTCTTGCCTTGGAATATCTGTGAATGACATAGGACAGGCTTTTAATGGAGGTCCTGAATAAACTTCCAGAAACATTTTTGGACTGGGGTGCTGTAAGGATTTATTCAGTTATTGCCAGGATCAATCTTTAAATTAACTGTGCCTTTATAGTACTAAAATTCTGCTTTTTCATTAGTGACACAGCTTAATTGCCTCACATACAGGGGAAAAAAATCAGAAATAAGAAGAAAGAAAAAAAGAAAAGCAGCAAATACCTGCCTGACTTAACCACATTAAGCAGCATGGTGCAGAATATAACTTAACAGTCCAGTGAACTGTCAGTGGCAGAAGTAATTGGAAATTGGTGGGATAGTTCTTCATGTGATGGGAATAGGAGTTTTTCATGCCTGTTTTTAATGGGCAAATAGCTCTCAGGGCAGCTTCATATTCTGTCATTAATTTGTAAAGATCCTTTATAATGTAGAAAAGTTAAGATAGCAAAAAAAAAAAATCCAATTACATGTTTAATCACTTGGCATTTGTAGTAATGCTATCTAGCACTAATTCACCTGTTAGAAAACAGTCTATCTTTTAGCCCCTGGGGTTAATAGAGTGCAAAAGCCTACTCTTATCAGAGGGTGGGAGAAAAGTGAGTAATTTTTTCCTACAAATAAGAAAGAAAAGCAAGAATGACAAAAATTATTATGAATTTTCAACTTGCTTTTTTTAGCTTAGAATTACTATTTATTAAATGCTTTTTAAAAGGAAATAACAAATTTCTAATTGCTGGTGCCTGACTGGTCCTCAGGATTTTGCAGTGGCTTGTAGGGATTCCTTTCTCTCTGTAACCAACGTGAGTACCCACTGGAGAGAGGTGTAAACCCAAATCATGTCATGGGGCTGCAATGGTGATGCTGCAGAGCCTGCCCTTGAGATCAAGGCCTGCTTCACTTCTACATGGAAATGGGATCTGTAATCAAAAATATGTTGTGATCAGTCAATAGGTGGACAAATGGATTTATCCTGACCTCAGCTGCATGCTCATAACTACACTGAAATGAAAAGTAGATGCTTAAATGGAACTAAGAGTAGAATTTGTTCCACAACAGCAAAGAAATACAGCTTATGCAAACATACATATTCATTTACATGCCTCCCTTTATCAATCACTGCTTTATTTGCATCTCACCCTGGATAAAAGGTTAGCAAAGGCTTTTGTAATGAATGCTTCCATTTTAAAACATTTAAATAGTCTGCAGTATAAATAGCATATTCTAACTGACTGCTCTAGTGTGAATTTCTAAGTCCATTGAAAGGAAGAGAGGCAGCATTTACTGTGTTAATGCAACAACTTTTTTGCTTAATACCAGACTTGTCTGTGTCATGGCTAAACCAGGATTAGCAACAGAAATACTAAATGATGTTAGAATTCATACAATTCTGTCTAGCCCATGCAGAACATAGAAATACTGGCAATGTAAAAAAAATAATAAAAAAACCAAACAACCAAAACCCAAAACAAAAACAAAAAACCTACCAACATCCAAACCCAAACAAACTATTGTCATCAGTCCAGTCTCTAAAACCAGGAGTTTAAACACTAAAGATAAGTTCTGTTTAACAGATGGAACACCAGCCCTAAAATCAAGGTCCTGAAATCACCCTTGTTCCTAGCTCATGGT
>VWZD01006679.1:149072-187218 GCA_013396695.1 Sakesphorus luctuosus | reverse complement strand
GAGGGCCTCAGAGGGGAAAGGGACAGGGAACAGGGGGACAGGGACAGGAAGACCGGGGACAGGGAACAGAGACAGGGGACAGGGAGACAGGAACAGGGAACAGGGAGAGGGAGACAGGAACAGGGACAGGGGGACAGGGACAGGGACAGGGGAGAGGAACAGGGAGCAGGAAGAGCGCGGGGATAGGAAATCAGGGACAGGGAACACGGACAAGGGGACCGGGGACAGGGGGACCGGGAACAGGGCGACCGGGAACAGGGACGGCTCAGGACAGGTAGCCAGGACAGCTTGGCCTCGGGAACCAGGACAGCTCGGGAGCAGGGACAGCTCGGGGCCGGGGACAGGGCCAGGGGGGCCGGGGACAGGGACAGCTCGGGGCCGAGGACAGGGATCTGCCGGGCCCGGCCATGCCGCCCCCCATGCGACACCCTCGTGCCGCGGGGCTGGGGCAGCCGGTGCTGGAAAACCCTGCCCAGGGCTCTGTGACAGGGGCTGTGCCCTTCTAGAGGGGCTTCTGCCTCCTGGCAGGGGAGTTACTGTCATAGATCGGAAATAAGGCTCCGAAACCACTGTGACTGCAGTGACAGAGCCCACCCTGACACCACACCCAGGACAACACAGCACCCAGGACAACACAGCACCCAGCCTGACACAGCACCCAGCCTGACACAGCACCCACACTGACGCTCACCATAACACAGCACCCAGACAACATCCTGACACAGCACCCACCAACAACACAGCACCCAGCCTGACACAGCACCCACCACAACACCGCACCCACTCTGGCACAGCACCCAGCCTAATACAGTGTCCATCCCTGACACAACGCTCACCATAACACAGCATCCAGACACAGCACTCTGACACAGAACCCACCCTGGCACAGCACCCACCCTGGCACAGCACCCACTCTGACACAGTGTCCAGCCCTGATGCACCACCCTGACACAGCACCCACCCTGACACAGCACCCACCCTGGCACAGCACCCTGACACGGTGCCTGTCCTGCCACACCGCCCACACTGAGGCAGCAGCTTTTCTCGGGGGAGGAGGAGAACTCGTGCCAAGCGTGTCTCTCTCCCACCTCCGCCAGCAGCGCCTCGGAGGCTGCTCGGCAGCGGTTCGGCCCTGCGGAGTGTGGGAGGCGCTGAGCGGCGAGGGGGATGGATGTGTCGGCTCCTGCCGGGCACACGCCGCTGTCACAGCCCGGGGGAGAGCAGGAAACAGGCCTGGGCTCCACCATGACGCGGGTGGTACTCGGGCTATACCAGGCACGGGTGGCACTCACGAGTGACACCCGGGCTCCAGCAGTCGTGGGTGACCCACAGCCGGGCCCGCAGGGCTCAGTGGGCTCGGATCCAGCACTCCCTTCTCCTCCCTCCCCGGCAGCTGCGAGCACACAAAGGTCTCTGTTCATTGCCGCTGCGAGGCCGTGCAGGGGATGAGGACACGGAGCCCATGGGACTGGGAACCTACTGCTCTCCCCGTCCTCCCTGTCCAGAGCCCGAAGGAACAGCTGCCCTTGCCTGGGTGACAGCAGAGGGGCCACAACGCGGGGTGCGCGCGGGGCTGTGCCCCCGGACCGCTGGGGGGGACAGGGTAGGGACCCCTCGGGACAGGGACCCCTCGGGACAGGGACCCCTCGGGACAGGCACCCCCGGAGTGGGCTGTGTGCGGTCCCGGGGAGCCGGGAGCGGGAGGCTGTGCCCCGCGCAGGGTGACAGCGGGGACAGGGNGGGTTGAGCCGGGCTGGGCTGGGCCGGGCTGGGTTGGGCACGGCTCGGTGCGGCGCCACCGGAGCGCCATGAACCGCTTCAAGGCTTCCAAGTTCCGGCACACCGAGGCCCGGCTGCCCCGCAGGGAGGTGAGTGCCACGGGACCATGCGGGCGGGGGCGGCGGGCACGGAGAGGGACGGGGGCAGGGNGCGGCTCCCGCAGCTGCGTACCGCCCGGGTGGCAGGGCCATGCTCGTGTCCGCCGGCCGCGGTGCGGGTGTGTCTCCCGGGCGGCCCTTCCTTGGCACACCTTGTACCGGAGCTCCTGTCCCCGGTGCGCTCCGCAGGTGGGTCTGCTGGGGAGCCCCAGCCCTGTCCCGGGGCGGTGCAGTCCCCCGGCCGGAGCCGGTGCCCGACCCGTGGTGCTTTCCCTCCAGCCGCTGGACGCGGTTTGCCACAGGCAGTCCATGCCCGCTGCCCCGGCTCGGCTCGGCACGGCACTTCACCTTTGCTCGGCCCTCCCGGGCAGCACGGGCTTGCCCAGCCGGGAAACCGTGCGCTCCGAGCGTGAGATGTCATCCCGGCGCTGCCACCCTTCCGCAGGCAAAGAGGAAGCGCTGGACCCCACGGAACGGGGCTGAGCTCCATCACCCTGCCCGTGAGCTGTACAGCTCGGCATGGCTGAGGCCAGGCAGGTCTGGCTGGCAACATGTGGTGCCCGCATCTCGCTGGGCAACGTGTGGTGCACAGCTCTGGCCTCAGCACCATGAATAACCAGCCTCTGTTGTGCCAAGTGTCATGATCCACCCCTTTGCATGGTGTTGACAGTGGGTAATCCTGCCCTGCTCTCCACAAGACTGTGGAGCTTGGCCAGGGTGTGCCCCTGGATCTCTGTCCCTGCAGGTTTGGCAGAGATGTGGGTTCGGGGTGGATTGTGCTGGACGTTATCAGGACACACATCCCTTCTGGGGACTCAGAGCTGGGAACTCTTCATGCAGCATCTCCTCAGCACCGTGGCTGTGAGTGAGGCTGGTGCTACTCCCAGCCCTTGGATGTTGGTGCACTCCTTCCCTATAACTTCCCAAGCCATCCTTCTGCCTGCTCTCACTCATCTCTGCAGAGGTGGTGAGCACCCAAAACATTCTTCTGAGCTTCAGCATCCCCCCCATCCCCATGGTGTGCCAGCCTTGGTGTGCCTGCAGGGGAGGTGACAGATGGTCAGAATCTAAGCTGGACAAATGTTTGTGAACCTCAGGGTTCAGATGAGCCACTGGCAGGGCAGAGCATGTGTGCCTGTGGGGTGTGGGTGCTGGGACATCTGGCTGTGTGGATATGGCATCCTCCAGGCAGGGACATCCCATCACCACTGCCCTGGGGTCAGTCCCTGTGGTGGCGTTGCTCTGAGGGACAGTGTGCTCTTGCTCTGCTGTGCAAGGTGGCCTTTCCAAAAGGCTTTTCCCATCCAGCATGAAACGTATCCCTGGGAAGCAAGGCTGCGTCACCCAGCTCTGCGGGGGCAGGAGGTGGGAGATGGATTTCTCCTCTCAAAAGCCATCTCAGGTGTCACAGCAGGAAACACTGTTCGGCCCCTGGCTGAGCGGGTTGTTTATGGAGCCTCAGGCAGACATCTGACCTGGCCAGATCAGGAAGCGCAGTGTAAACATGAGGGATCACATCTGAGTCTCTTCTCTTTGGGCAGCGTCTTCAGGGCTCTGCTGGCAGATGTCCCCTGAGAGCTCATGGTTTGTTCTAGGGATGTAGCCAGGATGGTTCCATATGCTTTCCTGGCCATGCTGGCACGCTGCAGGAAGGATCACTTCCTGGAGGGCTCCTGCCTGTGCATGGGGAAGTTGTGGGCCTGGGATGGACCAGCTCAATGGTCCCTCTGTGACACCTCACTGTGGGGGTCCTCTGTGGTACCCCTGGAAGCTGGGGCCAGAGGTAGCTGATATCCCCCCTCACCAAGCAACTGGTGCAGACTGATGGAATACAGACGGTGAGCCCCTTCCTGCTGGATCTTGCTCATGCTCCAGACCCATTCCCCATCCCCACTGCAGCCCCCTGCCTACCCACCAGGTGCAGGGAGAGGAACCTCCCTTTGGCAGGAGAAGGGTTAACAGGTCTGCACCAAGTTGTGAGGGCCTGAGGAAGTGCTACAGGAACTGCTGCTCTCTGTCAGGCCTCAAAAGGAAGCTGTGCAAGGAGAGGAAACCTGGGGCTCGTGTACATGGCTCCCTCCCCTTCGAAGGTGCCTGCCTGGTTTTGTGGGGTATCTGCCACTCCAGACACCTGCTGCAGCATTCTGTGATGCCAGTGGCTGCCATGGGCACACAGGCATGGTGGCACCCATGAAACACCTGCTGATGCCATTGCTTGAGGGTCAGACTTGGCTCTGGGTGTTTTGGGAAGCTCCTGGTCCTGGTGGCACTTGAGGCTGGGTGTCTGTGTGACCTGGAGCAGGTCTGGCTGATGCAGGATGTCCCAGTGCCCCACAGGTTCAGTGCTCAGCTGTGGAGTAGTACTGAGACATTTTCCACTATGGCACACTGGGATTTTGGAGTTGGAGCTGTCATGGAGCTCCTTGGCTGCGTGTCTGTGTGGGAAGCTTGCTGGTTCAATCAGCCACAGCCTGATCCTGTGGTGCTTCACAGCCCAAGAGCTTTTGTCCCATTCAAACTTCCTGATATCAGTTTATCACAAAGTCCTCAGTGGCAGAGCCCAGGGCTGGGACTGTTTTGGAGAGAGGCAGTGCTGGGAGCCAGGATGCTCCTGTCTCCCATCTTTCATCCCCAGTGAGAGGCTGTGCTTCATGTTGGGAGCATGAGCAGCCACATTTCCCTGGCCGTCCCAGAGAACAGGGCCCTACAAATGTGCCTCTGGCATCATCCCATTGGCATTGGCAGCCTTCAGGTTCCCATCGGCATGGGAGCTCCTCTGGGTCTGAGGATCTCTAGCCATGCAGTGATGATGCTCCATTGTCTCCCCTCCAGCTATGCTCTGGCCATGGCATCAGCTCCCACCATAACAGAGGCAGCTCCTGACATGGGTTTTCCCTCTCCATCCTAGGCATGGATCGAGGGTATCCGAGCAGGCTCCTTCGCATCCTGTGGGAACCATGTGAAGGCCAGCTGCCACTGGATCGCCTTCAATGCTGAGGCAGCAGGTGAGGCACAAGGGTGGGGTAGATTTGTCCCAGTGGTCCCTCTGGGGCTGCGTGGTGGGTCAGCCCCATGGACCCCAGAGGCACAAGTGTGAGGGGAGGAGGCTTTCCCTGAGATGTCCCCAAAGTGCTGACCCTCCTGCACCTCTTGGCTTGCATTGCAAAGCTGGGTGACCCTCACTGTATCCCAGGCTGGAGGTTTCCTGGGAGCATCCCATAGGCAATGGGCAGGCTGGTGGGTGGCTGGTCATCTCCTGTTCCCTCTCCTGTAGGTGTGCTGGGCATTGTGCCGCTGGAGTGCGAGGATGGGGGCAAGAGGATGGTGTCCCAGCTCTGCTGCCACTCAGGTGGGTGTCAGGTCCCACCTCCACATTTGGTCTCACGTGGGCTGTGCCAAGGGGCTCTGATGCTGAGTCCCAGCCCTGGAGGCTGTGGTGGGCTGGCTGCCAGGCAAGGGGCGTGGGGAACTCGTGGATTCCCAGGGACCATCACCCATGGGCAGAGTGACCCTCACAAGTCTGACAGGGCACAAGCCACCTGAAGCTATGATGACCTCAGATGACTCTGCTGGGCTGGAGCTGAATTGATCCATGTTCCTCCATCCCTCAAGCTGCAGCAATGTCTGGATATGTAGCTCTTCCTCACACTCTACTAGCACGCTCTTTCCACATTACTCATTGCACAGCCTGAAATTCCCAGTACACCCAGTGCCAGGCTGGGGATGGCATCACCATGGCTGTACCTGGCTACAGTGGCAGGAGGAACAGGCTGGGCCAGCAGCTCTGATGTGGGCAGAGCAAGTGCTGCAGGGGAGAGGCACTGACAGCATCACTGCTGGCAGAGGAGCAGGGCTCTACCTCCTGCCCAGGCACAGGGAGTGTTGCTGGGGGCCTCAGGGTGCCCCTCTCCTGGTTGTCAGAGCAGCAGTGCCAGCCTGGGGTGCACTGACCGCCCATTCCCCAGAAATTACACCAGAGCAGATGGGAGTCCGTCCTGGTGTTACCTTCCTGTGTGTGTGCCCTGGCATGGCTGCTGGACTGCACAGCATGCCCAGCCTGTGCCACCTTGGCCCTGGCACCAGGAGCTTCCTCCTCTTGGCAAACCAGCCAGTGAGCTCTGCTGCTTCCTGGGGAGTGCCGGAGGGGTGCATGGGAGCCAGCCCATCCATGACTTCTTAATGGGATTAGCATGAGCTCTTTGAAACCCTTCATGACAGAGCAACGCCTCCATGGCAGGGAAGGGATTTTCTCTCCTCCTGGTGGATGCAGCAGAGCGAGCTGCCTGCTCTTCATGCCTCTGGGGCCTGTCTCCTGGAAGCAGAAAAGTACACAGTGACCTACTTTTCTGAGCATGCCAAATGCATCCGAGGGGCTGCTGCTGGTGCTGGTGCCAGCGTTCCTCCCGCTGGGCCCTGCTGCTGGAGCTGCGAGGAGTGTCCCTGCCACCAGCATGCCGAGCCAGGGTGTTACAAAGGGAGCCTTGTTACCAGCATGGCTCCAGCAGGCCGTGGCCTCCAGCATCTGGTGGGCACAGACACCCTTGTGCTCTGTGCTGCTCCCCGTGCATCCCCATGGGAATATTCATCTGGAGACTGTAGCCATGTGTGGGTGGTGGTGGGTTAGACAGGGAGATGTCTTCAGGGCCCCATCCCCTGCCAAAGGGGTGCAAGACCTGATGGACATTGTGGAGGGGCTCAGGCACTCACAGCAAAGCTGAGTTGCTGCAAAACACATCAGTGGGTCTGGATCTGCCCCTGGTTGCCCACACATGTGTGTGTAGGGAAGGAATCAGGCTGAGGAAGAGAGAAGGGGCAGCTGTGTTGTCTGCAGGGGGAAGGTGGGGACAAACTTCTGCCCTTCTTGTTGCAGATGTGGTCACAGACTTTGACTTCTCACCCTTTGATCAGCTCCTGCTGGCCACAGGCTCTGCTGATGAGACGGTGAGTGTTCAGTGCTAGGGGTCCCCAGGGGACACCCAATGTGCATCGGCATATCTGTGGGATTCACTGTGGAGCCCTGGAGGAGATGGAGTCAGAATGATGGGAGTAAGGGGAGTGTGGGGTGAGCATGCCAGGTTGGGGAGTGGAGTGGGACATCCCCAGGTTGTGGGGGACAGAGAAGATGGTGTCAGAAAAGGATCAGCCTTCTCCCATCTGAGAACTGAGTTCCACAAGGGGTCACCTGGTGCCCTCAGGGCCCGAAGCCTGGAAAAGCAGCAAGCCCAGGCACCAAGCCAGGTCCTGCTCACCTGCCTGGGGACTGACCCTCCTCTCCCTGGGGCTGCAGGTGAAGGTGTGGCGCCTTCCAGAGAGCGGCCAGGACATGCCCAGTGGCGCAGGGCTGACCCTGGGGCCCGGGGGGTGCCCAGTGGATGTGGTGCTGTTCCATCCCACGGCAGACGGAGTCTTGGCCAGCGGCGCAGGGAAGGGAGTCACCATCTGGGACGTGGGGCAGCAGCAGCCCCTGACAGGTAGGCAAGGCTGTGACTGGCTGAAATACCCATCTGTACTGCTGGTGCCTGAGCTCAAGTCCTGACCTTGGTGTCACAGAACTGGCAGCTCAGGTGGCTTTTTGGGCCAGGAGCACCAGAGCCCCTTGTGCCTGTACAGTGGAGGGAGGAACAGGCTGGGCCAGCAGCTCTGATGTGGGCAGAGCAAGTGCTGCAGAGGAGAGGCACTGGCAGCATCACTGCTGACAGGAGCAGGGCTCTACCTCCTGCCCAGGCACAGGGAGTGTTGTTGGGGACCTCAGGGTGCCCCTTTCCTGGTTGTCAGAGCAGCAGTGCCAGCCTGGGGTGCACTGACCACCCATTTCCCAAAAATTTACAGCACAGGCTCCCCTACGCTCTGATGCAGCAGTGTAAAAGGCTCCAGTACTGCCCAAGGTGTCCATGGCAGCTTTGCTGGGGATCCCCAGGATGACAGGTCCCTCTTCCTGCATGTCTCAGGGCGTGGGCAGATGTGGGTGCTGTGGGTGATTGCTTGCCCAGACCTCAGCTAACACAAGAGGGAGAGAAGGTGGGTGGCAGCACAGGCCTGTGTGGCTCCTGCCCTATGTATCCACCTGCCAGCAGGGCAGGAATGCCCCCTGCACAGGTGCAGCAGTGTCCCATTGGGACCTGGCTGCCACCAACCCTTCAGAAAGGGTGCTCAGAAAGGACCAATGGTTTCCCCTGGGAAGTGTTCTAGGTGGGAGAGAATGCATGCTGCCCCATCCATGGGAGGGACCCTTGTTGACTTTGCTTTCCTCCTGCAGCCCTGGACTCCCACGGGGACCAGCTGCAAAGCCTCACCTGGAAGCGAGACGGCTGCCTCCTTGGCACCTCCTGCAAGGTGAGCATCACACATGGGTGACCTCACTGTGGCACAGCATGGCTGGGCTGGCAACTGGCTGCACCCTGGTGTGCTTGGTTTCATAGAATCAGACTGGTTTGGGATGGAAGGGACCTTAGAGTTCATCTCGTTCCACCCCACTGCCATGGGCAGGGACACCTTCCACTAGACCAGATTGCTCAGAGCTCCATCCAGCACAGCCTTGGACACTTTTAGGGATGGGGGCATGGAGGGACGAGAAGTTTGGAGGTAGAAAAGGGCAGGAATGAGGTCAGCGTGCCACTGAGAGGCGAGGGTGTAGCACTAGATGGCGCCGGCCGCTCGCTGGGAACGCGCTGCGGGACGCGCCGGGAACGCGCGGCGTGCGCGGCACTCACACGGCGGCCGGGCGGGCAAGACGGGCGTGCAAACCAAGTGTGCAAGATGAGTGTCCAAGCCAGAAGCCCCTCAGGCCGTGCCTGGAGGCTGGGCAAGCAGGTCTGAGCTGACAGACCCAGCACACAGGCTGAGAATACAACCCCCTCCCTGTGCCAATGGTGCGGGCGGAGCGTCCTGCGGAGCCGGTGGGCTTGGGGTGGAGCTCGGAGGCCAAGTGTGCCGAGAGTGCGGGCTAAGCTGGAGTCCCAGCTCGTGGCTGGAGCCCCGTGCCAAGTGTGTGGGCTGGGCACAGGGGGTACAACGCCAAGCTGTGCCATCTGGGATGTGGGGCAGCCCCCGAGCTGTGCCATGTGACTGACACAGTGTGTGCTCCCCAGACAGCGCCCTGGCAGCAAGGCTGGCACCCAGGCACCCCCACTGCTGCTTCTGTGCCCTGCAAGCCCTTGTGAAGGGGGTCCCGTGCCCCTTTTGGTGCAGGGGTGCCAGGCAGGAGAGGGTTCATTCCCCTCCAGCACTGCCAGGATGGCAGCTGAGGGTTGGGCTCCAACCCTGGCTATACTTTAGGAGGCTCCCTCCTTCCCTGGGAGTAGTTTTCAGAGTCTCAGGGTCCTGTTGGGGCTCTGGGGGTGCACCCCTGCCCACGATGTGGGACAGGCCCAGGAGGACACAGTGCAAGCCATCCACAGGAATAGACACTTCAGGCAGGAGAGTGATGGGCAGGAAGGAGAGGGGCTGCTCGCTCCAGCCTTCTGCCTGATACATCCTGACATCCCACTGGCCCCAAGGTCCTTAACCCTCCTCTGTTTTCTTTTATCTCACCAGGACAAGAAACTGCGGATCTTTGACCCCCGAGCCAGCCCAGCTGCCTCCCAGGTACTGTCCCTTCTGGGTGTGCTGCAGGCGGCCCTGCCCCACCGGTGTGTCTGCTGTGGGGTGGCCTTTGGTCCCCCAAAACATCCCAGCCCTGGCAGGACTTGGGAGAAGCAATATGAAGGCAGGGACTGAAGACAGAGGGAATGGGGCTGCCTCCTTTTTGGCAGCAGTGGAGTTCAGCAAGGGCAGACCCATCTTGGTGATCTCCCCCAGTGCACTGCCACACTGCAGCCAGTTAATCCCAAGCCCTGGAGGCACAGGGGCTGTGAGCTCCCAGGCTTTGCAGGCCCCCAGGCTCTGCTCTGCCCTGCAGGAGCTGGACCAAAGGCTCTTGGTGATGAGGACCTGCCAAGGGTGAGGGCTGGGCTACCAGATCTGCACAGCTCAGCAAATAACAGTGATTAGGAAATAAGTAGAGAACTTAAGCCTTGACGTCGAGTTCTAACAGCCTCTTGTTAGAGGTTTCCTGTGGCTTGGGGGTTCTGGCTGCTGAGGGCTGTGGGCCTGGGCTGCAGAAGGAGCTGGAAACCTTTGGGAAGGGAGGGATGCAGTGGAGAGTAGGGTGAGATGGCTGCAGATTCTGCTGCTCCTGGTGCCTCTCCTGCTGCTGTGGGCTCAGGGACAGTGGTAACCATGCTCCAACTGGAGGGAGCCAGTGCTCCAGCACCACACTGGGACTTTTAATCTGCTCCTGCCCATAACCTGGGTTCTGAGCTCCTGTAAGGCCCCTGGGTGCTTCCTGCAGGTACAAATGGTGCCTTGACCCTGCAGGCAGCCTTATAAAAACCTCACCACAATATATAAACATAAACCCAGCAGTGACACGTGTGGGCAAGCCAGAACAAAGTGCTTCCAGCCCTCCAGTGGCCCTTGTGACACTCTAGTGCTCCAGATTGCCATTCAGCATGGCTGGAAGGTCCTACCCTCTCCTCTGAAATTCATCCTGTGCCTATTCTCCCTGTGCTCCCCTTCCCTCCTGCCCCCACTTCTCCTGCTGCCAGACCTGTCAGCTTGTCTAACAGCGTTTCGATGGAGCTGTGAGTGCAATGGGCTCAAGCCAAGTCTCCTAGGGAGGGTGGACTCTGTCTCGCTGAGCTATTAAAAATAATGTGTGAATGATGGTGGCTGTTCAAAGCAGGCAGCTCACTTCCCTCCTCTGCCATCTGATCCAGCTCTGGGCCAGCAATCCATGTTTGCCAAGAGAAATATGCACCTTCACTGCTGCGGTCCTGCCCCAGCCAGCTCGGAATGGATGGAGATGTTTAGTCTTGGAGAAGGACTGTGCTGAAGGGGAAAACTTTGAAATGCCATCAATCCTCTGCAAGTTTTCACAGAGCTTGGTTAGCCAAGGGGAATAACACTCCTGGGTTCTACTGGGATTTTTTTTCCCCATTGCTGGAGGGCTGGCTAATTTGGAAGTGCTGCTTCTCCCCTCGGGCCAGTGCGGTTACAGAACTGGGTGATGCTGGAGCTGCCAACACCTCGGGAGCTCTTGGCTTTGAAGTTGTGTGTTTCTTTGCAGAGGTGAGCGGCGGGATGGGTTTTCCAGCTGAGCTGGCCCCCGCGGCGCCGCAGGCTGGGTTTCCTGCACAGCAGACGGAGGGCTCGGCACCGCTGGCTCACCCCGGTCCCTCTGCGGCACGTTGTGCCGAGAGCCGGCCTCGGCCTTGGGCTGCTCCTCCGGCTGGTCTCCTTAATTTGCCAAGCCTGTCTCATTAAACATTCCTTTTTTTAGAGCAAGGGGAAAAGAATGAGGAGGAATTAAAATAAGAGGCTGGGGCAGGAGGAGATGCTCCTCTTAACACGTGATGCTGCTCTCAGGTACTGTGGATGCAGCAGGGGAGTTGGGGTGGGTGACAAGGAGGGTGATGGGCAGACTGCCCACACCCGGCCATGCCCTCACCAGGGCCTGACCCCTATTCCTGGCTACGCCTGTGGCAGCTATTTTGAGCATGTTCCAGTAGCGGGCAGGAGTGTGTGACGCAGCGTGGACAGGGTCTGGCTGACCCCGCGGGGTGCCTGGTATGTACTCGGGGCCATGATTTCCCTTGGGAGAGTGGTGGCCTCATCCTGCTGGACACTCAGCCCCTCATTGTAGGCCTTTAATGAGTGTTAGGGCTGTGCTTACACCCTGTTGTTGCTCTCTGTGCCTCCTCCATACCCCTATACTGGGAGTGGGGATGCCAGGGCTGCAGTGGGTCCTGCTGTGCCGCCCTGTGCTGCTGCTGCCTGGCTGGCTCCAGGTTCGAGCTCTGCTGTCCTTCCAAAGAGTCCTGTGAGTCCTGTCCTCTGCCTTATCCCCTCCCAAGGCTGCTCTGCCCCAGCCTCCTGTCCTCCCCTCCCATGGGTGCTGGTGGTCGTGCTCCTGGCCTTGACCCCTGGGAGTGAGTCACATCCTTTCCCTCACGGCCTCGGCTCTGCTGTGGCTCAGCATCACTGCTCCCGCCCTCACCCTCCTGCAATCCCTGTGCACACCCCACCAAACGTCCTTCCCATGTCCCCTCAGGCTGTGCCCTTGGTGGGACAGGGCACACAGTGCTGAGCAGGGAGTTGGAGCACCAGGAAGATGCCCATATCCTGGCTGACCCCAGGTGGGTCACCAGCACAGGGCAGGGCAGTGATTTGGATGTGATGTGGGCTTCTAAGATGGAATCTCTGCTTGCCCACTGCCCTGGCCACCTTCTCCTGGGTACAGATCCCGTGGGTGACATTCTGTCCCCTACAGGCTCATGCCAGGGGCTGTGTGTGCATGTGGCCAGCACCTGGCTCCCGGGACAGGAGCTGTCTGTGTGAAACTGTGGGGCTGCTGCTGAGCACGGCCAGTGTGGGATGGAGAGGAGCTGACTCTGTTCTCACGAGAAACTTCCTCCGCCGGCGTTTCGGCAGTGCTGGGGGCGAGGGAATGGCCACGCGCACCGGGCCGGCACACGCTCCGGCTCACGTTGGAATGAGCTGCTTTAATGAGCAGGGCTGGGGCTGAGGGCGCCTGGGGACAGCTGGGACCGTGTCCCTGGAAGTTTGTCCCCAACATAGGTTTGTCCCCCCACCTTGCTGATGTGCCAGGGGCAGAGCTCAGTGATGGGGAGTAGCTGGGCCTCATGGCCCAAGCACACCCGGACCTGTCCCAGCCCTGCTCAAAGTCCAGGGGCGGGAGAGAGACTCCAGCCCTTCTCCCAGACCGTGGCCACCATCCCATGGGTCACATCAGTCCCTGCCACAGTGGGAGATGCAGCAGGGAGAGGGTGTCCATGGGCAGCATCGCTGTGGTGGCAGGGTGATGCTGTGGCAAGGGGGAGAGCCAGGTTGGGTGACCCAGCTGTATCCAGAGCCAGGAAGGACTCCATAGACCCCGACATGTCACCACTGCCCAGGGTCCAGCTTCATCATCATCACGGGGAGGCACATCAGGACAGAGAGAGACTTCTAGCCTTCCTTCCCTCACACCTCATCATCACGGTATCCCACGCTGGGGTCACCCTGGGGGTACCTGACTCCCAGCCTCTCGGCAGCGGCTTCCTCCAGGCTGGGGGAAGGTCCACAGCATCCCACATTCCCAAGGAGACCGTGGGAAGCTTTGAAAAAGTTGGCCTGACTCTGGGCTGCCTATTTATAGCACTGCATGCTCGGCGCTCTCATGCTTCTGTTCCCCAGTGTAGCTGCACAGGACTGTTTATATTTCCTCTGCTCCGCTTCCCTCTCAGCCGTCCTTCCCAGGAATGCCGCTTGGTATGGCAGACATGGGGAAGTCGAGGAGGATTCGGGATGAGCCAGAGGCATCTCAAGGGATGTGGATGTGTGGCGGCACCGGATGGATAGGCCTGGATGCCCATCCCTCCTGCTGGGAATGGCCTTCCTGGCTCAGACCCACATGGGTTGGCATCTCCCTCCCAGCATTTCAGGAGCCCCAGCCTGTGCCTGACCTGGGACTGCTGGCAGGCTCCTACTCCAGGGGGAAAAGGTGTTTTGGGATTTGATAACAGCCTCACAGTTGCTGGGGTCGGTGGCTGCAGGAAGAGAGGAGATGTGGGAGAGGAGGGATGGGTGGACGGATGGATGGATGGATGGACGGACGGATGGATGGACGGACGGACGGACGGATGGATGGATGGATGGATGGATGGATGGATGGATGGATGGAGCTGATGGGTGCTGCAGCCTGCCCATCCCACATGGCCAGCACGTCCCTCCTCGCTTGCCCAGAGGTGGAGGTCATACTTCCATCCTGCTCCTGTGTCCTGGCATCTGTGCCATGGTAGGGGCTGTCAGGGTGAGAGCCCACTCTTCTTCCTGCCCTTGCTGGGCTGGCAGCATCCTCTGGCAAGGCAGCAGCCTCACCAAGGGCAAGGAGGGTCTGGATGGAGGTGAGGGCTGCTCTGGCAGTGAGTGGGAGAGGCAGAGCCTGACAGTGCCCAGTGTCCTGGGTCAGAGGGGAACTGCGGTGATGCTGCCATGGCCAGTGGGCTCAGGGAGGCACAGTGGGCAGGAGGTGGCATGTCCCGCTCCATCCCCACTGTGACACAGACACCCCACACTCAGCGCTGGCAGCATGATGGCTACTGGAGCATTCCTGCTGCTCTGTGGGATCCCTACACTCCCCTGGGGCAGGTGGCAGATCCTGGTCTCCCTGAGCTCCAGGCAGAGACCAGGAGTGGGGCTGGTCTGGGAGAGGCTGCTCTGCTCTCCTGGCCACCTCTGGAGTAACTGGGACTTGGCAAGGAAGGGAGATCACTCACATTCTTGTTCAGAGAGGAGGATTCAGTGCGTGGTTAACCCTCTCGGCTCCCTGGAAGCTGTTCCTGCTTCCCCCAGCTGCCTCATGGGGCGTGGAAGGAGCGATGGCTTCCCCCTGTACATGGACCTGGAGGGAGTGTCTGTCCCTGGAGCCCCCCACAGTGCCCTGGCCAGGCGAGACCCCTCCTGCCCTGGCACCCGCTGGCAAAGGAATGGCTCAGCCTGGCTCTGGTGTCTCCTGTGCCCATACGGATCCTGCCGCTTCCCGCGGGGATCAGATGCCTGTGGGCTGCTAGCCATGCTCATGGGCTGCTAGCCCAGGCAGGGCTGAGCTGTCCCAGCTGCTGCCATCCTCGGGGGCTGTGCCAAGGGCACAGCCGGTACCCCCCTGGCCATCTGCCTCCTGTGCAGCGCCATGGCTATGCCCTCGCTGCCCTGCATCCCGCTGAGGGTGACGGCTCCCGTGGAAACCGGGATCGCCTGGGAGCCGGAGCAGCCTCGGCTTTGTGTGGGGCTCCCCCAGGCAGCCGAGGAGCCGAAGCAGCCTCTCCCTGCAGGCAGCTGTTACCAGCTCACCCGACCCCGCCGCCACAGCGCTGCCAACAGCTGCAGCCCACATGCCAGGCTGGCCCCCCTGCAGCCCCAGGGGCTGCACAAGGAGCAGGGCTGGGGACCCCCATGGGTACCAGTGCATTACCCCAGCCTGTACTGGGAGGGATGAGTTGAGATTGGGAGGGGGATGGTGCTGGGAACTCTCCCTATGCAGCTGATCTGGCTCTGAGGAGGGAGCACAGGCTGCCCCCAGCCTGGGCTGCCCAAAACCAGCTGGGCTGCACCCGTGCGATGGGTGGGAGGAAGCTGGGCTGCCTGGGCACTGGCAGGGACCTGAGAAGCCGCTTTGGATCCCTGTGAGCTGGATCCCAGTGGCCTGGAGCTGTTGGGATCCTTGCAGCCTGCTGTTGGGACAGGCAGCTTGGGAGGGATGCCTGTTCTTTGGACTACAGCTCCAGGGACATGGGGGATTCCAGCATCACTCCAGGAAGGGTGCCAAGCTTTCTGCCAGCCCCAGGGATCCACAGCAGCCCCATGGCCACCTCAGGGCTCTGTGCTGACCAAACCACACCAGTGCCCACCCTCAGTGCCAGGTCACATCACCCTAGCCCTGCCAAGACCCTCTGCCCCAGGGGACTGGACACAGAGCGGGGGATCCCCAGGCCTGCCTGCTGTCCGCATGCTCACCTCTGGCAACATGTGTGCAGCTGGGTGTGTGAGTGAGCCCGGAGCAGCCCAGCCTCCCACATACTTGCTGCCATACGTACTGCTGAGCTGGGATGGAACTAATGCAGAAAACATGGCCCTGCTCCACAGCCAGCACACCACAGGCTAGGAGTGCCATGGCAGTGCCCTGCCCTCTGCCAGCCCTGTCACCACCCCAGGGACTGCCACCCACCACCTGGTGGCCCGGGAGTCCCACAGGGCCCTGTGGCCATGGAGCCAGCTCATTGGCTATAGGATCTCCAGATGTTGAGTTCTGGCTGCCACAGCCAGGTGCAGAAGTGCTCTCCTGGCTGACGTGTGGGCTGGCCTCAGCTCCTGGAGTTTCCATCCCTCTTGGCACTGATCCTGGGACATGTTCCCTTCTCCAGGTCCCTTCCCTGCCGAGCGCTGGCTCCACTTGCCAGCATGTCGGTGGAGGGGACCAGGCCCCTCCTGCCCCACATCCTGCCCCTGTGGCTGGGAGCACTGGGCTCAGCTTGGCCCGTGCTGCCTCTTCCAAGTGAGCTGTGTTTGTGCTGGCAAAGTGGCTGGTGTGATGGAGCCAGGGGAGGACGAGCTTGGCACTGTGTGCCTGCTCCCACCCCAGTGCTCTCCAGAGGGTGGCATCTCTCTGGGGCTGGAGGCTGGGCCTGGAGGAAGGTGCTCCAGCAGGGTTTCTCTGGTGGCAGAGTGGGAGATACAGCACCTTTGTGCCCCTTGCTGGCTGCTGCCGTGGCAAAGCCTTGCTGGCTGTGGCTGATGGTCACAGAGCTCACATCGAGGGGGATGCAGCTCAAGGGCTCCTCTGTGGGCAACCTCAGTGCCCCGTCCTTCCTGTCCCCTCCCATGCCTGGTCCCCCTGCCCTGTGTGGTGGTGCCGAAAGCACCGTGGTGGGTTTGGCACTGGCAGAGCTCTCCACTTTCCCTGTCAGCTCTGAACTTGTCAGCAGCCATTTATTGGTGCTTCTCAAGGAGAGCAAGGGACTGTGAGCACTGCCTGTGCCATGGGCAGGAGCTGGCTGCCCTCTGGGCACTGTGAACTGCAGGGCCCATCTGAGGAACACATGGGAGCTGGGAAGCACCCACTGACAGCCCCGTGGAAACTCCACCCCTCCTGTCCTCAGCAGGACTGGGATGGGGGGCAGAACAAGATGGTGGTCTGGGCTGGGGGTCTCACTCCCACAGGGAGCACAGGCAAGAGGTGGAGCAGGATGCAGGAAATCAGGACATTGTGGGGAATGTGGCCAGGCTCAGTTTGCCATGTGTTTTGGTAGCATGTGGACACACACGGGGCACCCAGCTCCTGCAGCCGGGATCTGGCATGGATAAAGAGCTCAGAGATGCAGCTGAGGAAGTAAGTCCCTCTGTCATGGCCACAGCCAAGCCTCCTCTTGTGCCTGGGGCATGGAGCAGTTTCCTCCTAGCACTCTGACCCTGTTGCCCTCTTGCTGGGTGTGGGGAGAGCCCTGGGGACCCAGAAGCCATCTCTGTGCCCCTTCACACTCATGTTACCTGCTGCCACACTTTGCTCCTTGCTGGGAGCCAGGCCAGCCTCTCACAGGGCAACCACACTGGCACTGGCACCGACACAAGTGGGGGGGTCTGGGCTGTCACCACTTGCAGGCTGTTCCACTGCACTGTCCCCACAGCAGCTCTCAGCAGAATTGGGAGACAGTGCTCAGCCCCAGGGCAGTTCACAAGCATGGCTAGCACAGCACATGTCCTTTCAATGTGCCCAGCAGGGCTGGCAGCAACACTGACAGCCGTGTCTCCTGTGCCTTGCAGAGTGTCCCGGGACATGAGAACAACAAGGACTCCCGGCTGCTCTGGATGGGCTCCAGCGATTGCCTCATCTCCGTCGGGTTCAGCCAGGTACAGTCCTCTCTGGAAAGGTGGCCCCAGCATTACCAGGATGTCCCAGCCCCACTCCCTACAGCTGCTGTGCTGTGGTCCCCAACTGCTTTTTTGCTGTCCTAAAAGCATGAAAGCAGGAGGTCCCCTCTCCAGGTGCCCTGGCCCTTGCTGGGAAGGCAGGAGGCTGGATGGTGAAGGCAGTGGCACTGTGGGGAGGGCTGGGCAGCCCTGGTGCCCACTGACACTGTGTCTGTGTCCCTGCAGATGCGGGAGCGGGAGGTGAAGCTGTGGGACATGCGACGATTCAGCGGAGCGATGCTCACCATGACACTGGACACCTCACCTGGGTAGGGATGGGGACTCACTATGGGGCAGAAGGGCTGGTGGTGGGGACATCATGGTCAAGGACCCACAGGGAGCGCCATAGTGGAGCAGGAGGTGGCAGAGAGCCCCTGGCACCAGCAGCACTTGGTCCAAATCTGGGAACAAGGCTGCAGGCAGCGCAGCCACATCCACATCACCATTTGGGTGGGATGGGAGGGTGGTGGCAGTGCTGGGGAGGGCACAGAGGTGCTCTTTGATGCTGTGGTGGGTGGTGGCACTGCTGGTGACAGTGTCTGAGGTGGCTGCTGGCTGGGTGAGCACATGCTCTGGGACGGTACCACAACATGCTGCGGGTGAGTGAATCCCTTTGGCGCTGCTGGAGCACTGGAGCAGCTCGGCCCTGACCTCCTGCTCACAGCGGGGCCGTGGTGCTTTGTGCTGTGGTGCCATGGTGACTGCCCAGCCAGCCGTGGCCAGGCTGGTGCTCACCAAGCATGCCCTGGGGAAGTGGAAGAGGAGCTTTGGCAGCATAAGGGGTCAGCGCCTCTTGTCACGGCACGATGGAGCCGCCTCCTGTCTGCGGGGCACTGCCAAGGCGAGGAACATTCCAGTTACACCCGGCCTGGCCTCTCCCACGCTGCCCACAGAGCTGGCCTGGCGTCACAACAGGAGGAGGAGGGGGCTGTGCCTTCATCCCACCCATGCAATGGGGGTTTGGGCCATGCTACTTCTTGGAATGTACTAGAGGCCACTGGCTTTTCCCAGTGCTGCTGGCAAAGCACTGGGATGCCAGGAGCATCACTGAACATTGAGCTGGCTTCGTGGTGGGCCAGGTTGCCAGGGCAGGCTGGGTGATCAGCAGCTCCTGAGTGCCAATATGGGGCCTCTGGCAGGGGGCTAAGTGAGCCTTTGCAGCAGGGCCAGCCCTTGGCTGCCTTGCCGACATCCACGACGCTGAGGTGTCAGCCCTGAGCAGCGCCCAGGGCAGACAGGAGGGGAGAGGATCAGCTCAGTGGGGAGGTGCCAGCACGGTGGGGGCAAGCAGGGAGGCTGCCGGAGCATCCCTCACCCTCCTGCGAGCTCCAGGGGAGAGCAGCTCCCAGATCTCCTGCCCCCAGCTCTGCCAGCACAACCAGCACAGGCACCCACACAGTCCAGCCTCAGTGACCAGCCATTCTGTGTCCAGAGTGAACAGTCCCATGAGAGGCTGGGGCACACAGCAGGCTGCAAAGGGACTCCTTGGAATGGCCTGCCCAGAGAGGGGATGGATTCCCCATCCTGGAGGTTTTTCAACTGAGATTGGCTGTGGCACTGAGTGCCATGATCTGGTAAAGGGACTGGAGTTGGACCAAGGGTTGGAGTTGATGATCTCAGAGGTCTTTTCCAACCCAATCCATTCTATGATTCTATGATTCTATTCCTTGGGGTCCACTATTGCTCTTGCCGCGGAACCCAGTGGGAATCACCCCGAATCCTGCTCTCTGGGCCGGGGTGAGGCAGCGCGGCTGGATGCGATGCAGGCGCCGGGCCGCGGCTGCGCTCACCCCCCCCCGAGCGCAGGCTGCAGTTATTTTGGCTGCCGCGTTTATCGGCGCAGGAATGCGGCTGGCGGGGCTGCCTGCGCGGCGTGCCGGGGCCCTGCGGCCCTGCGGCTGCGTGCTGGGGCCGCTCGAGAGGGGCTGGGGGCGAGGGGGACCCTCCCGTGCCGGGGAGGTGCTTTTTTTAGGCAGCCGCGCCGGGGCCGCCGCGCTTCCAGCCCCAAGCGCTCCCGCTTGTAAATCTGGCGGAGATGACAAATGTGGAGGGGGATTTGGGCTGGCTCCCGGCGGAGGTGCCGAGCGGGGGCTGCGTTCTCCCTCTGGCAGAGCCGTTCTGAGCAAGGGCGCGACACTCGGGAGCTCTGGAGCTGTGGCTGGGACAGGGGGTGGCTGTTTTGGGGGTACCCCTGGAAGCAGAGCTCGGGGCAGCTCGGTGCTGGAGGAGCTGAGCCCCTCGGAGATGGCAGAGTAGCAGGGGGGCTGGGTGCCCGCTGTGGACCCCCGGCGTGGCCGTGGGTGCCCGGCGCGGGGCGTGGAGGCGCGTCCGGCAGCGCAGCAGGGCTGGCCACGCCGTGAGCGAGGCTTGGGGAGCTGGGTGCAGCAGCAGCAGCTCGTTGAGGCTCTTTGAGGAAGCAATCAGTGGGCGGGCAGGAAGCTCATACCATTCATTACTGACGCCAGGCCGGCAGGAAGGGGAGCCCGCATCCCACCGCATCCCCACCGCGTCCCCACCGCGCCCGCCGAGCCGGCACCACATGTCCCTGTGGCACCCCAAAGCAGGGCCACGGCGTACCCCAGGGTGGGGGTGACCCTAGCACGCTCACCCCAATGCCTACAGCCTACAGGATGACTCCACCCTGTCCAGCATCCATGGGGGAAGAGGGCAGAGAGTGGGGGGCACCGGCCCCACGCACACCCACTTCAGCATGTGCCTTTTTTAGGGGGTCCCCCACCCCAAATCCTGAGCAGCTGAGATGTTTCTGACCACACTAAGCTCATTTTCAAAGCACCCTGACTGTGCCAGGACCAATGCCTAGACCCCAGAGAAAGCGGGAGGCAGAAGGTGTGGGTGGCCCCGGCCCCTCTCCGCGCCATGGTCCTCAGTGTGCCGCCTCCGAGTACCTGCCGTGCCTTCGGCTCGGGTTTTGTCTCCCCGCCGGCCCCCTTTAATTAGATCAAGGAGCAGCAGGGCAGGAGCCAGGAAGGGGCCTCAATAGATTATTGTTGCCCTAAATTGTAACCAGCACCGGCCGGGTTGGGTTACCGGCTCCGACTCGGGGTCACCGACCAGACCCCTGTGCCGTGTGCCCGGCAGCCGGCACAGCGCTGCCTCGGGTGACAGTGCTGTCACCACGCTGGTGGCGGCAGAACAGCGGCTCCCTTGTGTCTCTGCATCGTTTGGTGTCCCGAAAATGTCCCCACGGAGGCTGGAGGTGTTGCAGCCGGCTCGGGGCTGTGGATGGGTCAATAGGGATGAGATAGCCAGGTCAGCAGAGGTGCCAGGGAGCCAAGTGGTGTGTGCTGACACTGGGCATATCGCCGCGGGGCAGAACAGCGCTGGGGAGGGATGGGGACAGCCAGACCCCCACTGCTCCTCACGGTGCAAAGTCCAACAGAGCTGGGAAGTGCTGGAGTCAGGACCTGCCCACAGCAGGGTGCTGTGGCACAGCAGGATGTTTGCAGAGATTTGGGGTCTTTTTGTCCCACCCAAAGCTGAAGCAGGACATGGAGGGGCCCAGGCAGTTCCATGGGGATGCTGCCCATAGGTGCTCAGCCCTCAGCGCCCACCCATTGCCCCTGCCCCAGCCAGAGCCTGTGGCTGAGCCGGGTCCTGGGGACTGGGCTTCCAGCCCCAGCATCTCAGCTTCAGCTCTTGTGTGTACCAGGGCACATGGCCCCACCGAGGCGTGTCCCCACTGTCACCCTGTCACCTCTTCCCAGGCACCAGCCATAGTGGGACCTCAATGGCCAGTCCTGCTCCCTTTACAGTTGTGGTGGGTGCTTTGAGGGTCTCTCACAACACCCACCTCAGCAGACAGAGGCCTGAGCAGGACAGGTCCATCCCTGTCCCCATCCCTTACCCGGTGCCTGGGCAGATTCCATAGGTGCCTGGGCTGGCAGCTGCTTGCCATCCATGGGGAAGGGGATTTTCCTGCCCCTGCTTGGCTGCCAACCTCACATATGAGGAGGGGGAGAGGCCAACCCACCCCACCAGGTGGGACACCAGTGGGACCTGTCCCTGTGGAGCTCCTGGGCAGATATACAAAGGGGTTAAGGCAGGGGCAGCCACCCAGCCCATCATCACCTGCCCTGTAATTCTACTGGGTAAAAATAGCCCAGTGCTGTGGATGGGAGCTGGGATGGGATTGGCGGCACCAAAATCACTCCCAGATGGGCCACTGCCCCTGTGGCCGGCCAGTGCTCCCTGGCCTCCCCAGCTTTCCAGGAAGCCAGCAGGATTTCTGCCTCCCCAAAGCTCTTCCTGGCAGCACTGGGGGCTGTGGGATGGGCACATGCCTGTCCTCACCCTGGGGAGTGGGCATGGGGACCCCTGGCACTGAAGCAGCATGGCCTCTCAGGGCTCTGTGCTGGCCATGGGACCTGGGGGACCAAGGGGACCTGGATTTGGTTTCCATGGGGCCAGGGGTTTGTTTTTTTGGAGATCTGAGCTCTCCAAGCTGGGGTGCAGGCAGGATTTGCCCCAGTGAAGCTGGAGGCTCCTCCCATCGTGGCTCCCCACCAAGCCCCCCATCCTGCCAGTGGCTCTGGCCAGTGTTCTCGCTTACCAGCCCTGCTGGATTGCTTAGTGAGAGGGATTTTTTTTTGGTTCATTTTAGGGGGTTTTGCAATCCTTCCCAGCGCTGATTCAGCTTGGAGGAATTAGCAGCACCGCACAATGTGCCGCTCGGAGCTGCTCTTGGCGCACGATGGGGCTGGCAGTGGCCAGGGGGAATTTTGTGCTGGGATTCAGGAAGCCACAGGGGCAGGACAGTCCCATTTTGGGCCCTACTGCTCTGCTGCAGGGCCGCCTGAGTGCAGACATGGATGTTGGGTGGGGCCAAGCCCTGCCACAGCGTCCCCATCACCTCTGTGCCAAGGCCAAGCCCTGCTGCCCCCCTTGTGCTGCTCCAGCCCCCCAGTTGGCACCCTAAACCCCTTTGCTTGGGCCATCCCCATGGTGCTGCACCTGCCAAAGCCAAGCCCCCACCTCCCTCCTTGCTGTACTGGCATCTCCACCATATCCCATCACTTTGGAGCTGCTGGAAACCTCCCTGGAATGATGCTACTTGCTGAGGGGTCATGAGGGTCCCCAGCACCCACTTGGCATGTGGGAGGCCTCCTGCAAACTTCCACCTAATCGCAAGTGGGGAAATTAGCTTTGTTAGGGGAAGAGTACATCAAGCAGGCAAAGGAGGGTGGAAGTGAGGGGCTGGAGGGGCCCTGCAGACGGTGCTGGTGTGGGGACATGCCAGGGCTGGGCTGGGCTCGGGGGGCTGTGGTGGCGGCCGGCCGGGGGCACTTGGCGTGAGGCTGTGGCTCCGCCAGGGACTTTTCTTCTCTCCTCCTCGTGAGGCTGGAAAATATACAAAGCTCGCAGTGAAAATATTTACACAGCAGCAATTTTGGGAGGAATTTGGGATGTTAATTTGAAAAATCTGTGGGGAGAGGACCACAATGGGCCCTTTGAGCGGGCGAGCGTGGCCATCGCAGCGAGCCGCCCGCGCCGGCGAGGGGCCCCTCCTGCCGCTGCGCCGGCCCTAATGGGAGCCAGCCCTGCCGGAAGCCCACCTGGGAGCCGGGGGGCTGGTCCAGACAGCCCCCGCCGCCACCCTGCGCCCCTAATTGCATCCAGAACCCCTCCCTGCCCCGGGTGAGTGGGACCGGGGGGCCGGCGGGGTCAGGGCCGTGTCCCGCGGCGGAGCGGCCAGCGCGGCGCGGCACGGCGGTGACCCTCAGCTTCAGCGCTGTGCTCGTTCTCGCCAAATCAAACATACCTCGGCGGGCAGGGCCCCAACCTGGAAAATTCCAGCCCGAAAGATAAAGGATTGGAAAACGATTAAAACCAGAGGGTTGGAGCAGAAACCACTTGGCAGCGGGAACCTGCCGAGCGCCGGCTCCCAGCCCTCCCTGTCGGGGCCAGCGCACGAACCCGGCGCTTCCCGGGGCTGGGCAGTGGGTGCTCTGGCGGCAGCCCCCGAGCTGGGGGGCACTGCAGGCTGACACTTGTCATGGGTGCTTTGGGGGTCCCGGTGCTGGCGGGGGTGACGTCAGGAGGTTGGGCTGGGCTGTTTGTCCCGCAGCTGGCCCCAGAGCCATCTGGCAGGCGGGAAGGGATGAAGTAAGGCTGGATGATGCACAGGGCAGGGGCCGATTTGAACCCCATGGCCTCTGTTTTGGGAACATCTCCTCAGGACCCGTGGTGGGGGACAGTGCCCTGGGGTTAAAAATGCCCAGAGTAGCGAAAACTCCCCCCTCCATCACCCTGACTCATCCCAGAGCTTGCCAACAACAACAGGAGGGCACAGCTGACCTTCCCACTCCTCTGTAGGGGACACACCGCAATGCCCACACCCCTGCCCACACCCCTGCCAGGACGCTCAGGGCTGCACAAGCTTTTTGTTGTTGTCATTTTAATTATTTTGGGGATTTTTTTACAAAAAAGACACCCTTCTAGTCTGTCTTAAAAAAGAGATGTACACAAACCTGTACTAAAAAAATCGAGTTTTCCCAGAAGAAATGGGAAATAACAGTGTATAAATATTCTCTCTGAGTTCTTAAAGCTTCAATTCCCGGTTTGCCTTCTTGGCACTTCCTTTGGCCCCGGGGGTCCCGAGGGTCCCAGCACCTCGGCAGGGCCGTATTGCTCACATCAACTTCCAGGGAGTTGAGAGTCACGGGCTGTGCTCTGCCAAAGGACCCTTGTTACCAGCACGTGGGCATCCCTCAGCCAAGTCACCTTCACTGTTAGAGGCAGCTTTCTCTTTAGCAGTAGCTAAAATAAAGCCCCCCCCGCCAAGCCCCCAAATTAAAACCACCTCTCCCTTCTGCTACCCACGTTCTACGTAGAGTCACAGAAATCAAGGCACCGAGCGGTAAATTTGTGTCTCCTCCCGAAGCGTGGCAGCCTCTCGGAAATTGCACGTTGTAGGTTTGAGCGTTTTCTGCCTCAATTCAGTCAGCAACTTGGCAATCTGTA
Source organism: Sakesphorus luctuosus (assembly GCA_013396695.1). Lineage (NCBI taxonomy): Eukaryota > Metazoa > Chordata > Aves > Passeriformes > Thamnophilidae > Sakesphorus > Sakesphorus luctuosus. The sequence continues at coordinate 162,856 of VWZD01006679.1, read as the reverse complement.
TCCCAGAGGGACATGGCCAGGTGCTGCTGCTGGAGCTCAGCCCTCCTGTGTCCAGGGCTCAGAAGTAGGAGGGTTTGAGCCCCGGGGTGTTGTTGTTGCTGGGGTAGTGCGACTGCATGAGCGGCACCTCGCACTCAGAGCTGCCAGAGAGCATCGCTGCCTCTGGCACCTTGCAGCCATGGCCGCTCAAATCCCCATTTTCCAAGCAGGCTTTCACACCTTCCAGCTCCAGTGGGCTGGCATCCACCCCAGTGCTGCCGGCATGTGCCTTGGCCCGGTGGTGCCGGCAGTAGTACATGGTGGCGGTGACCACCACCACCAGCAGTAGCGTGGTGGCCACCACAGGGACGAGGATCAGGGCGAGGTTGGGGTCCTGGCCCTGAGTGACAGGGGAATGCTGCTGCAGGCTGAGGGGCAGGGTCTGTGCTTCGGCACAGTGCTCCTCCTTGGGGACCTCCCCCAGGGCCCCGATGCAGATGCGGTAGGTGCAGTTGGGTTTCAGCGCCCGCACGGTGTACTCGGAGAGCGAAGCCGGCAAGCGCAGCATCACCGGCCGCTTGTCCGGCCCCGAGAGGTTCCGGTAGCTCAGGCGGATGCCCTTCAGCTGCGCCTTGGACTGGACGTAGCTGTGCAGGTCCACCTTGAGGGAGGTGCTGCCCACCTGTGTGATGCTGACCTGCCGGCCAGGCGGTGGGGCCGGCGTGCCAGGGGCTGGTGTTGTCCCCCTCACCTCCACCTCACAGTATGCTCCGGCAAAGCCTGCGGGGCACAGGCACTCCAGGAGGTTCTGTGCCCCCAGGTGGCAGGTGCCGCCGTTCAGGCACGTGCGAGGGGGGCAGATGGGCGGCAGGGAGCTGGTGGGGGCTAGGGTGCCACTGAAGGGCACTGATGTGGAGCTGCCCTNCGGTCGGCAGCAGCGTCGTGGTGCGGGGGGTGGTGGGTGTGGGTGTGGTGGTGGGGCAGCCAAAGTCAGAGTACTGCAGGTGGTGGAGGAGCTTGCCAGAGTTTTTTGGGGGGAAGTGGCAGCGCGTCTCCTCAGGGCGCCGCAGCACCACACCGCTGGTGTTCACCCACTGCACCAGCCAGCTCATCTGGCAGATGCAGTTGAAGGGGTTGCCGGCAGCTGTCACAGCTCGCAGCCTCGGGAAGAAGCTGGAGAAATCCCGAGGGATGGTGTTGATGTTGAGGTTGCTGATGTCCAGCTCCTGGAGGTTGTGAAGGCTCTGGAAGTTCTCAGCTGGCAGCTGGGAGATGCGGGCATTGCCAGCCAGACTGAGCCTGGTGAGGCTGCCCAGCCGTCGCAGAACCGCCGGCACGTGCTCCAGCAGGTTGTCGGAGACATCCAGCTCATGGAGGTTGTTCTGGACCTGGAAAAGCTCCTCGTCTAAGCTCGTCACGCCCAGCCCTGCGATCTTCAGGGACTCAATGTTGACGGCATGGAAGGCCCCTGATGCAATGGTGGGGATCTTGTTCCAGCTGATGTCCAATAGCAGGAGGTTAGGCAGGTCGAGTGGGGGCACAGCCCTGAGCTGGTTGTTTTGCAGCTTCAGCTCCAGCAGATTCTCCAGCGTGTCGAAGGCAGTAGCGTGGATGTGCTGGATCCTGTTCCTCTGCAGGTAGAGCCGCTCCAGCAGCCGCAGCCCATGGAAGGTCTCATTGGTGATCTCCTGCAGCTGGTTAGAGGACAGGTCCAAGTTGACGAGCTCAGTCAGGGGCTGGAAGATGTTTCTCTGGATGCTGGTGATCTTGTTTTGTGAGAGGTCCAGGAGCTGGAGGGCAGGCAGGCCTGCAAAGCTGTCCTCACCGAGCGTCGTGATGCCGTTCTCGAAGACGTAGAGGGAGAGGGTGTTGGGGGGCAGCCCCCGGGGCACCGTCTGGCTCCGCCTGGCTGCGCACAGGATGGTCTTGGGGTCTTGGCACTGGCATCCTGCAGGACACGCCCTGGCCAGCTCCCCACGGGCCAAGAGGAGCAGCGTGCAAAGGACCAGCTGGTTCATGGTGTCAGCTCTGGCAGAAAGAAACACAGCCAGGGTTAGGGGCCAGGCCCTGCTGAGGGATACCCAGGGCTGGCAGGGCTGTGGGCACCTCCGAACCCCACCCTGGCTCCATGTTCTCCTCCTCCCCAGATTTAGGGTTGTGGTAACTTTGTGCACACCAGGCTCTACCATGAGACACATCCCACTGGTACTGGGGCCGTCTCCAGTGGCACACCAAGACCCCCGCCGCCAGTAAGCACAAGGGCCTCAACCTCCTCCACTGCTCGGCAGGGTGCAAATCAAACACGGGGGATGTGGAGAATCAGCACCGGGAAGGGGTGGGAGCCTGTCTGTCCTTCCCTCCTTCCCTGCACTGAGCTTGGCTTAACCCTTTGCTTGTGCCATCCCAGCAGCTGCACCCACAGGGGCTGCTCCTGCACAGATCACCAGTGGCAGCAATCTCTCCTGGGGACAAGGATTCCAGGCTGTGGGCACAGGCTGTGGGGCTGGAGGAGCCATTTGTGTCCCTGCACAGTCCAGGGGCTCATACTCGCCCCCAGCAAGCCCCCAGCCCCAGGGGTCACTTTGCTGTTCCCCTGCCTGCTGCACCCCAGGGACTCAGCACAGCACCATGGGCTGTCTTTCTCCCTTGGGGACTGGGGACAGCAGGGATGGAGGGGAAGATGCTCTGGGATGAGCAAGGCTGTAACCACCCCTGCCCCAGCCTGGGTGATGCTGCAGCTGCTGGCTGTGCTACACAGAGCTGGTTCCTCTCTCAGACCCATCTTTCAGCACTTATTTAATCACACCAGGCTGTGCCAGGGACCCACTGCCTTCTGCCACCCTATCTCAAGGGTACAGGGAGGTGGCAGAGGGAGGTCCCCAAGCAGGGAAGAGGTGAACCCTTCCCCAGCACTGGCCCATCTCCTCCCTGCTCAGAGCTGTCGGCACTCCAGGCAAACGCCCCCCCTGCAGCTCAGAAGGGGCCCCTGCCATGTGTGGGGGGCTGCTGGGTCACACAGCAGCACGTGCCGCCCGCCCCGGCCGCAGCAGCACTGCAGGGACACCAGATCCTGCGCCAGGAGGGTCTGGACCTGTGCTGTGTCCCCCTGTCTCCCTGCTGGGGTGTCAGTCAGGGTTAACACGGTGGCTGGCTCTGTCCTCACCTCTTCCCGAGCAGGCTCCCCCCAGGGTGGGGTGCACCCGAGGGTGGGGTGCGCCCACGGCTGGGCAGGGTCACCACAACTGCCTGAGTCACTTGGCTTGACCGGCACTGCCCTGATATGACCTGTGCCGTCAGCCCCTAATGCTGGGGAGGAGCTGTGCTGCATCCTGGGGGTCACTGACACTCAGGGGGTCACTGACGCCCAGGGGGTCACCATCACAGCATCTCCTTCCTGGCACCCCCAGCTCAGTCCCCTTGCCGCTGCTGTGTACCCCCACACCTCCACATCATGGCCAGGCTTGCCAGTGTCCAACACAAGGACCCAAGGACTGAGTAGAGATAAAACCACATCATGGAGACCTTGTAAAGTGTTTTTTGAGGCTGGGGGCAGAGCCGGCACCCCTCGAGGTGGCTCCAGAAGCTGGAGCATGCTGGCTGGCAAGAGAGCCCATGGCACGGGGTGCTGGCATGCCAGCAGTGCCACCACTGTGCCACGCTGCCTGGGTGGGCAGCACCGGAGTGGGGCCAGGCCCGCGGGATGCTGGCGAGGCCGAAGCCGGAGCTGGTTTTGCAATGCCAGGGTCGGGTTTCACTGACGTGTCCCGTGCTGCAACCAGCTGCTGACTCCAAGTCTCTCGTCCCTTTAATTATGCTGGCATTTCCTCCCCGCCTGCCAGGCTCCCTGCTCCGGGCAGGTTCGGCCAGCCCAGCCAAAGCCACACATCTGTGCCTTGCCACGAGCGCCGGGCAGGCTGGCACGGCCACTCTGTGCCACCGCCCTCTCGGCATCGCCTGCTCCGCCGCACACGCCGGCATCCTGCCCGCTTGCCGCCTCCATGGCATGACGCTGTTTCAAGGCAGCCAGGGGTTAACCCAGCCCAGGGCACCCCTCAGAAATGAGGGGCAAGGAAACAGCCTCCCCAGGTCCTGGCAGGGTCCCCAAGCGGGGAGAGGGGCCCCAGTTGTGCTGGAGGTGTTGGGGCCGCCCTGCCAGCGGCCTGCTGCTGCCTTGGCTGGGCTCTCCCGCGCCTGCACCGCAGATATTTGCCGAATTATTCATATTTTCCGGCTGCGGGGAGGATCTGGGCTCAGATTCCCCCAGTCCCAGCTCAGCCTGTCCCTGCCAGCCTGCTGGGGTGGGAGTGCCGTGTTCCCCCTCCCAGTCTGCAGCCCCCCAGGCTGGGCAATCCCACTCCTGCCCCACTTTGCATCTGCCACGTGTTTTACCAACAAGGATGATGCTCTCCCCATGCTGCAGGGTGACACCTGTGCAGGACAGGCTGGAGGAGCCCTGCTGGGGGTTCCTGCCCTTCCCTGCTGCTTGGGGACATCAGGGAACCAGGCAGAGCCGGGATGTCCCTTCCCACACCGGCAAGTGGGGCCCCAAGGCCAAACAAAGCCAGCCTTGTTGCCTGCCTGGTGGGCTGCCACCTTGGCTGGTGGGACCAGAGCAGGAAGGACACGGGTCCTGCTCAAAGCTGGGCCCTGAACTCCGTCCCTGTCACTGCGGGGAGGGACATGGTGCCTTTGCCAGGCAGGATGCAGAGCTGCTCCCCTCCCTTACACCCCCCCAAAACAAGCTGATGTCAGCATGTGCCCCCTCCCAAGAGCCAGCTGGGGGGGATGCAGGACTAAGCCCTTAAACCTCCTCCCCTTCAACCCACCCTGCGACGCCTCAGCTCCCACCTCCTCTCGCTCCCCTCTCTATTTAATTAAAGTTTCCACAGCAGCCCCGCAGGAATGCAGGCCTGGTTATTGCATTCCCGGGAGCGCTCGGCAGCCCCTCCGTCCCGCTCCTGCCCCTTTGACCCGGCCGCGCTCCCCATCTCAGGTGCTGGCAAGGAGAAAAACCAGCAGAGCCACTTCACCAGCAGCCAAAGCGCCTCGGGAGGAGCTGGAACGCCGGCGGAGGGTGGGAGGAGGCCGGCAATGGTGCCACGCGTGGCCCGGGCGGCACGGGCAGATTCCTCTGGAGTGACTGGGGTGGCCGCGGCTGTCCCCGAGCGCTTCCTTGTGCCGTGCCGTGCCGGCAGAGCCAGCCGGGCAGGCAGCGCTTGCGTCAGGGCCACCCGGCGAGGCCGGCTGGCCTTGGCGTGGCGCGGAGGAAAACAGTAATTAGTGTCATCCCTGACAGCGGCACTGCCCCGCGCCGTGTGGGCAGCGGCACGGCTGGGTCAGGGCAGCCTGGCCGCCCCCGTCACAGCAGGACCTGTTGGCCAGGACATGTTGGCAAGAGTGGGTATATGAGGTGACGTGACTGGGGAGGGTTTGGTTGGGAAGAGGAGTCTTGGAAGTGGAGCATCTCTGCTGGGATGCATTGGCTACTGTGGCAACTGCCAGCCTGGGAGGGAGTCAGGTGTGGAAAGGAACATTTACCCCATGGTGGCCCAAAGTGACACCCAAAGAGGGTGACAGGGGCCAGCACCATCCAATTGCATGCCAAGTGCCAGCGAGGCATGCAGGGAGCTGGCGGCAGGAGGAGCGGTGGGGTATCCCGGGCAGCCAGGCTGGCTGGTGGCCCTGCTGGCACCTGTCCCGCTGCGCCAGCCAAAGGGAAACCCTTGCCGGCACCGCCTGGGGACCCGGTCGGCCCCACAGCAGGTCAGTGACCCAGGACAGCAGCCCCTGAGGACAGGCAGGGCGAGGGCAGCCAAACCCCACCCCAGCTGAGCCCTCTGCCGAGGAGCGTGGTGGTGGACACGGCTGTCAGCAGCTCCCACTCTGCCTGACCCCAGTGGAAGAGCCCTGCTGCCACGTCTGCCAGGACAGTGGGAGCATGGGATGGGCCCAGGATGGCAGTCCCATGTGGGTCCTGGACCTTTTCTGCTGGTAGGATGGGTCACTGCCACCCAGCCATGCTGGATGGAGTTGTGCTCCACGCTGGCCGCAGACACATCTCTCCCCTTGCCCTCAGCACCAGGCCAAAATCCCTGGGCCAGATCTCAGCACATCCCATGGCAGGTCAGGCGCGGGCAGGGACAGGGGATCAGGGGCCCTGCCAGCATCCTCGTCCAAGCGCACCACAGTGCCCTCCCCTCAGCGCAGTCGAGGCCCTGCCACCAGCCCCGGTGGGGGCCAGCCGGGTGTCCCTGGCTCAGGAGGCCTCGCAGGGAGCACAGCACACAGACCCCCATCCGAGGCCCGGAGGAGGTGCTGGCCCTGGGTGTATACCATCGGCCGAGGCCCGAGTGACACCCTGTCACCGTGAGTGCCCGGCCCCCTCTGGGTGCCCCACGGCCCGGCCAAGGCCCACCAGGGCACCCCGGGTCCCGCCGCCCCCTGAGCCCCTGGGTGCCCGGCAGAGCCGCCTACCGCCCGTGGGCCGCCGCCCCACGAGCTCCGGTGCCTGTGTGGAGGGTCGGGCGTTACCGCGGCCGCGGGACTCACCGTGGCGGGCGGTGCAGGGCCGTGCGGGGCCGTCGGGGCGGGCGGTCAGTCCATGGCGGGAGCAGAGCTGCGGCTGGACGGCCACTCCCCTCTCTGGCGGCGCCGGGCGCGGGGGGCGGCTTTTAAATTACGGGGGCGGGGCCTGCCCTCCCGCTGGTCGCCCATTGGCTGGGGGCACGGCGGGGGGAGGGGTGGGGCGCGGCGGACACGGAGGCTCCGCCCCCCGCGCACCTGGGGCCCGACGGGGCGGGACGGCGGGGGCACCCCGGAAGCCTCTGGGACCCTCTGGGACACCCCGGGACCCTCTGGGATCCCTGGGACACCCCGGGAGCCTCTGGGATCTCTGGGACCCCCCGGAAGCTTCTGGGACCTCTGGGACCCCCCCGGGACCCTCTGGGATCTCTGGGACCCTGGAGCCACAGGGACCCTCAGGACCTCTGGGACCCCAGTGTCACACCGATCCCTGGGACCGCTGGGACTACCGGGACCCTCTGGGACCCTCTGGGATCTCTGGGACCCCTCGGGACCTCTGGGATCCCCGGGACCCTCGAGGCACAGGGACCTCCGGGACTTCTAAGACCCCAGCGCCGCAGGGACCCCCGGGACCCTCAGGACCTCTGGGACCCCAGAGTCCCTGTGACCTCTGAGACCTTTGGGATCTCAGTCACAGGGACCTCTGGGACCTCCCGGGACCTTGAATCACAGGGACCCCCGGGACACCCAGGATGTCTGGGACTCCACAGTCATGGGCACGCCTGGGGACTCCATGGGACCTCTGGGATCACAGGAATCCCCAGAGTGACAAGAACTTCAGGGACCCCCCCCAGGACCTTCCAGAGTCACAGGGACCTTGGGATCCCAGGAGCTCCCAGAGTCACAGGAACACCCAGAATCCACAGGGACTATATGAGACCTCCTGGGCCTACAGTCTCAAGAATCCCGAGGACCTCTGGCAGCTCCCAGACCCTCAAAACCCTCCAGGGCCCCCCTGGGATCCCAGCACCCCGGTGTGTACACACACAGGTACAGGGGGTAGGTGCAGGTGTAGTTATCTCCCCTCATATCCCCAGCACCCACAGGACTCCTGGCACCACTGGTAACACCAAAGGCTGAGCATCCTTGGCATCCCCAGGGATCCCAATATCCAGTGTGGCCAGGGTAACCAGGGCCCCAGTGCCCTGGGATCCTTGTCACTCCATGCCCCTGGCATCCACAGAGCCCCTGCCATTGTCACCTGGGGGACAGCGGGGCAGTGGGTGGCCCTCACAGGGCTGTCCCCATGCCCTGGTGGTGGCAGAGCTGTGCCTAGTGCTGCAGGACAACACTCCCTATTTGTATGGCTGAGCTGGGAGAACCAGGCACCCAGGGTGCCCTTGTCCCAGCCCTGTGGTGGTGGTGGCACTGCTGATGACAGTGGTGGCAGCAGGGCAGGAGACCCCAGTGCCTGCCACGGGCATCCCATCAGTGTTTGCCTGGGTGTGCCAGCAGTCCTGGGGCAGGACAGTGCCATACCAGCTGCACCTATCCTTCATGGCACGGGATGGCATGGAACACCTCCCTCCCCTTGGCACAGCCACAGAAATGTCAAACAAAAGTAATAGATCGTCCCTTTGTCCTCTGCAGCTCTCCCTTCTCCACCGCTGAGGAGGGAAGGCACAGAGGTGGCTCCGTGCTCCTGCCACTACTGTCCCCTCAGGCCACTGAGTATTCCCTGTCACAGACCCCTCTGGTCCCCTCCTGCCAAGAAGTGCCCCCCCCAGCCGTGGTCCCCTGTGGCCATGGAGCGTGTCCTGACCACCAGACCCTCAGTCACCCCCAACCATGGTGCCCCCCAGTGGCAGAGCGACCCTGGCTGCGGGCTGGGACAGGGAGCAGGACAGGGAGCAGGACACGCTCCAGCAGGCACAACCCAGCCACAGGGCACTCCCGGGGCTGCCAACACCACAGGTGCCGGGTGTGCCACACGCCCACCCGAACTGGCCAAGCCGGCCCGGCCGGCCCTGGGGCTCCCCTGCGGCTGCCGGTGGCTTCCCTGAGTGAGGTGGGTGCCACGTCCGGGCACCGGGAGCAGGGCTGGGAGCAGGATGCCCCACGGCTGGGCAGCAGGCACCGAGCACCCGAGGCTGGGAGCAGCTGGCAGTGCCATCCCACTGCCAACGTGTGAGACAGAGTCGAGCTGTAAGCTGAGGACCAGCCCAGCACCCCGAGGGCATGCCCCAGCACCAGTGCTGCCCTCCCACTGCTGGCAGGGCCTGATTATGCCCTGCACTTCCCCAGCACAGGGTCTGGGCGTGCATCAGGCTACCAGCAGTAGGACAAGAGGGCATGGGCTCAAGCTCTGCCAGGGGAGGTTTAGGTTGGATATCAGGAAGAAATTCTTTACAGAGAGAGTGGTCAGGCATTGGAATGGGCTGCCCAGAGAGGGGGTGGATTCTCCAACCCTGGAGGTTTTTAAGATGAGACTGGATGTGGCACAGAGCGCCATGATCTGGTAATCAAAGTGGGGGTGGATAAAGGGTTGGACTTGATCTCAGAGGTCTCTTGCAACCAAGCTGATTCTATGATTCTATGATCAGCCAAGGAAGAGGGATCCAGCCCCACTGCCATCAGGGTGCTGCACTGAGGGGTGCCCCCAGCTCAGCATCCCCGGCTCAGCACTGCCCTTCCCTTGCAGGGTGACCATCCCGCTGTATGACACCGACACAGGGCTGCTGGTGTTGGCAGGGAAGGTGAGGTCCCACCCTGCAGGGTGCAGCAGGGTACAGGAGGATGCAGGAGAGGGGAGTGAGGTGCATGTGGGTGCAGTGGGGAGCAGCAGGGTGGATGTGGGTGCAGTGGGGTAGAGAAGCAGGCAGGGGTTGCAGTGGGGTGTAGGAGGCTGCAAAGGAGTGCAGGAGTTGCAGTCTGGTGCATGTGGGTGCAGCGGGTACAGGAGGGCACAGAAGGATGCAGGGGAATGTATTGAGGTGCATGTGAGTGCAGGAAGGTGCAGCAGGGTGCACAGATTGCAGCAAGGTGCGTGTGGGTGCAGGGGGGTACAGGAGGCTGCGTGTGGGTACAGGGGGGCACAAGAGGGTGCATGTGGGTGCAGGGGGCACAGGAGGGTGCATGTAGGTGCAAGGGGCACAGGAGGGTGCATGTGGGTGCGATGGGGTGCTTCCTACAGCCCCACTAATTCTCTGTCCACTCCACCTCTCTTCCAGGGAGAAAACCTCCTGTACTGCTTTGAAGTGGTCCCCACACAGCCAGCTCTCACCCAGGGTAAGCAGGTCCCATCCCACCCTGGGGTCCTGGCAGCTCTAGGGGGCTCACCCCTGCCTGCACTGCCCGCTTCATGTCCATTTCCCACCCCACCTAGTGACCCAGTGCCGGACTGAGGGCAGCACACGGGGCCTGGCGGCTGTGCCACGCCTGGCCCTGGATGTCATGGCCTGCGAGGTGCTCCGTGTCCTGCAGCTCACTGACACCGCCCTCATCCCTGTCAGCTACCTGGTGCCACGCAAGGTGAGGAGGTGCTGCTGGTGTCATCTCATGGTGACACCTTGCCAGCACTGGGTGATGAAAGGCAGCCGAGTGTGGTGGGACACCAATCCCCAGCCTGGGGAGGGCACAAGAGGAGGTCAAACCTGTGAGCTGACAGTGGGTCATGGAATCTGGGTTTGCAGGGTGCTGAATTTGGGAAGCCAGGTGCTGTGAGCAGGACTGGGGTGCTGGAGAGTGGATGCTGATAGCTGGGTGCCACCTGCTGGGTGCTGTTGTGCAGTAGGTTCTAGGTGCTTAAAGCAGATGAAATTTTGGGTGCTGGGTAGTGGAGTCTGGGTGCTGGAGGTGTCTGAGGGAGTCCAGAAGCACCCTGGCTGCAGCAGGATAGAAGCTGTGGGGCTTCAGAAACACCCACCTGGCCCTGGCTCTTCTCCCACAGTCAGTCCAAGACTTCCATGAGGATCTGTTCCCTGACTGCACTGGGACCCTGCCAGCCACCAATGCCCAAGCCTGGTGGGCAGGGGACAGCCAGCAGGTCAGTGTCACACGGGGGTGTGTCCTTGCTGGTGGCATTGCCACTGCCCCATGCCCACCACTGTGCCTGGTGCAGGTGGGGAGGGTGAGCCTGCACCCTGCACGGAGACCCACAGAGACCTTCACCTCCCCTGTCATCGCCTTCACCTGCCACACCGACACCAGCACCGGCCACACCGACACCGACACTGGCCACACTGATGCCGACCGGAGCGTGAGCATGGGGTGCTGGGAATGTGCTTTGGATGCCGAGGGGGTGGGGTCCCTGCTGCCTTCATCCCACAAGGAAAGGCTGGGGTAGCAGCACACCCTGCCCACCCGCTGTCTCTCCTGTAGGAGGCCAGTGGCTACTCCTCGCCATCCTCGCTGGCCTCGCCAGGCAGCGCAACCACCTCACTCTCGGCCAGCACCGGCCCCTCCAGCGGCTTTGCCAGCAGCCCCAGCCAGAAGTCCCTGCAGAGCATTTTGGGTGAGCAGGTGGCAGGGCGAGCTCAGGGTCCCCCACTGAGGAGGGATTCCGGGCACTCACCATCCCTCGCCTGCTCCAGGGCCAAGCTCCCGCTTCCGGCACGCGCAGGGCCGGGTGCTGCACCGCGACTCCCACCTCACCAACCTGCGGGGGCTCAGCATCACCACGCCGGGCGAGAGCGACGGCTTCTGTGCCAACCACCAGCGCGTCGCCCTGCCCCTGCTCTCCGCCGGGGGCCAGATCGCTGTCCTGGAGGTACCCAGAGTGGCTGGAGGCTGGCACGGTGCTGTGAGTGCCATGCTGGTGACCCCAGTCTCTCTCCCGTAGCTTTCCAAGCCCGGCCGTCTCCCAGACGCAGCCATGCCCACCATCCAGAACAGCGTGGCAGTGTCTGACCTCTCCTGGGACCCCTTCGACCCGCGGCGCCTCGCTGTCGGTACGTGTGCCGGCCCCGCTGGAGCCTGCCTGGATAGTCCCCTGCCTCTGGGCAGGCTGATCACCACATTAACCACTGCCCATCCCTTTTGGTGCCAGCTGGTGAAGACGCCAAGATCCGGCTGTGGCGGATCCCTGGGGGAGGGCTACAGGAGACGCTGCAGGAGCCTGAAGCCATTCTCCGAGGTGAGGGGACACACCGAGCACCCCACACCAAGGACAAGCCAGCTCGGTGGTGTCCACAGCTGGTGACAACCACACTGCTCAACCAGGTCACACGGAGAAGATTTACTCCATCCGCTTCCATCCCGTGGCATCTGACCTCCTGGTGTCCTCCTCCTACGACATGACGGTGCGGATCTGGGATCTGAGCAACGAGCGGGAAGTCATCTGCCTGCAGGGACACACGGATCAGGTGAGGGATGACAAATCTGGGGACACCTGAGGGGGGACTTTGGGATGCTGGGGGTACACAACATCTGTCTACTCAGATCTTCAGCATGGCTTGGAGCCCAGATGGGAAGAAGCTGGCGACGGTGAGCAAAGACGGACGGATACGGCTCTACGAGCCACGGTGCAGCCCTCAGCCTCAACAGGTACAATCATGGCACTGAGGATGGGCTGGAGAGCTGGGGGTGCAGGAATGCCCCTCCGAGGGCACCTGCCCGCACCCCCAGCTCTCTCTGAGCAGGCAGAGTGACCTTCTCCCCACACAGGAGGGTGCAGGTCCCGAGGGGGGACGCGGAGCACGCCTGGTTTGGGTTTGCGGTGGTGACTACCTCCTGGTGTCTGGCTTTGATAGGTAAAGAGCAGGACACACACCAGGGCAGGGACCCCAGGGGACACCATGCTCCCCCTCACTGTCACCTCCCCACAGCCGCAGTGAGAGGAGGATCCTCCTGTACCGGGCACAGGCTCTGCCCGAGGGACCCTTGTCCGTCCTCGGCCTCGACGTGGCCCCTTCCACCCTCCTGCCCTTCTATGATGAGGATACCAGTGTTGTCTTCCTCACTGGCAAGGTGAGGGCTTGTCCTCCAAAAAACTGGGGGGCTACCTGTCTCCAGCACCCCAAAAGTTCAGGGGTACCCTCCATGCCCCTCGACAGCCCTTGTCTCACTCCATCCCCAGGGTGACACCAGAGTCTTCCTCTACGAGGTGACCCCTGAGCCTCCCTATTTCCTCGAGTGCAACAGCTTCACCTCCAACGAACCCCACAAGGTAAAGAAGGGCTGTGCTGCCTGTCCCTGACCCCCTGCCTGTGCTGCCAGACCTCGCTCACGCCCCCACCCCACCAGGGCTTCGTCTTCCTGCCCAAAACGGCGTGTGAGGTGCGGGAGGTGGAGTTCGCCCGGGCGCTGCGCCTGGGGCAGAGCACGCTGGAGCCCGTGGCTTTCCACCTGCCACGGGTCAGGGTAGGTGGCAAGGGGGGCTGGCTGTGTTTTGGGAGGGGACAGCAGGCAGGGCACCCCCCTCAACGCCACTTGCCCCCACAGAAGGAGTATTTCCAGGACGATCTCTTCCCCCCGACCCGCATCTGGTGGGAGCCAGCCCTGGGGGCCAGTGCCTGGCTGGCGGGGCAGGACGGGCAGGAGCGCCGGGCCAGCCTGTGCCCGCCCGACATGGTGCCAGGTGGGTGAGAGGGGCAGGGCAGGCCAGGGCAGGGCAGGGCCCCCAGCGGGTGCCAGCCCCGGGGGCAGCCCTCCTGCCCGTGGTGATGCCGCTCTCCCTCCAGTGAGCGAGGCGCCCAAAGAGGCTCCTGCTCGCAAGTTCGTCCCCGCGTCCGTGTACCTGGAGGAGAAGTCTGACGAGCAGAAGAAGGAGGAGGTGGGTGCTGCGGAGGGGGGACCACCCTGCGCTGGGCTTGGGGGTGATGCCCGACACCCCACGGCTCTGCCCGGCCTCCCCACAGCTCCTGAATGCCATGGTGGCCCGGCTGGGCAACCGAGATGACCCGCTGCCCCAGGACTCCTTCGAGGGGGTGGACGAGGACGAGTGGGTGAGTGCGGGGACGGGAGGGGGTCGCGACCCCCGCAGGGTCACTCCCGGCCCCGCACCCACACGGCGTGTCCCGCAGGACTAGGCTGGACCCGCACCCCAGGACAGCCGGGACACGCTGCACGGCGGGGACAGCCCAGGGAGGAGGAGGAGGAGGAGGACGGGGAGGTGCAGGGGCCGCCGCGGGCAGGACCCGCTATTAAAGCCGCTGCACCAGCACCGCGTCCTGCGTGATCCCGGGACACGAGGGGGACACCGGGGGGGACAGCGCGGGGGACACCGGGGCAGGGGGCACAGGGACCGGGGGGACACGGGGACTGGGGGGACACGGGGACAGGGG
>VWZD01006679.1:80619-121058 GCA_013396695.1 Sakesphorus luctuosus | reverse complement strand
CCCTGGAAGCTCTACTAGGGCTGCAGAATCACCCCAAACATGCTGGGGTGCCATGGACAGGAGGGGATGGCAGGGGGTGCAGACTGGGGTCCCTCCTCCAGCACACGGGCTGTGCCCCTGCCCGGGGGCACTGCCACCTGTGGGTACCCTGGTGGCTTGGGTTTGGACCGTGAGGACTTGGGGGGGCTGCCAGGGCGATCTCTGGGGATCTCTGCTGGGCGCGGCCCCCCTTCCCCCGGTTGTCCCATCCCCGCTCACCGCGCCGATCCCCGGCCGGGCGTCCCCGGGGCCGCGGGCTGGGGCGGCATCTCTGGTACCCTTGCTTGCCCTTGAGTTAATTCGGGCCGGTTCTCTGGCCGGCCGGGAGGGGGGCGGCTATGTATGGAACCTGCCGTGTAAGGGGACACTGCGCTGCTGCCCCCCCGGCCGTGCCCCCGCGGGCCGGGCGCGGCCCCGCGCACGGGCACCCGCAGCTGCCGCTGCCAGCGCCCGCACCCCCGGCCCGCCGAGTTCTGCCCTTTTAAGGGCATCGGGGGCCATTCCTGGGAATGACTGGGCTTGGAGGCCAGTGGCACATCCCGACAGTGGTGGGGTGACCTCCATGGGGTGCAGGTCAGGTCTGCGGATTTGGATTCAAAACAACCTCTATGGGCATAGCCAGTGGCTGGTGAGGCTTCAGGCTGGGTTGTGGCCCTGTGGGACATCCAGGGGTTGTCACCATGGTTGGGTGACCACCATCAGCCCAGGTCTTGGCTGTGCTGAGGCTGGCATGGCCCAGCACTGGGGATTGCCCCCTCTCAAAGGAGACTCCGGAGCCAGGAGATGTGTTGGAGTCTCAAAGGGGGAAGCCCCTCAACTCCCCACATTTGGCGTGTCCTGATTGTTGAGGGGTCCATATTTTATTGTGATTGTGTAGATTTGAAAAAAGGCTGTAAGCAGTGGCACCTGCCCATGGTTCTGCTCCACAGGGACTGGTGGCATTTGCAGGATGAGTTTTGCTTTTCCTTCGGTGTCAGGCTGGGCTCTTGGACCCTGCTCCTTTTGGGGTGCAGGAAGTGGCTTGTGGGGGATGTTTGTTCCATGTCTTTCCTTTCAACCCCTGTTTGGTGAAGAGAAGGGACTGGAGTCCAGTGCAGAACCAGGGCCTTCACTGAGGCATCATGGCAAGGTGTGGTCCTCGGGGTTTAGTGACACCTGGGGCTGCTGGGACTGTCACCATTCCCAGAGGCCAGGGGTGGGAACTGCCCTGCGCCTGCACTCCTGCCCCAGTCAAAATGACCCACATGGCCGGGCCTGGCAAAGCTCCCAGGTGTGACCAGGAGCCCCAGCAGGGACGGCACCCACTGCAGGGCTGGGTGGTGGCTCATGGGGAGGGCACTCCATCCACTCCTTCCTGGGGGAAGGTCTCCTTCTGCTGCACTCACACCTCAGGCAGAGCCCAGCCATCCATTCCAGGCTGGGAATGGGCCATGAGGGTGCTGGCAGGGCAGTACCCAGACACTGTGCTTGGCAGCTTTGGCCTGGGGAGCCTTTGCCCCCACAGCCATCACAGATTTGAGTGGGACAGCAATGCCATCACTGCCTTCAAGCTGGGAGAGGGACTGGGGGAAGGCCTGCCATGCTGGCATCCTCCTGCAAGGCACTGTGAGCTGGCACAGACAGCAAACATGGGCCACCACCCCTGGGACTCCTCATTCTGCCTCAGCCTTGTCAGCCAGTGTCACCTCGGCGTGAGCTCCATCACCATGTCCTCGTGGCATCTTGGGGTGTTCCCCATCACCCAGGACATGGCACCTTGGGGTATGCACTGTCTTGTGGAATGTGTTGCCTTGAGGTCTCCTCCATCACTTGGAATGCATCACTTTAGGGTGGGCTACACCTCACAGGACAGAATGTCTTCGAGTGGGATTGCGGGACCCAGGCACAGTACCCATGAAGACCCCCATCCTGACCATCCCAGGCCAATGCCACCCACAGTAACCAGCCTCCGCAGAGGTAGGGGTGCTGTGTCCCAGTGACACTCCACTCCATTCCCCAGCATTGGCACAGCCATGGACACCACTGCCCTTGGGTGGCTGTAGTGAGACATTAGCACCCATGGATTTTGGGTGCTTGTGCCACCTACATCCCTGTCATACCCCTGGTGCTACACCTGGAGGAGACCCTGGTCCCTGTGGGTGCCCCATCTCAATCCCAAGCTGTTGGTTGAGCAAAGCACAGCAGATGTTGGGCAGGTTGGCTGTGCTGTGACACCCTCTCCATCAGTCATCTTTGTCTGTGTGTGTAGGTGACATTCAGCTGGGCGGGAAGGCCAGGACACCTCACCTGTGCATGGCCTTGGTGACACGGGACACCAGCAGGCCTCTGTGAGATGCCACTGTGCTGGGAGGGCTGTGCCATGCCCAGGGAAAACGCTCTTGCCATTTTCTCACTGTGCCATTTTCCCACTGTGCCCGCTCACCAGTCCCAGGTGTCAAAAGCCCAGCCTGGCCACAGGAATTGCCTGCTCCCTGGGCTCTGCAGGAGCAGCAGGGCTCTGCTGGGCTATTTTCAGCCCACAAGGACATTTCCCCTGTAAGTGATAGCTGGAGGAAGCCGTGAGCTCGTGTGCCAGTGGGGGCTGCTGGAGGGGCCGGAGGGGCTCCAGCTGGGCACCCCCAGCCAGGATGGGGTGCTGGCAGTGTCAGCACAGCTCTGGTGCCAACCAGGCATGTGGCTCAGCCCTCCCCACACATGGAGCATGCCATGGGGAAGGGCTGAGAGCTGTGTGGCCCTGTCCCTGTGCTGGAGTGCCCCATGGTGCTGGGTCAGACCCCCAGAGCTGGGTATCCCTGCTCGGCTCTGCCAGGCAGTGTCTGCGCAGATATTCCTGTGGATTTGAGGATCTTGTGGGATAACAGGTCATCATGCAGTAGAATCCAGTCTGGCAAGTCCACAGGCTGCCCAAGTGACTGAGAATGCTTGGGATGACCGAAGGAGGGCTGGGAAGCCTTCCTCTGTCCAGGAAGGTTTGCCCTGAGCACATGGAGCGTATTCCTCAGGGGACACTCCCGGGATGGGCTGGTGAAGCCTCCTGTGGCTGGAGGCCAGCGGACAGGCCCAGTGTGACCTCTTGGGAGTCTGTCCTCCAGCCCTAGCCATGCCACAGCATGTCTCTCAGCACTTCCCTGGGCTGCAGACCTTGCAAGGGACACCACGGGTCGATGTTCCTCGATGCACAGCGTGACATCTGCCTGTGCCAAAATACCTGAGGTTTCCAGGCCATCTTCTCACTGACAGACCCAGATCTCCTCAGCCAGGAAGCAGAGGGTGCTTCATCTCCCACCTGCCTCATCCTCATGCCTTCTGCAAATCAGGGGTTCATGGTTCCTCCCGGATCTTTAGGGTGTGGAGGCTGGAAAAAACACCCTGCAGCAGTGACTCCCCATTTTCATCTCTATATTTAGAAAGCTCCAAGCTTGGTTTTAATCCCTTTGGTAGATTCTGGTGAGGTTTCTTTACCATTTCTTAATCAAAATATCATGTGGTTCTACCCAACTATTTGTAGAAATCAAATCAATTTATAACTTTTTTTCTACTAAACTTAAAATCTCCTGCTAGATGAGGCTGACAAAGCTGTTTCCTAGACCAACCTCTCTCTGCACTGAAAAAACTGGAATTTATTTGCTTTATGCTGGTGTTTTGGGATCATGAAGCTTCTGGGATGTGACGGTATGTCTGGGCATCCTGTGTTTTAGGGTGCACAAGAATCTCTCTCATTCTTGTATCCTTTGTGCTGTTTGAGCCCTTGTGGGGCAATTTCCTTCGAAGGTGTTGGCCTGGCTGGCTCCAGACTGGTGATTGGCCATGAGCTGGAGGAGCACCAGGGGTTCAGCCTGACTTGGAGGCCATGGGGACCTCACAAAGCCTGGTGGGCAAGGACATCCTAATGAAATGGGGTCTCGCAGAAAGGGGGGGTTTGTAAGAGGTCCAGCTGGAAAATCCCAGGAAGTCCCAGACAGCTTCTTTGTGTCCAGTCATTCTCCATGAGGTTTCAAAGGGCTTTGTGAGGACAAAGGAAGGGATGGATGGTGCAAGGTGCCCCCAGGATCCCACAGGGAGGACACGGGGAGTGCAGGACTAGCAGGAGCCAGAGGATAATACCCCCAGGGCTGCAGGGATCGAGGCAGGGGAAGGGGGCGTGTGAAAAGCCATTCCCTGCCATCCCCAGCCCCACGCTTTGGGCTCCAATTTCTGCTGCAGGGGGAGAGTGTCCCTCCAGGGCCACCTGTGCCCATCTGTCCCTCCTCACTGTCCTCCTGGAGGACCTGTTTTGGCGCCAGTTCTTTGCTGTTCTGTCTGTCCCTGCGCAGGGATGGAGGGGACGCTGGGATGGTTTTTGTCCAGCAGCCATCCCTGCCCTTCCCTCATGGGCTTCTCCCATGAGCAAACCAGCTGTGGCACCACACAGAGCCTCACTGTGAGCTCTCCCTCCCTGCTGTCCCTGCCAGCCAAAGGGTCCCCAGGCAGCTGCCAGCCCCCCCCAGCGTGAGATGGAGGTGGCAGGTGCAGTGCAAGAGAGGGAACCTCTGGGAGGTCAGGTCCCTGAGGGGAGCAGGGTGAGGGCTCCTCTCCCATGCCACCCATCTGCTTGGCACAATGCAAGGTGTGAACCCGGGGAGCCCCAGTGTCACTTTACACCATGGCTGTCCCCTCCCGGGGCCCACGGGGGCCTCCAGGTGCAGACGTCACCCTTGGCTGGCAGCAGGATGAGGGGCTGGGGCTGCTCTGCTGCTCCTCCCGCTCCCCAGTACAGTTGCTGGGCCCTATTTTTAGCCTCTGGAGGGTGCACGGAGGGTGTTAAGCCCATAACCTTCGGCCCATTTCATGCTCATTGCAGGTCAGCACAATTCGCCCCACCATGGACAGGGAGACCATGTAGGGGAAACAGGAGGGAGAAGGAGGTGCAGAGGGGACAGGGACTTTGTGTAAGACATTGAAGGTCACAGCAAAGAAAACCTGTGGCCAGCACACTGGCAGAAAAATCCCTGTTGGAGCACCTGGGGGATATTTCCCTTTCCCTGCAGGGGATGGCTCGTGGTGGGCACTGGGGTTGCAGTTGTGCCTGGCCATGGTGGGTGATGGCCCCTCTGGGTCAGAGGAGACACAGAGACCCCAGACAAAGCCTTCAGGACCTTCAGAGTCTCCTCTGCCTGGTCCTGCCCCACTTCTCCACTTTGACCATCACTCCTCTTCCAGCCCTCCAACTCACCAGTTATTTTGGTGCCAAAGTGACAATAAACCCATTCTCAGTGGACTCTCCAGTGACCCAGGCTGGTTCCCAGACCACCAGGGCCAGGCAGGGGCTCGTTGGCCCCGAACCACCAGGGGGTTTGCAGGTCAAACATAGATGTTCCCCTCCAAGCAGCTCCTGTGGGGTTCCAGGGTCCCGTGGGAAGGTGACTTGAAGGACAGGGGTGGGAGGGAGGAGGGTGGGAGCTGCCCACCCACCTCCCTTCCATCTGGGAGCTGGACTAGGAGCCCAGATGTACCAGCCAAGTGTGGGGGAAGTCAGTGAGGGCAGAGCAGGGGTGCCCCTTGCATCCAGTTTGGGCACAGTGGGGAGCTGCAGCAGGGAACCCAGAGCCACCGGGAATGCAGCAGGCTGGGGTGCAGCCTGCCCTTCCCAGTGCCCACTGCTGGCATGGCACGAGCCTCCCAGTGTGACCTGATCCCGGTGTATGGAGATACAACCACCCAGCAGCATCGCAGGTACGGCAAACTGGGCTGGGCAGTCACTGGGCACTTGTGCTGATTCCAGCCTTCATCCTGCCACACCGTGGTCTCCATGACCAAGCCCAGTGAGCCCCAGCTTTGCTGAGCTCCTGCCGGTGCTCCATTGGACACTGTCCCATGGCTCCTGCATGGACACGGCACAGGAGCTGGAGCTGC
Organism: Sakesphorus luctuosus; assembly: GCA_013396695.1. NCBI lineage: Eukaryota > Metazoa > Chordata > Aves > Passeriformes > Thamnophilidae > Sakesphorus > Sakesphorus luctuosus. The sequence continues at coordinate 115,127 of VWZD01006679.1, read as the reverse complement.
TCGTGCCCGGCACTGCCCGCTCTCCTACTGCAGCCTGGCTGGAGGTGGCATTTTTTCCTGCTTGGCATCTGGTTGCCAGCTGGGGTACAAAGGAATTATTTTCCTCTGAAATGCTCCCCTGGCACTGGGCGTTTGGGGGGATTATTTCGACCAGCAGCAACTGTTTGTAATGGAGACAGTATAGCCGTGATCTTTTATTTTTGGCACCCGCCGGCTAATGTTAAATTGCAGTTGGAGCCTATGGAAAATACGGATGGATTCTCCTGGGCTGCAGAACAAACTCATTGTGTCCCTGCCAGCTGCACGGTGAGGCAGATGCTTTCCTAGTGAAGGGACACTGACAATAAATAGCTCCTGAGCCCTGCAGCCGGGGTCAGTCCCTGTGCTGGGAAGCCCCTTCCTCCTCCTCCTCCCTCTCACTCTGTCACTCACCATGGCTGGTGTGATGCTCTCCTGAGTCAGGGCTGGGTAAGGACCCTTTTAACCTGCCAAGTGCCCACAGTCCCCCCCGCCCCCTCCCAAATTGCTATTTTTACTCCTTTCCCTGTTTTTTAGGGCTGCTTTGCCACCCTCCTGCAGTGCTTTGTGGCGGGTGGCAGCCTCGCCCAGCACAGCCCCAGAGCCCCCTGCTAGCTTGGCTTTGCCTCCCACAAACATGTCTTTGCACCCAACTTCTTGTGACAGGGACAGAAAGTTGATCTGGAACTAGAGAAGGTTTAGGGATGAGTTTGAACCTCTTGGTAACAGTCACGACTCCTCCTTCAGGGTCTCCCATGCTGGCAGGGGCCCGGGGGTGCCCCAGTAGCCACGTGCCAGTGTGGGTGAGACTGACTGAGCTGTTCTCATCATTTAGAGCCGCATGGCCCCAGCACGGACCACAGAGCTGCCAACGGGCCCCTGCCAGCCACAGAGCCACGGCTGGAGGAGGAGGAGGTGGCAGATGGCAGCCCTGAGGAGGAGCAGGACAGTGGCACTGCCAATGCCTCCTTGCCCAACGACGCTGAGGAGGGATGTGGAGAGGGGGAGGAAGAACCGGTGGGTGGCCTGAGTGGGGGCCTGGGGCTGGGGGACAGCCAGACAGAGGAGACCACCGAGGAGAAGGGCCAGGAGGGCCAGAGCCCAGGGGAGGATGCCATGGCAGAGCATCACGGAGGGAGCCACAGGCCCAGCACAAAAGTTGCCATCCATGCCCAGGAGGATGAGGAGCCTGGCATGGAGAAAGGAAGCTCTGAGGAGGAAGGGCAGCCTGGGGAAGAGAAAACAGAGGAGCCAAGAGCAGCGTCTGTTCTGGGTGGGGGAGAAGAAGGGGATGAGCAGAGCTTGGAGGAAGATGATGAGCAGGGAGAGTCTGAGGAAGCTGAACACAGAGGGTCTGAGGAAGATGGAGGCAAGGGAGAGTCTGAGGAGGAGGGAGACTCTAAGGAGGAGAAAGAATCTGAGGAAGATGGTGCCAGGTCTGAGAATGAAACTGAAGGGAGCAACAAAGAAGCAGCAAGCGCTTCTGACAAGAAGAGCCATGGCAAATCAGCGGCTGCCAGCATGGGAGAAGCCAGGGCTGGCCCTGCCAGCTGCCATCACCCACCCTGTAGGGACGCAGCAGAAGACCCACCAGCAGCAGTGGAAGACCCCCCAGCAGCAGAAGATTCACCAGCCAAAGAAGACCCACCAGCAGCAGCAGAAGACCCACCAGCCAAAGATCCACCAGCCAAAGAAGATCCACCAACCAAAGAAGATCCCCCAGCAGCAGCAGAAGACCCATCAGCTAAAGAAGACCCCCCAGCAGCAGCAGAAGACTCCCCAGCAGACAAGCCCCCACTGGCAGACTCAGAGGTCCCCAGCACCCCCCCAGCTGCCACCGAGCCCCGGCACAGCCAGATAGGTTGGAATCTTTTCTTGTGGGTGTGCTGTAGTGGCAAGAATGACCTACTATCAACCCTGGTGGAGCTGAGCTTGGCACATTAAACCTCGCCTAGTGCATGGCCCTGTCCTAATGCTTGTGCTTCCCTGCCTGCCCCTAACATGGCCATGGGCAGCAAGGGTGCAGCAGAAGCCCACAGATGCTTGTCATGTGGGTGCTCCTCACAGCAGTACCAAAGCTGGCTGATAGTCCCCTCCCTCCACTTTAAGTCCATGATTTCTCCTCAGGGATATGGACATGGATGAGATTTTTAAGCCCCAGGCCCCTTCCAGCACCCACAGATGTCTTAAGGGCTCTTTATCCTCCACCCACAGAGTCCTCTGGACCCTCAGCTTGGTGCAGGAGCAGGATGCTCCCAGGATGGTGGGTCTCTTCCCCACCAGCTCTTGGCTCATGGGAAGGTGTGAGGAGCTAATCCAGGCCAAAGAGTTACCAATGCACTGGCCCCACTCAAATCAGTGAAAGGCTAACTAAGGAAGAGGGATACCCCTCAGCATGATTTACCAGAAATACTTGTAGACTTTGGCCCATGGGGTGGGCAGCTGCCTTCAGACCCAGATGAGTCTATTTTTTTTTCTTTCATCTACTAATGCCCCAGCTCAAAAACCCTCCCATTCTTCCCAAAAGGCAAACCCAGTTTGGTCTCTGTGGCTTCACTTGGCAAGTCAAAAGGTCTCCCTCAGCCCAGTGCTCTGTAGATGCTGAACACAGTCCCAGGTCTCGGTGTCCCCAGACCTGCCTCCAATTCCCCATTGCAGCCCAACCCAGCTCCCCTTACCAAAAAGCTCTTGGTGTGGCAGCACCTCCATGCATGGTGAGGACACCTCTGTCTCCAAGTTTTAGGGACACTGGGAAGCCTTCCCCATATGGAGGCAGCTGCCTCATGCTCCCCATGTCTGATACAGAGCCACGAGGCACAGGCACCATGCAGAGGGCTCCAGGGTGATATGGAGGCAGAGGTGGGAGAACTGGGAAGGAATAGCCCTGCTGGCAAAGGCGAGGCAGCCAGGATGTGTCAGGCTGGCCTGTTCGACACCCAGAGCCAGCCCCAGCCTCGTGAATGCTGGCTCAAGGTGTAGTTTTTGGAGGCCAAGGAGAGACAGCAGCACAGAGCCTGCACTCGAGGCTGAGCCCCCACGGAGCCACAGCTGCTGGGGACGCGCCGGGGCCCCATGGGGCAGCAGCTGCCACGTGCTTCTGTACACCCCAGCCCCGGGAGTCCCTTCCAGGCACATCCTTGGCATTCCCCAGGAGAGGCCAGCCCCTCCTCGGAGCCAAGCAGTTGCCCATGATGCTTCCCCAGCAGCCCCAGCCCTGGCAGCCTCCAGGCTCCTGTGCCAAAGGGGAGGCACGCGGCTTGCCCAGGGTGAGAGCGGTTGCGGAGGCGCACGGCACGGCTGCGGCTCGGGCTGTGTGTGCTCCCATGGCCTCTCCCCAGCGGGCGCTTGTGTGAGCTCCTCTGTGGATTCTCCCCCTCCAGCAGTAACAGGTCTCTTGCTTTTCTCCTCCAGAAGAGGTTGAAGACGCCGGCGAGCCGACCAAGCGTGACCGGTCCCACTTGGAGAACACCCTCAAGCTGAATGAGGAGAAACCTGCCGATGATGTCTCTGGTGAGGGGGCCACGCACACCCTGCTCCTTCAGCCCACACCACCCCTGCAGGGCAGGCTCCTCACCACCCCGCACTAAGAGCATGGATGGGATGTTTCTTCCCTGGGGCATTTTGATTTTAACCTTCCTTTCTGTAGGTCTATTAATGCCACATCTTCAGTAACTGCCCTTTGGCTGCTCTTGGGTTAACATGTTTGAGGTATTTTAAAGACAGCCCCATGGGCATAGAAGAATCAGGAGGTTAGAGAGGCTGGAAGATGCAGATGGTGAATCAGGCACACCCCTGCGCAGAGAAACCTGGGGCAGCTCGTAACAAAGTGTTGGGATTTTTATTCCAATTATTTATGGGGTTTTGCTGCTCTAAGGATTTCTTCTGCTGGCCCTGTGGGCAGTCTGGGCTAGGAAGACAGTGATAAGAGATAATGTGGAAAAAGGCTCCTCCTTTTTTCCAGCAAGCATCTTAAGGGCCCTGCCAGGGAGCCCTGGCACAGTGGTGGAGGGATTTTTGGGGTAGTGGGTGTTGAGTGCTAAACAACACATACAAGGGATGCTCCTTCCATCAGCTGCTGGCAGCAGATGGGGACAGTGCCCAGCAGGAAACATTAGTAGGGGAGGGGCATCAAAATGATAGAATCTTAAAATTATTTGGGTTGGAAGAGACCTTGAAGACCAGCCCATCCCAAGCCCCTGCCATGGGCAGGGACGCCTCCCACCAGCCCAGGTTGCTCCAAGCCCTGTCCAGCCTGGCCTTGGACACTCCCAGGGATGGGGCAGCCACAGCTTCTGTGGGTATATGTGTCACTGGGGTCAGTTTGGAGGAGATTTCAGCTGTGAGCCAAGTCTCTTGATGCACAGCTGAGTCACCCACAGGACCTGGAGGAATTTCCCTCCTGCAGGGAATGCCCCAAGGAGGGACTCCCCTGGGCAGTGGGGTTTGCTGTTCACCTGGCCATGTGCTTTCCTCCCCAGGAGTCCTGCAGCGGCTGAGGAAGATCTACCACGCCTCCATCAAGCCCCTGGAGCACTCCTACAGATACAATGAGCTGAGGCAGCACGAGATCACAGGTAATGCCATGGGCACTGGGGTCTGCAGCACCACCAGGTCCTTGGGATGCAGATAACGGTGCAGAGAGCAGATCATGGAAAGCCTTGGACAGTGCGTCTTCCTTTGCAGCTTCCCAAGAAGTGCCTGCACATGCTGGGCTCAGAGCATGTGAACCCAGGGGCAGGGATTCCTGCATCTGCCTTAGCCCATCTCCTGTTAGGGCCATCTGTGTGGGCTGAGCACTGAGCCCTGCCTGCTTTGGGTCCCCCACCTGCTTAACATCAATGCCCTGTCCCCCTGCCAAGCAGAGATCATGGCCCAGTGAAACAGGCTTGGCAAGGAAGCTCAGGTCCTCTCAAGGCTGGGGAAGAGCTTCCTGGGGGTGGCTGGAGCTGGCATCCTTCCTGCTGGGTACGGGACACAGCCATGCAGGCGGGTGTCCCTCAAGCTCTGCAGCCTTCACTCATCTTGAGAGTCAGAGTTTCCAGCCCTGGGCAATCCCAGGCACACTGGAGAGGTGAGCAGGTCCCTGTGGCCCCTGGCAGGGTGTGGGCTGAGCCCAGCCCCACACATGTCCCTCTGTGATCTTCCCCAAGATGCTCACAAGATACAAGCAGCTCTTGTGACTATAAGCAGCCTCATTTTCCAAGCACAGAGGGCTCCATCCTAAGTTTGAAGTCCCTGTTCACTGGGGTAACTCTCCTATGAGGTCCTACCCAAACCCTGTCCTGAGCCAGGGTCAGATGTCCCCTGAATATTCAGGGGATGCTGCAGTCCCTGTTGCCAGTGTCCCAGGGCTTCATGCCCACAGCCACCTCCTGCCAAGGTCCTGAAGTTGTCCTGCTCATCCTGCAGCTCTGCCTGCACCCTCAGGTTTCTGGGCTTAACCATCTGAAGCCAAGCCCTCTCTCCTGGTGATGCAGGACCAGGATACAACCTCTCAACAGATCTGCCTTTCACAGCTGGACTTGCTCCACCAGCACACGGGTCCTACCTGGGCAAACCCCTGGAACACATCCCTGTAGAGCAGAATCCCAGTTTTCCAAGCATCCTCATTGCCGCTTCTAAATCTGGGTCAGATATTCCATAAACAGGCCTCAACATCTCCCTGCCCAGCCAGCCCATCTCCAGTACAGCCTGTGGGGCACACAGGGAACCCCTGGGGCAGGGATAGGGCTGTAGGGTCCCCACCACCAGCCCAGATCCTGCCCCTTGAAGACTCAGAGCACCCTGGACATCAACCACCACCCACCCCTGGGATTCTGGAAGGGGTGGGTCTCATAAAACTTGAGCTGTGCCCTTGCCTTCCTTGCTCTGTGCTGGTGCCAGTGGCTGGGGACCACCATCTGCTTGCCATATGGGAGAGCAGCTGAGGGCCACAGCACCATGCCCTACTGCAGCCTGTCTTCCCACAGCTGCTGGCTTGTCCCCAGCACAGCCAGCACAGCACTGCCACATGCCTGAGAAAGGAGGACCAGAACACAGGGCTGGAACCTCCCAGCATGCAGCCCCACAGCCTGGTCCTGTCTCCATCCTGGAGCTCACAGGTCCAGCAACATTCCAGCCTCCTCTTGAAGCTGTTCTGTTCTATGTTGGTGGCATTTGCTGTCAGCTCAACCTGGGACACAGTTTAGGAGGATGTTAGGGGTTACAGGGGCAGCTGGTAGGCTCTAACCCTCACTTTGCTGTTTACAGCCAGAGGACACAGCCCACAGTCTCAGTTCTCAGCTCTCAGAACATCCCACTCTGCTCTTCATCCATCCCATGCCAAACAGCCACCTCCCTACTCCCTTTTTGGGAGGAAGGAAGTGTTTCTCAGGCTCCTGATGCCTTCCTCTGTCTCAGCTCCTGAGGAAACAACCACTAACCCTCTCGTTTTTCCAGCCCCTCAAAAACCCAGCTCTTGAGCAGGACTCACCTCAGACAGCAGGTCCTGGTGTGCCCCACAGCCTCACCTCACTGCTCCATGGTATGTTCCACCTCAGCATGAGGAACAGCCATCCCAGGTCAGCTCCCAGCACACATCTTTGTGTCCTGCACAGCACTCTCTTGGTGCAGGTGCAGCCCCAGCACTGCCCCAGGGAAGGGCACAGGGATGCTGTGCTGCCTGCAGTCCTTGGTTCAGCTGTGAGACAGCCTCCCCTCCAAAATATTTCTGTGGCCACCGAACTCCTCAAAGGATCTCTGACAGCGCAGTCATAGCCTGGCACACACAGTCCCATCCTGGAAACCTCCAGTTCAGCAGTGTGCTTTTCATACCCACAGATCCAGCTTGTCCCAGTCCCTCATTAGCAGTGTAATTAGAGAAACCTGCACATTAGTTACAGGGTTGGCCCGGGGAGCCCTCTTGACCTTGCAGGGCAGGTGAGGACACGTGGGGCTCTGGGAGCATTCTGAGCTCTTCTGCTGCTCGGTGCCCCTGTCCTGAGCAGGTTCATTCCATCACTGGTGTCCCTGCAGGGTGGGAGATGCCTCACCCTGGGCCCCTCCATGACAGGGGGGAGGTTGGAGGTTGCAGAGCTGCTGGCTCAGCTGGCTAGGAAGAGTGGGACAGCTGGGAGGGCAGCAAGGCAGGACTGTCATGGAATATGTGTGACCTTTGGAGCTGTAAGCCAATATAGAGGGGTGCTGTCGCAGGCACCCTCGCCCCTCCATTACACAGCAGCCTTCCATTTTGTCTCCCTTCCCATCGGCTCTGTTCACAGCAGTGTAATCCAAGGAGCCCCTCTGCTCCCCACAACATGTGAAACCACCCGTGGAATTGAGTGTCACCTGTCCTGGGGGAGTTGTGTCTGTCACCATCAATTCTGAATTGTCAGGGTGCATCCCAGAAAGCTCCCACACACCCTCTGCTTAAGCCTGGCAGATGCCATCTCCTTCTCCCTGCCTGCCACCCTCCTGACTCTCTGCTCTTGCCATCCCACGTGGATGCAGGCACGCTCCAACTGGGTCCAGCTGAGTGCTTGGAGGGGTGTCCCTAGCTGAGGGTCAGGGATTCTCCCAGTCCGGCAATGGGAAGCTTGCTGTGAGGTCATGCCAGGTTGTAGTGCATGCTGGTGACCCTAATTACTGATATGTGCTAATTAGCAAGTGCTCCTGTGTAAGAAATGACCTCCCAGTTGCCATCACCAGCCCCAGGGGTGGGGTGCAGGTGACCCCAGGACACTTGCCAGGTTGGTGGCTGGCCTAGCCCTGGCTGGTTGGGCTCCATGTGCTCAGTGAATGCCTCTGGGGACAGCAATAACCCCCCTGAGCAGCGCAGGGTTGGGGTGCAGGACACCCCGAGACACATCCCTTTTGTGCAGGGAGATGAGTTCAGCGCTTACCCTGGGGAGCTCCAGGTCGCTCACAGGCTGTAACTCCATCTCTCCTGCTGGGAATGTGGCTGGCACTCCCTCCTTGTCCTGGGCCAGCCCCAGGCTGCTGCCTCCCTCCTTGACTCACGGTTCCTTTTCTCTCTCCCCGTGTCCCCTGCTAACAGCTTACCCTGGACGTACCCTGGGCTCCTCGGCCACAGGTTGGTATCGCTGCCTGTCCCTGCATGCTGCCAGCGCTGCCTCAGCTCTCGCTGCCCTCTGGCTTTCCAAGGCACCTGTCTGGCATGGCCGCGCTTCCCAGGCACTGAGCAGAGCCAGCACCTGCCATGCCATGGCACCCACTGCAGCCAGTGCTCCCAGCCCTTCCAGAGCCTGCCACATGTGTCGCTGCACTTGTCCCAGTCTGACTCTGCTCCCAACAGCCCACTCCTTCCTGCAATTCCCACCTCACCCAGGCCCTTTCCCTCTCGGGTTAAGACTGAGAGGCTGCATATTCCTCTGGCCCTGGTAGTTTGTGGTAGTCCTATGGGAGCAGCTGAGGGAGCTGGGGGGGCTCAGCCTGGAGAAAAGGAGGCTCAGGGGGGACCTTCTCACCCTCTGCAACTCCCTGACAGGAGGGGGGAGCCGGGATGGATTGAGCTCTGCTCCAGGGAACAGGGACAGGACAAGAGGGAACAGCCTCAAGTTGTGCTAGGGAAGGTTTAGGTTGGATATTGGGAAAATTTCTTCACTGAAAGGGGTGGTCAGGCCCTGGCACAGAATGCCTAGGGAGGTGTTGGAGTCACTATCCCCGGAAATATGTAATGCCACGTGGATGTGGAACTTTGGGACATGGTTTAGTGGTGGCCTTGGCAGTGCTGGGGGAGTGGTTGGACTTGATAATCTGAGAGGTCTTTTCCAACCTGAACAATTCCATGATTCTCTGTTGGACCTATAGATTGATCTCTCATCCGTTGCATAACTGGAGGAGCACAGCCAATGGCCCACACTACAGAGGGGACCTCTTCCCACCCTTCACCCTCCCATGCACAGAAACTTTTGTGAATGTCCACCCTTGATCCCTCCTGGCTGCAGTTTAAGCTGCAGCTGTCCCAGTAACACGGGCTGGCCCCTGCCCGGCGGCCTCAGCCCCCTTGGGAGCCCGAGCTGGCTCCTCTCCCTGCCTATCCTGCTCTGGGTGTGCTGCCAGGTCCCTCTGGAGAAGCATGAGATGGGAGATGGTCCAAGAAATGCTAACCAACACCCAGCCCTTTCCCTGAGCCCCGTGCTGAGCCATGGGGACAATGTCCCTGCTGAGATACAAGCAGGAGAATCCCACCTTCTGTCCCTCCTGTTCTACCCCACGGCCACACTGCCAGACCCTGCTGAACTGGGCTCCTTCAGACATGGACACAGCTCTGGCAGAGCCATGCCGGTGCCTGGAGAGCCCCTGGCTCCCTGTGGTGCCAGCATGCCAATAGCAGAGACACTTGTGTGGGTATTAATAGCATATTCCGATAGCTGCCTTATCTGTATCTGTGGTTCAGGCACTCGCAGGCTGCCTGGGTGGGTGTGGGCACGGGGGGCACACAGTGTGGAGGAGGCACAGGCCATCTGCAGCCATGTGGGCTCATCCCTTCATCTGTGTGCACATGTGTCTTGCGGATACTCACAGATTTTGAAGCTTTGGGAGCGAGCTGGCCAGCCCTCTGATGGCGCTGGATCCATGCCATGGGCACGGTGGCTGGTGGTGTTCATGGCACAAGGGTGGGGTGGCAGTGTGGGGGATGCTGGGAGAGTCTCTGCAGGTGTTTCAGCCTTCCTGGGTGGTTTGAGAACAGAGAAGACCTTTGTGTCCATGGCTCAGTATCAACCAGGAGAGGAAGGAGGTTTTTCCAGGTCTTCTGCTTCGCCCAGAATCCTTGGAACAGACTTGTACATAGGGGGTGAGCTGGCACCAGGCCCTTCCCTGGGCTTGAGGACAAGAAGAGGGAACACCTAGCCCAGGATTAATCATAAACTCATGGAATGATTTAGGTAGGAGGAGACCTTAAAGATCATCTCATTCCACCCCTGCCATAGGCAGGGACACCCTCCACTAGACCACGTTCCTCCAAGCTCTATCCAGCCCGGCCCTGGACACTTCCAGGGATGGGGCACCCTGTGCCAGGGCCCCATCAGCCTCATAGGGAAGAATTCCTTCCCCATATCCCACCTAACCCTGCCCTCTGGCAGTGGGAAGCCATTCCCCCTTGCCCTGCCAGCCCAGGCCCTTGTCCAAAATCCCTCTCCAGCTCTGCTGGAGCCCCTTTAGTCACTTGGAAGGGGCTCTCAGGTCTCCCTGGAGCCTTCCCTTCTCCTAACAGCAGCAGTGCTCCTAACAAAGGGCAGCTTGGCATTGCCACGTGGAAAAACCTCCCAGAAAGCCGCTGCTCTAGGAGAGAAAAACTAATTGGCCATGCAAGTTGGAACTACAATTTGCTCCAACCTCCAGATCTGTGCAGCCCAAGCAGACACAGGCTGTGCGGAGGGATGAGCTGGAGGCTCGTGGAGCTGGGAGCGAGCAGCCACAGGGTGGCTGGAGAGAGCCGCGGAGAGGAGCTGCCGCCAGCCCAGCCCAGGGCCCAGCCCAGCGCAGCCCAGCCCAGAGCCCAGCCCAGCCCAGCCCAGCCCTCGGAGGGCGCTGGCTCTTTTCCGCCCTCCAGACCATCAAGGTGACCCAAATTGCTGATGATAGACAAGGCATGGGGACACAGCAGGGACAGATGCCAGGCCAACATCCTCCCGGGTGGGAGATGCTCCCTGCTCCCCCAGACTCCAGGCAGCAGCAGGAGAATCCATACATAGCCCCATGTCCTGGGAGCTGCTGTGCTCCCTGCAGAGCTGCAAGGACACAGTGCCTGGCACTGCCCACACAGCCCATGGGGGTACAGAGAGGCTCCACAAGCTGTGGGTAACCTGGCAGAGGAGCTGCCCCTTGGCAGAGGAGTGTAAGTGCAGCGGGGCCAGAACTCAGGGGTGCCCACGTTCACACAGCCACACCTAGCCAGGGACCTGTTATGAAAGAGCACACGGGGACCCACCCCAAGCCCCTGGCACAACATCACAGGGATAATGGTAATAATAATAACAGCCATCTGAGCCCCAATTACAGCTGGCAAGCAAGCAGAGCAGCGGCGACAGAGCGGCAAAGGAATGATTAATAATGAAAGTCTGACGTTTCAACATTTGTTTTGGTCCTGTGTGAGAATATAAGGTTGGATCCCCGTGGCCCACAGGCAGGGAGTAGGCAGCAGAAAGAACCATCCATCCTCTGCTTTGGAGGTGCTGCCTGCTTTGGAGAGGAGGGCTGAGCTGTATGGATGCAGCAGAGCCCTGAGGAGAGATGTCTCCAGCCCGTTCCCTTCCCTGGTGGTGACATGGTGGTGGCTCTGCAATGGGCAGAAGAGGGCAGGAGGGGACTGGAATGCTCTGCCCAGCTCCTGTGCTCACAGTCAGACGGCTTCAGTATGGAGCTGCCATGCAGTACCCTCCAGTCCCCTCGGGGCAGGAGCTCAGCACCATGGGGACTCTGTGGCTTCCTCCACCTTGGAGATGCATCCCTGACTTTATGGAAGGCTGTTGGCTCCTGTGTGGGCAGCAGCCATGGAGGAGCAGGGTCTCTCAGCTACCACAGGGAAAACAGCTCTGCCTTAGGTGTGGGGATGAAGAGAAGGCACCAAGGGCAGCACAGCTCAAGGGCATCTCCTTGCCTTGGGTCATGGTAGAAGGCTCAGCTCTGGTTGAGACAGCTGCTCTCAGCTCCTCTAGTGTCATCCATCTGGAGTCCTGCAGGCAACAATAAGATGGACCCTCTCCCACCCTGTGTGTAGGATGGGGTTGGTTCCCACCAATGGGAACTCACTCACCCAGTTTTTACTTCCATTCCTGGCCTGATCTGGACTCGAGCTGACCATCAGTCTCCTGGCTATCCTGGGCACAGCCTGGGGCTGGTACGGACCAGGGCCTCCTCTGGCTCTGCTGACTGCCTGCCTGGTGTCCTGGGCACTGCAAGGTGGAGCACTGCGGCCACAGGCTGATTGCAAGAGTCCCATTTGAGCAGGGATTGCTCCTGGGGGCACTGGCTGTGTGTCCAGGGACCTCTGTGCTCCTGGACCCATGGCATGGCATGAGGACAGGCCTTCATGGGCACAGCACCAGCCCCCTTAAGAAAACTGCAGCACTTGAAAAGTGCAGGATGGGGACTCTAATTGACTCTCCTGCCTCTCCCCAAGCCCAGAGCAGGGCTGTTTGCCCAGCCTGCCCTCTCCACACCCAGCTGGAGCCAGGCAGCGACCTCCTATTTGGCCAGAGGGTTGGGAGCCATGGCCTGGGGCAGATCCACATGAAGATACAGAAGAAAGGCTTGCAGGCAGCTGGCACCAGGCTTGCACTGCGCTTACCAAGCCCTGATGCTCCTGAAACCACAGCAGCTCCTTCTGCACGAGGTGTTGTTCTGGCTCAGGCATGGCCTCCTCCTCGGCATGTCCCGTGCTTTGAGGCAGCTGCCTTCAAACGACACCCACATCCCACAGCCAGCCTCAAAGCAGAACTGAACCGAGACAAGGTTTAAAAGATCTTCCAGTTCTCTGTAGTCTCAGAAGGGCCAAACCACAGAGAATATGAGGCAGAGAGGTGGGCTCTGCCGCAGAGCACGGTGATGTCCCAGGGGCTGGCGCTGGGCAATGCCTTGGCTGCTGAATGGCTGGTGGCCCCGAGGGGCAGCTGCTTCCCTGGCAGCACCACCGCAGTGCTCCGATGAGATGCTCGTTACAGCCAGGAGTTAATGGCGTGGCGGCCACGGCTATTGTTCCTTCACTTCCTCTTGTTATTTCCCCTCTCCGCAGATGGGGAGATCACTTCCAAGCCCATGGTGCTATTCCTGGGACCGTGGAGCGTCGGCAAATCCTCCATGATAAACTACCTCCTGGGGCTGGACAACACTCCCTACCAGCTGTACACAGGTACCACACCCACTGCTCTGCCAAGGGGGTGCCAGCACCTGCATTCCCACATCTGTGAGGTCAGCGATTCCCACCCACATCTGTGATCCCCCTTATTGAGGCAGGGAGATTGGGATCTGCTCCATCCCACCTGGCTGTGGTGCCATGTGGAGGGACAGGTTCCCCATCACAGCCCAGGGCCTGTCCCACTCCCCAGAGTGGAGGAAGGTGTCTCTCCCACAACACCCTCATCCCACAGCACAGGGATGAGGCTCCCAACCCCAAGCAGCAGTCACATCACAAGGACAACTTGCCTTTGTCTTCTCCCCATCCTTCCTCACATGGAGCCAGATAATTCACCCTCCCACGAGAACAGCCATTCCCCTCCTCCCTGCTCCCATGGATGTCATCTCACAGCTGAGAGCAAATGCCCATGGCCATCTGTGCTGTGGTAACAAGGGCTCCTGGGAGGTGGTTACCCAGGGCACCTTGTGCAGTCAGGCCACTTCCAGAGCAACCCCCACAGAAAAGAGAAAAGCCCTACTGGCATTTTCCCAAGGAGTTTGGGCAGGAATTTCATAGCCCCACTACCTGCCCTGCCCCATCTCTTGGAAAGCACACGATGCTCCTGATGCTCATGACACTCCCAATGTCAAGCCAGCCCTGTTGTGTCCATAGCCTGGCATGGATTTCACTCCTCTGCTACTCTCTCGTTGCTGCACAGGGGCAGAACCCACCACCTCCGAGTTCACTGTCATCATGCACGGCCCCAAGCTGAAGACCATCGAGGGCATCGTGATGGCTGCTGACAGCACCCGCTCCTTCTCACCCCTGGAGAAGTTTGGGCAGAACTTCTTGGAGAAGCTGATAGGGATTGAGGTGCCCCACAAACTGCTGGAGCGAGTCACCTTTGTGGACACACCAGGCATCATTGAAAACCGCAAGCAGCAAGAACGAGGTAGGGCTTCACTGGGCTCATCTGAGGGACCCCAGAAAAGATGCCATAATGATCTGAGGTGACAAAGGTGTCTGAAGCACAATGGGGAAGAGCCCTGGGCCACAAAAGGGGTGTTGCACTGGAGGAGAAGGTGATGTTTGTGTGCCCATGGCTATGGCAGCAGCAGCTGAGACCTGGGAAACACACCTAGAGCAGACATTTCTGCTGTTATTTCCTGAGAACTCCTTGGGCTGCTGATGGTCTGCCTCAGCTCATCAGTTAATGCCCTGTTTGCCACCCTTGAAGCCAGGCTTGGTCAATGGCTGGTTCTACAGGGGTGCCCAGAGAAGTACTAGTCTGTCCCCAGAGCACCTGGGGTGCCAGAACAAACCAGCAGTACTCCTTGACCTGGATATCTGCACTGACAAGGGAATGGAGCCGGGTTAGGGGCTGGAGCACAAGTGCAATGAGGAGCAGCTGAGGGAGCTGGCGGGGCTCAGCCTGGAGAAAAGGAGGCTCAGGGGGGACCTTCTCACTCTCTGAAACTCCCTGACAGGAGGGGGGAGATGGGGAACTCTGCTCCAGGGAACAAGGGATGAAAGGAAATGACCTCAAGGTGTGCCAAGGAAGGTTTAGGTTGGATATTTGGGAAAATTTCTTCAAGCAAAGGGTGGTCAGGCACTGGCACAGGCTGCTCAGGGCAGTGGTGGAGTTACCACCCCGGGAGGATTTTAAAGCCATGTGAATGTGGCACTTGGGGACATAGTTTAGTGGTGGCCTTGGCAGTGCTGGGGGAGTGGTTGGACTTGATGATCTCAAAGAGTTTTTCCAGTCTTAAGGATTCTGTGATCCTGTGATTCAATATCTGCTCACAGGAGCAGCAGGAACCTCTGGCCAATGGTTGGGAGAAAGGTTTCGAGGGTGAGCTGAGAGAGACAGGCTCAGACGTCCAAGACTGGGTTTTTACATCTCTGAGAATGTAAAAACACATGAGAAACAGGTTCTAGGTCACAAGGGAAGTCTGCTGTGCCTCCCACCCCATCCAGCCTGGATAGGGCCCAAGGCACAGCAGGCTCAAGGTTTATCTATCCCTTGATGAAGGGACTCATCCTGCGCTGGCCACTACTGCTGGATTTCTCTCTTTCCTCTCCCAAAGGTTACCCATTCAACGATGTGTGCCAGTGGTTCATTGACAGAGCCGACCTCATCTTTGTTGTGTTTGACCCCACGAAGCTGGACGTGGGCTTGGAGCTGGAGATGCTGTTTCGGCAGCTGAAGGGCCGCGAGTCCCAGATCCGGATCATCCTGAACAAAGCTGACAGCCTGGCTACCCAGGAGCTGATGAGAGTCTACGGCGCCCTGTTCTGGAGCCTGGCTCCCCTCATCAACGTCACAGAGCCACCCAGGGTGTACGTTAGCTCCTTCTGGCCTCATGACTACCACCCAGAAACCCACAGAGATCTGTTCCTCAAAGAAGAGATATCGCTCCTGGAGGATCTCAACCAGGTGATTGAGAACAGGATGGAAAACAAGATTGCCTTCATCCGCCAGCACGCCATCCGGGTGCGCATCCACGCCCTCCTGGTCGATCGCTACCTGCAGACCTACAAGGACAAAATGACCTTCTTTAGTGACGGAGAACTGGTGTTCAGGGACATTGTGGAGGATCCTGACAGGTTCTTTATCTTTAAGTCCATTCTGGCAAAGACCAATGTCAGCAAATTTGACCTCCCCAACCGCGAGGCTTACAAGGACTTCTTTGGCATCAACCCCATCACCAGTTTTAAGCTGCTGTCTCAGCAGTGTTCCTACATGGGAGGGTGTTTCCTAGAGAAGATCGAGAAGGCCATCACCCGTGAGCTTCCCGATCTCTTGGGAAGCATCGGCTTGGGGAAGAAGCCCAGTGTCCTCTCCTGCGATGTCACTGGCTGCGGTGAAACCCCAAAGAACCGCTACAGGAAACCCTAAGGTGATCCATAACCCAACCGTCCACGTGTTCCTACTGGTGAATGAGCTTATGTCTTATCTGTCCAAAAAGCCATGGTTTGTTAACCCTTTGAGTGCCGTGCTGGCAAAGGCTGCTGTATGATGAGGACTTTGAGTCATTGACCTGGATGGCAGGGGAAGATGGGTGGGCAGAAGAAAGAGAATAAAAACTGTGAATTCCTGACCTTTTATCTTTGTTCTTTCGAGTAGAAGGCAATGTTTAAGCTGTAAGTATGAGCAATGCACGGAGAGCTAGAACAGCAGCTGCTTTTCCACTGATGCCGACAGTGCGTGAAGAGGAATTTCAACCTCTGCATCCCCGAAGTCATGAGGGACCGAGAACGAGGGCACAGCGTGAGAGCACAGGGGAGAGCAGTGACACACCAACCCAGGCATCACCAGGAGCCCTAGGCCAAAGTGCTGGCCAAGGAAAGAGGCCAGGTCCCAGCTGTTGTTTTCTCGCACAAACATGTTACAAATCTCAGCAAATATTGACCTTGGTTTTCTTTCCAAGACTTCTAAGTCACCTGGAGCGTTCTCTCTTCATTTAACAGCTGAGTTGATGTTCTGCAGCCTTCACCTGGGTGTTCACCTGAAGAAGGGGCATTTTCAGGGGTGTTTGTAGCTCCAGACAGGTAGCTGTGATGGGATTTGCAAGTCCATGTCAGAGAAGGAAGTGGGCTGGAGAAGAGCAGCCAGCACTGGCTGAGCTGTGCTGAGGGAGGGCCAGCACCCAAAACCAGACAGTCCCACAAGGAGCTGTGAGCAGGGTTTCCTTCCCCTGGGTCTGCATAGGAGAGGGCACTTTTTGCCTGTGAGTGTCATTAACTCACAGTCCACGCTGGCAAGTCCCACCTGCGGATCAGCAGGGCTCTGAGGGTAAGGATTTGGCAGCTTGGCCCTGTTCAAGTCCATGTTGCTGATTTCTTAGTCAGCCCCCCATGTTTTTGTGCTCCATGGAGGGAGGCAAGAATGGGGGGTCACTAGCTGTGAAGTGCAAAAGGTCACATCCTTTTTGCCCACCTGCTGCTTTGTCCTCTCCAGGACAGTCCAGGCAGGTTTCTGGGGCTTGTTTTCCAAACTCCTGCCATTTTAGCCACTTGTTGGCTCATCTCTGAGCATCGCTGCTCAGTCCTGAGGGAGTATTGCTTTGGAAGCACCCAGGCAGGGTGAGGTTCCCATGGACAGCTGACCTTGAAACCTGGCCCTCATGGACAGCACAGCTGGCTGCTGACCTGAGCCCAAACCATCCAGGAGGTAGATGTTGTCCTGGATGGAGACTGGGACCTTTGAGCCCACCATGGACCTGCTGAACGTCCTTTGTCCTTCCTCCTGCCAAATGCCCATTGTAAGCATCACTCTTCAGGAAACCTCTGGAGCAGAGGGACTCAACTTTGACAGAAACAAGAGGACGTGGAGGTGCTGGCTGAGGCAAGACAAAGGCAAAAGGAATGAAGGAGGGGAAGAGAAAGCTGGGAATGGAAGTCTGTGTTGTGATGGGAAGGGTGTGAAGGGCAGCACTCCATGTCTCCATGTGTGAAACAGGACGTGAGCTAAGGCAGGAGAACTGTGGGAGCTCCACATACAACATGTGCTGCAAAGAAAAGGTCCCCTTGAGTTCAGGTGAGTTTGAGGGGACGCTGCCCCAGGGACTTCCATGCTCCTGACCTTTACTTTGAGGTAGGACTTTACATTTGAACTAAGGAGGCCAAGACCCAAATCTACGTTCAGTCATGGGAACGGGCATGGCAGAGGGATTTTGCCCACAGTGCAGAGGGACTGGAGGTGCAGGGGAA
Organism: Sakesphorus luctuosus; assembly: GCA_013396695.1. Lineage (NCBI taxonomy): Eukaryota > Metazoa > Chordata > Aves > Passeriformes > Thamnophilidae > Sakesphorus > Sakesphorus luctuosus. Next base: position 97,558 of record VWZD01006679.1, on the reverse strand, counting down.
AGCACACAGAGTGTCAGAGAGAGCAACAGCCAGACCAGCCTGGAGAGAAGTGATGTGCTCGTGAGTCAGTGCTGTGATGTCTCAAACCTGCCCAAGCACTGCTGCCCCTCTGCTGCTGCTCCTTATTTCTTCTACGTGATCCCGTTGCTCATCCGTGTCCCTCTCCACCTCACCACTTGCTCTCCTCTCCTGGGCTGGTCTGCATGGTTTTCTCAAGAGCTAATGGAAGAGAAACACTGGCAGAAACAGGCTAATGCTGTCACTGTTCCTGCTGTTGCACTGTGTGCCACTGTCATGGTGAGCAAAGGCCATCAAACATTTCTATTCGTGAGGCTTGTATTGCGCCATCTCCGTCCTTGCTGTCCTGTCCCCTTAAGGCCTGTGGGGTAGCCAGGGAAAGGTCCCCTGTCCCACATGGAGTATTGACCTTGAAGGCATTGTTGCTCTGTTCTCAGGCCACTCTCATTGTTCTCTCCATCCCTTCTCTGGTTTCCTTTTCTCTTGCTTTATTTTCCAGCCCTCATCCCCTCCTCTCCTCCCTTCCCCTGCCCTTCAGCACCTGCATGCCCTGTGCAAAGCCCTGTGCCCATGTCTTGGATGTGGCTCCTCCATGACAGCAAGAACCTTTTCCCCCTCTGATATGATGTGCTTGGGTCCTCTTCTCAAAGCAATGGCTTCAGAAGTGGTGGCCCATTCCCTCATCCCCGTCACACTCTGCTGGCTCGGGGAGATGACACCACTGAGATACTTCCTCTCCCATGGATCCAAGAGACTGTCAGTCCCAAGAGGACTGCAGTTCCCAGCCCAGCCCTCACTGAGCTTTCTTAGGAGAGCTCTGGGAATCTGGGGGTGAAAATGGGGAGCAAGGAGACTGTTTTGTTCTGCTGAGAAACCCCAAGCACCCGCAGCACTGGGGCAGGTGAGCGTCTCACTGAGAGCATTGAAGGGGGAAGGAGGTGGGGCACAGGCCTGTGTAGATGCCCATGATCATGTGCATTGGGATAAAACTGTCAGCTTGAACATCAGCCTGTCTAATAAAACCTGGTATTTTCCAAACACACTCCCTGGAGATGCGTGTTTTGTTTCTCCTGCTGGTGTGGGAGTGAGTTCTGGGCTGGGGAGGCTGAAGGGGTGCAGCTGCAAGGACTCCCATCTCCTTCCCTGAACCCCAGCCTTATCCCCACCCCTTGCATGGGATCTGCCAGCCATCCCTGAGTCATTTGGCTGCATTTCCAACCTGGCTTCCTGTGCCTTAGGCCCAACAGGTAAAGCACACCCCAACTCCTTTGCTTTGTGCCTCAGGGCAGAGTGATCCTTGCTCCCACCTGCTCCAGGAGATGCTGGCTGGGGACCATGGCAGAAGGAAGGGGTCAGGAACCATGGATAACAGGGAAAGGGGTCTGCAGCAGAGGGCAGGGGGCTGAGGACCCCATGGAGGAAAGCAGGGAATTGGGGAGCATGGAGGAGGACAGCTGGCTGAGGACCATAGAGGAAGGCAGGGAACTGGGGAGCGTGGAGGAGGGTAGGGGATCCAGGACCGTGGAGGAGGACAGGGAGCTTGGGACCATGGAAAAAGGCAAGGGTCTGGAACCATGGAGGAGGGCAGGGGATTGGGGACCCTGGAGGAAGGCAACAACTTGGGGATCTGGAGGAGGACAGGGGGTTGAGGACCCTGAAGGAAGGCAACAAGTCAGAGATCATGGAGGAGGACAGGAACTTTGGGGACCATGGAAGAGGGCAGGGATGGGGGACCACAGAGAACAGCAGGGGTTCTTCACCAGCCCCCCAGAGAGGGGTGGATGGAGCCACCCTCCCAACAGCAACTGGGGCTCATGCAAACTGCTCATTATAACCCCATTCCTGGCCTGTATGCTTGTCTTTCCAACTATCTGTATCGCTCACTAATCAAAGAAGATTGCTCCAAGAAAGCTGGAAGAAGAGAAGGAATGTCTCACTTGGCTGTGGCTTCCTTTGGAAAGTCTGGAAGAACTGTGGCATCCTGACGTGCATGAAGGTCTGCCTGGCGAGGAGCACATTTTCCTTCCAAAGCTGCTGTAAAGATGTGAATCATGGGCCGGTAACGCTGCTGGCAGAGCAAACACCGATTCCACTGAGACGTGGTGCTGGCAGCAGCTCTGCTGTATCTCTTGGACGGAAAAGACAAACATTTATCATCATGACATTGCTGGGGAAGAGCGGCTGGTGCTGCCGAGAGCCCGGTGGTGGCGGGATCCTGACTGTGCCCAGGGTGCTCCCACCAAGGGCAGTGCCCAGCAGCTTTTCCAAAGGGCTCCAAAGCTCCTCAAGCTCCAGCCAAGGGGGTTACAGTCCCTTTTGGTTGTCCTCCACAACCTCAACCCCTCGGCGGCATCTCTGCATTTCAGGGATGAAAATATACTACATGCAATCATCAGAGAAGGAGCAGAAACCTTTGGAAAGGTCTGCTGGGAGCTAGAGGCAGCCCTGGTGTCCTGCCTGCTGCGTGGTGGAGGTCTCCCTGTGCCCCCATCCCCATCCAGCCTGGCCCCTGCTGTCCCCATGCACCCAGTGCTGGGGCAAACCCCCACCCCAAATGCCTCATGCTGCATCTACAAGCCCCCCATAGCCATGGCATGTTTATGAAGCCACTCACTCTCTTCCCAGACAGTCCCAAAAATCTGCTCACCCAGTTGTCCACCCCAGAGCTGGGGCTGCCACCCTCCCTGCTGGCAGCAGGTGCTTAACTGGTTCAAGCTGCCTTTTACATCTCCCAAGGCAAATAAACACCCTTTCCATGCAAGTCCCTCCTTTTTGGGACTTTGGAGCTTTGTACAGCCCCAAGAACTCCCCGGCTTGCACTGACTCCAGCACTCCAGCATCCCTCCAAAAACAGGGGCTCAGTTCCACCACCACTTCCTTGCTCAGAGTCAGAAGAGTTGCGCCATGAAGTGTGGATGTGCAGAGCATGTCTTCACAACTTGTCCCACCACAAACCAGAGCACCTTGGCCAGTTATGTCTGTGGAGAACCCCAAAATCAACACATTGTCCCCAAGATGTGTATGTGCAGGACACTGAACCAGGGAGGTAAAATCAGGGAGGTAAATCAGTAAAGCTGTGCCTTGAAGCACATGCAGGGGCTTTGGACCCCCTGTCCTCCTCCATGATACCCACAGAAACATGGAATCATTAAGGCTGGAAAAGCCCTCTATGATCATCAAGTCCAACCATTCCCCAGCATTGTCAAAGCCACCACTAAACCATGTCCCCAAGTGCCACATCCACACATCTCCATTGGAGGAGGATTTGCACACTACAGAGGGGTTTGCATGTGACATCAGTGACTCCCAGAGGAGTCAGGGTGAAGGATGGGGACTGAGCCCACTTCTGGGCTGCCTGCCTTGGGAAGAGCCTTGGGCTGGGGAACAGGGATGTCCCAGAGGATTGTCTGCTTGAAGGAGGTGGGTAAAGCCTGGATATTGGCCCCAAGGGGTCACCATTTGCTTGAGTACACCTGTGTGACATTCAGGGTGAGAGGAGAGGAGCCAGGGCAGCCCTTCCCTGGGAAGGGGATTTTCACCCCAGGAAGGGCATTTCACCCCATGAGGTGTCCATCAAAAGTTATCCCTGCAAAATGGAGGGCTGGGGGGCTGGTGAGCCGGGGCCTGGGGAGTACCTCAACATGGATGAGAGGCCTGAGGGATGGCAGGGTTAGGACATGTTGCTGTCCCCAGGCAGGAACTGGTGCAGCCACTGAATTCCCATCAGTTATTACATGGATATCCAGCACTCCTACATGGGTTAGTGCATTCAGCTGCTCCTGCTCTAACACACTCATTAGTGGTCATTTAATTACAGGATGCAAAAACGAGCTGTTCCAAAATTCTCATATACCTACGGAAAACATAATGAGCAAATAGTGCTGCTAATGAGAGAGGGAGTTGTGGTACCAAGAGCAGGAGAAATCCATCAGCATTGCAGCAATCCTGTGATCCGTCCTATCCCAGACAGCCTGCTTGGATCTGGAAATATCCCAGTGGCCTTTTGGGGCAGAGGGAGAGAAAAGGAAATGTGTGAGAGTGAGCTGGTGGCAAGTGGCCTCCTCCTACCCATGGGAGCGACATGGGGTGTCCAAACCCACCTGTATTCCCAGCAAAGGCTGCGGGAGCAATGGGAAGTGAGTGCTCCCACCCCTTCAGCTCCGGATTGAAACCCAGCAGCACAGGGAAGCCTTGCTGTTCCTCTGCACCTCTGCAGTGCCATTGGCCTGGAGATGGGAGTTCCTGGGCTGAGCATGTGAACCAAGGGCTCCTGGGGCGGGGAACGCTGCCGGCTTCTTCCCAGTGCCTGTGATTAATTATTGTTAATAGTAAATTCAGCACTTTTATGCAGGATGCAGAAGTGCTTAGGCAGAAGCCCAGCTCCTGTCCTACCTGTCATTAACAAACATTGCAATTAAGCTGTAGTGGAAGGAAATACAAGTAAATGCATCCTCCGTAAGTGGCTTCAGCTTTCCATGGACATCTGTGTCCCCCGTTTCCTCTTTGCCTGGCCGAGCTGCTTCTGTTTTCCCTCTTCCCATGACCCACACGTTGCTTTTTCTCCTTAATCCTGCCCACAGCCCCCAACAGCGAGGGCTGGAGCAGGGAGGAAAGGAGCCCCAGCTGCCTCTGACCTGTTGCCACTGATGGAAAGTTCATGTCAGCTGCAGCTGCAGCCCCAGCCCTGGCCAAAATCAAGGCTGTGCTCCGGGTACCTGCTCACCTAGCTGGACCCTGATGAATCACAGAATCATAGAAAAGGTTGGAAAAGACCTCCGAGATCATCAAGCCCAACCCTTGGGCCTACTCCAGTCCCTTTACCACATCATGGCACTCAGTGCCACGGCCAAGCTCACCTTAAAAACCTCCAGGGATGGGGAATCCACCCCCTCTCTGGGCAGCCCATTCCAATCCCTGAGCACTCTCTCTGCAAAGAAGTTTTTTCTGCTCTCCAACTTCAATTTCCCCTGGCAGAGCTTGAGCCCGTGCCCCCTTGTCCTATTGCTGAGTGCCTGCTCTCTTTTCTCCTTTCCATGGGCAGAAATTGAAATTCTTGGTGCTTTCTGCATGATAAAGGAGTGCTATTGCCCCAGTATAAGGCATTTAACAAACTATTTCCACCCTGAAGTGGGCCTGGATGGGATTTTCAGGAGCTGAGATGGGTCAACCTGAGCCAGAGGACACCAAGAGGAACTACGGTGTGGGGGGCTGAAGGGGGACCCTCTTCTGCCTCTCCCCAGTGACTGATGGGACTGCAACATGATCAGAAGCTGTGGTGAAAATTTAGAGAATGCCAGGAGGGGCAGGTGGGAGTGACAGCAATGAAAAGCCAGGTATGCCAGGTCACGGCGTGTCCTGTGTCGCTGTTCCTTCCACAGAAGGTCCTTAAAGCCCAGACATTGCCTGGGAGAAGGCAAAAAAACCAAGATAAGACTTAGGGCAAGGGAGCTGGAGATAAAAATGGCAGTGAGGAAAAATAAACCCTGTATCAAGGACAACAGGGGTGCCAGGAATAATGCACCGGAAATTTTGGCGCTGTTGGGATAAAGATCGTGTGAAAGGTATCCTGAACCATGAAGGATGTGGGTAGAATCAGAGGGTCAGGAGGCATGGGGTGGGCAGAGGGGCACCAGGCCTGCCTAAGTTGGGTGGATCTGGGGCAGCTGTGGGCAGGGCAGGTGGGGATGGCCAAACAGTGGGGTGGAACGTGAGGATTGTGGGAATGTCCTGTTGTCAGTCAGTGCTGGGTGATAAAGAGTGATGACAGCAGTGCCCACACTGCAGCTCTGGCCACAGCCACGGGCTCTGCCCTGCAGATGAGGAGGAAAAGGTTTTTTCATGGGGTGTTTCCCTTTTGTCTGCAAATCTTCATCATGTATATAAACACTAAGTGCCAAAATGTGAGTCAGCACAAGGGCAGTTTGGCTCCTGTGCAGAAACAGCCCATAAATGGTGGAAATAGAGTTTGAAGAGGGGATTTATTCTTGTTTCAGGGGTTTCAACAGGTAGTTTCATAGCAGGTACAATATACACCCATGATACAAAAGAAAAAATACTTAAACAATTATTTTTAGTTATAAATTGATTTTTTTTTTCAATTAGTTGCTTCCTATAGATGAAGGGCTACCTTTCAGTCTCAGCTAATGGCCAAACATACTTTTAGCTTTGATTTACATCAGAGAGCAGGAAGAAATGCAGACAGTGTTTTCATGTGAGAAGTAGATTCAAGTTTTATAAAAGTGGTGGAGTTTTTAACAGCTGCTGAAAAAGTTCCATGGCCCAGTGCTGTGATCCAGCACAACAAAAGGTCCTATTCACACAGGGGAGCAGATCTGAGACCGCCTCAGGAATCTTAATTCCTGAATTTCTCAGCTTTCTTTTTCAAACATAAAAGATCCCAGTGAACCAATTATGGACATCTTGACATAATGTCATTTTTCTGATAAAAATGCTATAGTTTAAACTCTGTTCTGTAACCACTCTGGCCTTCACTTCTACCTTCAGGTATCAATAATCCCACGTGGGTCAGCAAAACCAACCATGGATATCAAGTAAGGCACATGTGAAAACTGTCTGCAGAATTCAGGCCAGGGATTGCAAAACAGTTTAAACTATAATCCCCCATTTTCATTAGTTTCTTGAAAAATTCTGCTATGGGCTTGAAATCCTTCCTGTTTTGTTGAGCCAAAGGTGATTTTTCTCCCCAGGCAGTCTGAGCACAAACCTTCCCACTGGGTTTAAGATGTCAGGCTTCAAAAATCACATTTCCCACTAGGGACATTCTGCCCTTTTCACTGACAGCTTGACATTGACATCTATTGTGTAAATAAAGCTAATTAAAGACAGTTATGACTTGCTAGGCATAAAAGTCCTCCAGCCCCACAGTCCAGTAGATTTGGCTGCTTTTGCTAAATGAAGCTCTGAGCTCTCCCTACACTGCAGAAACACTAAATACAACATTTTCAGCTTACTGAGAGGTTTCTTCAGCCCTGCTTGTGTTTTCTGTAAGGGTTTAAAAAAAGGGAGCTCCTTCAGCACAGTGTTTGCCACATCTTTGCCTTGAGATGTAGGAGGTGGATGGGCCAGCCCAGAACACCCCTGCTGTCAGCACCCACAGGCACTGGGAACATCCTGCATTCCTGTGTTCATTTTTCAGCTTAAAATAAAATTTAAATATGACTTTGGCCAACAACTCCACATCCTCATCCTTGTCTAGGATGCTGAGTGGGGCAGGGGTGGCGGGCCCCTGGCAGTGACCACCTGAAGCTCTGTCCTGTTGAAGACAGAGACATCCTCCCACTAAGCTGTCCCTGCCATGTGTTGCCTTTCTGGCAAAACTCAAGGCAGTGGCTCTGTGTTGCTGGATTTTCTGTGACTGGTGCTTGCCTCTGGGAAGAGGTGGGTTCTGGGCTGGTTTCCAGTCAGGATGAGGTCAGGAACGTGCCAGTCTCCCCAAGAGCTTTGCCCACATTTCTGGCTTGGAAGGAGTTTGAGGTTGTAGCAAAGCGATGGACTTGGTGCCTCCTGGTGTGGGGGGTGAGACAGGGCAGGAGGAAAGATGTGGTTAAAAACCAACACACCTCCACTCAAAGTGTCTCTAAAGGAGTCCATGGGCCTTGACTGTGAACTGAGCACAATGAGGAAAGGAAGCGAGAGATCCAGATTAAGGACAAATCCTTCATTAAGGGCTCAGATGGCACAGATAAAAAAATCAAACGTGGCAATCATTGTTTGGGTTATAAAAGAACAAGATCTAATATGTGTTACAACCGTGAAAGGAGAATGGAATATTTTCCCTGGTTGTCCATAGAGCCAAAGCTGAGGAAAGTACTGAAACAGGGATGGTAAAGGAGGAGAAATGAGCAGACAGGAAAAAGCCACTTAGCACAATAAATCTGATTCTCAGCCCCCATTTCCCTGGTCATGGCTGGAGCCTTTTCTCTTTCTCTGGCCACAACTCTGCCTCCCAAACTCCCTGCAGGGACTCACAGGAGTGTGGAACATCCTTCAGCAGAAGATGGTGGCATATCTTCTTCAGTATTTTCAGTTTGTAGCATATTCAGGAGCAGGTGCTTCAGGCACACAGGAATTTAACATTATTAACTGAGATGTTTTGACTGGATGCATAAGAAACACAATCTGCTTATTTGTTTGTTTGTACTGAAGAAATTCCAGCTCTTGGTTTTGCTTCCCAAGTGTTCTAGGAATTCATTTCCCAAACTACCAGACAAGATGTGGAACATTTTCAAGCATGAGGTGACAAGATAAGGTCACACACAGCAGCTGGTCTGCACCAAATTCCCCTTTTGAGATATCCTGTGGTAAATAACCCATCTCTGAATCCACCAAAGGTACCAATCATGCAGGGCCTCTGGAAGCTGGAGGGAACCTTTGGTGGGAAATTGCAGGAAAGCCTGCTGTGGGATTTTTCCTGCCATGTGCTATGAAGCACGAGGGTTATTTGATTTTTGCCTATCAACAGTGATTGTCAGCACTCCCATTTACCCAACTCAAGGAGATTCCTGGTTTATAAAAGCATTAGGGCCCCATTCCTAAATCCTGGTTACATTTAGCCAAAAAATGCTGGATTGTAGCATTTCTCCCTCCGTGACCTTTCACTGTGTTCTATGTGCCACCTTGTTTGGCTCCCCAGCTGCCCTTTTTTAGCAAACATTTGCTGTGTTTTCAGTTCCCAGAACTGTTATTCCCCCTTCCCTGTGGAATCAGGCATTCCCTCTTCCCTCTGTCAAAAGGTATTTAATGCATCTGCCTCATCCACAACCAGCAGGACCCAGACCCAGGTGAGGTCACACATTATTGCCATAATAACACCGAGTTGTCAGGGCAGCACCATAGGCAGAAAACCCTGGGAGATGTGATAACCACCTCTGCCGAAGTGGTGTGTTTTAAGGTTCTCAGAAACATTTTCCTCCCCATTTTTCCCCTGGAAACAGAGCTAGGCATGTGGCAGAAACACGCATTCACTCTGGTTTAAATATGATTTTTGGGAAGGTGTTTGCTTGCACACTAAACCTGGTCTGGTGAAGTGTCCCTGCCCGTGGCAGGGGGTTGGAACCAGATGATCTTTAGGGTCCCTTCCAAGCCAAACCATCCCATGATTCTCTGATTCTATACATTACCCTGTATGGTTTTTCCTTGTTTCATCAATGTCTGATTCTATACATTACCCTGTATGGTTTTTTCTTGTTTCATCAACGTCTCAAGCCTATCACCACAGCAGGAAATTGAAATAAGGACTGGTTGCTGTGTTGGCAGACAGGAAAAGTGAGCTTTTCTCAAGCTTAAGAACACAAGTGTGTGAAAATCTTCTTAAATACAAACTAAAAATTGATATAATAGTTTCACAATGCCTTCTACTTCATAGCTGTCACATCACTGATAAATTTCTCAGAGACATCTGCTCTGACTAGAGTAGTGGAAGCCATACAGAATCCCAGACTATTCTGAGTTGGAAGGACCCACAAGGACCACCGAGTCCAACTCTTCAGTCAATGGCCCACACAGGGGATTGAACCCATGACCTTGGCATTATTACAACCAAGTTTTAACCAACTGAGCTAATTTCAGGGTCATCTATCACCCTGGCAGCACCTGAGTTGCAGCCACACAGATGAAACCTCAGGTATAGCTGAGAAGAATGTGCTCTTATACCTTTCTGGGGAAAAAAAATCACTAAAAATCCACTATTACTGAGTTGGGTTTGTTGTTTTTTTTTTTTTAATTCTGGCACCCAAAGGGCAGAATGACAGGTTTGTGGTTAAAATAGAGCCAGGAAAAGAGCAAGTGGATCTATTCAGGGCTGCATTGGGAACACTGTGCTCGGCTCGGGCAGCGATGGCTCTCACCAGACCCATTCCCAGCTCAGCCAGGGTCAGGCTCACCTTTCCATCACGGATCAACCGAGACGAGGGATCAAGTCACAAAAATGCCACAGCAACTCTCTTCTTCCTAGAAACCTAAATTTAAAAAGGGCTTGGTGCACACATAGCAAATGTTTCAAGAAGTTTTATGCTGTGCAATTCCTTGCAATTCCTTAGTGGTGTTTTTCTGTGGGTTTGCAGCAGGTCCTTCTCCCAGACCTCCGGTATGTGCATGAGGTAACTGCATAACCCTGGAATTGGACCCCTAAAATTCTCATTTCCACCTCTTTTCAGCTGAATAATTCAAAACAATCAATGTAGAACATATTGCAATTTGCAACTGCGCTACTGAAAAAATCAGAAAATAGTAAAATTGTATGTTGCAACACTCACACCTATTGCAGGAACAACACTTTTTTCAAATCTTTACCCATTTCCTCCATAATACTGCAGGAAAATTCTGTACCTCCCTAGGAGGAAGCTTGCCTGCAAGGTTATATGAATAGTTTAGACTAGTTCAGAATAATTTGCTTTTTAAATTGTAATATTACAAATTACTTTTGCTGCTTCTGTAAAAGACAGTTCCCCTGTCCATCAGGGTCTTCCCACACTCACTGCTATGAAGACAGGTTGACTAAATAAGTGAGCTGTGAGAATAGAAAGGTTTTATTTTCTGCTCCTCTATAGCCTTGGCTTCATGAACCTTGTTTTGCAAGACCATGGAAGTTTGGATGTTATACATGTAGAGCAGCATCAAGGCAGAGGGGAACAGTCGATGGGTATCCAGCCCTTCTTTCAGAGGAGACAGAGGGAAAGTTTCCAGAAAAGGTAAAATACAACTGGACTTTCCCTAAGACAAAGGTTTGCTTTCCCTCAGCCCAGTAATGGTTGCATACTTCACCTGTGCAGGGTTTGTAAGAAGTTACTCTTTTTTGTCTGCCCGAGGGGAAAACCAGGAGCACTCATGGGAAGGGGCCACAAGCAAGTGCTCCTTGCCAGCCCTCTGAAGCTTCACCTTGAATGGGTGTCCTTTTGTAGAGCACTAAAAATTACAGATGTTACACCTGCAGGAGAAAAAGCTGCCCGACTTCACAAGGGCCAGTGGGTGAATTTGCATTATTGTTATTCTTCTGTTTCTTGGCCTGACTCAGAGCTACAGAAACTCCCCCCTAATTTAATCACCTAAGGATGACTTTTATATGCCTTTTCACTGCCTTCCACCTACTCATTAAGTTTTACCAACACCTTTAGTGTCATTTCCCACCATTGACTGCAGCTCTTGGTCATTTTCAGTTTTTTCCTGTTTTATGCTTTGCTCTAAAGCGGAGTTACTGCAGCGCAGTGGGACTGACACACCTGTACCTTGGGAAGCTGGATGAGCACCACTCTAATTGATCTCTGGTCAGTGGTTTAGAGCTTCCACCCTGCCTTCTTGACCTCATTTCTTAATGGCTTAAGCCTTTGTTTCAGTCTGTCCCTTGTCTCCCTAGTTTGAATGTCCTGAGAAGCTGCAAGAAGATGGAGCAGGAGCTTATGATGACTTTAGGTGACATCAATGACTGCCACTTGTACAGCCCTTCTCCTGCTCTTTACTCTTGGTAATTCCACACCCACACAGCCCCACTCACAGCAACAGTAACACTCCTATTTTGAGTCAGAAGATGCCTTCTTATTTCCCTTTCTCTTTTTAAAGCAGCAGAGTGTCACACAAGTCCCTCCACTGAGTGTTCACAGCTGTAAAAGCCCGTGAGATGAGGCTGTAGTTGCAGACAACAGTGGTACTTCCTCTCTTCGGAAACGGAGCAAGTTTCTATTTTGGGCTGTGATGACTCAAGGGTGAGGTACCCAAGCTGATTCAGCAGCTTGGCAAGCCAGGAGAACTTCTGGTTATGAATGGAATGAGCAATAAATTTTAAGTTTGTCTTCGTCTTACAGAAATGTCTGAGTGAAGCCACCTCCTGGTGGCAGACATTTTGCCAAATAAGCAGAATATTGGGCATTGCTTTCAGCATAAGGATCACTCCAATGAGACAACCATGGAGCCTGCAAGTCAAATCCTGGTACCATGGGAGCCAGAGATTCCCACTCAGCTGGACCAGGATTTATCCTCCCTCTTGAGACACATCAAAAGATCTGAGTCCCACAGAAAGATCTTCTACTGCTTACTCGCTTATTTTGTCTGTGCATCTGGTATACAAAATTGCTTCTATTAAACTGAGCAGCAATTTCCAAAGGATGAAAATACGCAACACAAAACCAACCTGGCCACCCAAGGGAAGTGAGAAGAATGCACCACCCACTTACTCAGCTTCCCTGGCTTTCTATGGAAAAGATGTCAAAGGTAATCCTTGTGCTCTTCTGCTATGGAAAAATGAAACAAGCACCGTGCTACTTGAATAATTTTAAAAACCATGAAGCAAGAACAATGTTTCACAATATTTTCTAATGTTTACCTGTTAATCTGTGAACAGAAGTCAGAAAATTTGTTGGGTTTTGGTTTCTTTAATGAGTTGTTTAACCTGGAGGTTACAGGGATTCAAAACAAAGCTTGCAATGAATGCTGCACATGTCTATAAGGATGAAGACACAGAAGTTTGTAAGAAAGTGAGATATTGCCATTTATTAAGGTAAGAAAGAAGGGAATGGGACATCTGAGATGTCTCCCTTGAGTCTTTATGTCTGTGAAAGATCAAAACACATTTTAACATATTTGCCTCCAATATTTATGCTGTTTCCAGCCAGGATCAATAGTCCACAATGCCTGTTCTTTCAGGCTGCAAGTTTTCCTTTGACAGCACACAATAAAAGCTGCAAACTTCTCAATAGCATTCCTGCTCCCCAGCTGCACCAAGCAGGCTGGCATTAACAGCATTCCTCCTCCCCAGCTGCACCAAGCAGGCTGGCATTAACAGCATTGCTCCTCCCCAGCTGCACCAAGCAGGCTGGCATTAACAGCATTGCTGCTCCCCAGCTGCACCAAGCAGGCTGGCATTAACAGCATTCCTCCTCCCCAGCTGCACCAAGCAGGCTGGCATCAAGACACGCCGTTGTTCCAGCCCGCCGTTCCCATGTCATATTGCTCTGCCTCGTGAAGGTGGTTTGGGAAGTCTAAAAAAGCATCATGTGGGTTGTCACATCTGAGAGCCCCCTGAATAGCTCCGTGTGGCTCCATCAGAGAAGCAGCAAAGTACAATATTATGAACGTCAAACAAGAGCTCATCATTAGAGCTGACAAAGCTGTGCCTCTGCGAGGGGAAGTAAACTCAGTTCCACAGATTAAATATGTATATTTAGTGTCATGAAGTTCAGAGAACTCTGTAAGAAGGATTTGTATTTGCCCAGCTACAGCTCTGTAAAGTAACCCCTCTAACTCGGTCTCTGCGAAAGGAAACCAGCCACAGTATTTTGGGAGGGTGGTCAGAACTCTTCACAGGAGACCTGCACAACCCAGGCTGGAAAGAATCCAAGACTGAAAATCCAGACTGTGTGGAGGCTCTCAGCTCTACCAGGATGTACTCAGTGTGGTTGCTAAGAAAGTGATCCAAAGGAAGCATCTTCCTTGAAGGATGCTACAGATATTACCCCCTCAGGCACTGCCTTGGGAGGGGAATATAGTACTGGCTGTAATATATTCCGTGGGGTTAAACTCCTGGATAAAAACAAACCAGGATAAAAACTCCTGGATAAAAACAAACTAGAAGGTGGGGAGGGTGGTGATAACTGACACAACTTCAAACCACTTCTTGCCCTCTAAAACAAACCTTACTCACACTTGAAGTAAACCCAAGCATTGCTGGCATTTCTTGTTTGCTTCTTACTTGTATTTATTCTTGAATTCAACAGAGGAAAAAAAAATCATGGTAAAAGCAAAGTGAAATTAAAAATTCAGTCTTTCAGGAGGCAGCATTAGGTCTGTTTGAGCCAGAACAGAGCTAATGAAAATGAAGACAAGGTAACTGTTCCCTGACTGCACACAGTGTGTTTCCACAGAACTTGATAATGACAGGGGAAGTGGGGAATGGCAGGGCCGGGAATGGCAGGGCCTGTAAGTGTTGGGCAGCTGTTCCACCCAAAGGACCAAGAGGAGGAGCAAGATGGGCATCTATGAGTTACAAAACTCATGGGAGCTTCCTTGGGGGAGCAAGGATTCTGAGCAACCTCAAAATCCTGATGTGAAGCTCACCAAAGGAGGGTTTGACAGTCAGATGTCTCCTTCAATCCCATTTCACTCCTTCAAACCGGTAAACAAAAGCTGGGAAAGAAGATCTCTTCATTAGCAGAGATCAAAAGCTGCCTCTGACCAGCAGCCAGACAACTTTTGGGATCCTGTGGGGCACTCAGTGAACACTTGTGATGTAGCCAGTATCTTTGGTGTGGTTCTGTTCATTCTAAGAACATACAAAGTCCCACTTCACTGAGCACGGGGGGAACGAGACACACTTCCCTTGCTTCTCACTGAGCTTTGTTGTTGCCTGTCCTCCTCCTCCTGCACACACCTTGGTCCATGGCCAACAGATGTTGGATTCTTGTAAGAGCACACAGGGAAGTTTGTATGAGTGGCATCTCTCCTTGGACTGTGTGAGCACACTGTGCACCTGAGCTCTGTCTGTGCAGGACACACACCTGAACCTCCTGCTCACCTACTGCTGCATAACCACAACAACTTCCCTTGGAGTGAAGGAGCCACTCCACATCCTCATCTCAGGTGGAAATTAAAGCCCAGCCAAGCCAGTTTCAGGAATGTTAAAGGCCTCAAATTTCACTACACTCCAGGCAAGCAATGTGTTACTTATTTACTGCCCCTTTATTCTCAACCCCCTGGACCCAAGGAACTGAATGAAGCCCTGACTTTGTGGATCCCAGAGGGAACACACACATCTTCAGATGGAGGGAAAACAGACCCTGGTGTTCAACAACACCCTCACTTACTTACAAATAATAGTGGCTTAAACTATTTTCTGTAATTACCAAATTTTAGCTCTTTCTAGTTCCTACCCTTTTCAGAGGGTGTTTGGGAAATGCAGCTGACCCCAAATGGCAATTGACCTCAAAAGCAATAATAATAAGCCAAAACCATCATAAAAAGAAGCTGTAAAAATCTATGCTGGAATTTCAGTACCTCTTAAATCTCAGAAGTTCAAATCACACAATTTCTACAACAAAAATCTTACAGGTTTACATAACAAAGTGAAAAACACACATAGTTTTACCTTAAAGTCTTTGCCAGTGATGTGACTTTCCATTACATCTTTGACTCCTTAGAAGTTGTTGCACTTCTTTAATCCTCCAGATTAAATAAACGCATCATCCTTTATGAAGTAAAAATGTAACTTAAAGTACATTTAGATGAATCAATAAAAAGGTTGGAAAGAAGTTTTAGTAAATGTATCAATTAATAGGCAAGCCCAGGAGGCCATCCTGGCTTTCTGCTCTGTCAGCTCAGGGATTTCTTTCCTCCCAACAGTGTTTATGTAAGAGCTGCATGGAAAGCAGCACTCACTATAAAATATTGATCAGCTGAACCATTAGCTGGAGTTTGAGAGACAACTATCTCATAGCAAACCCAGAACAATTACAGCTATTGATGGGAAATTTTTATTATAGATTATTTGGCTATTTGAGCATGTCAGAAAATAAAAATTTCCTCAAAATAATATTAGTAAAAAGGTGTGTTGCAGCATGGTTAAGGAGAGAAGTAGCATCTTTACAAATGAAAGGGGAAAAGAGGCAGGTTTCCATTCCAATAACTGTGTGGCCACAGATTTTCTGTCACTATTTCTGAAAAAGCTCATCATGGTTGGAGAAGACCTCCAAGACCATTGAGTCTGACCTTCAGCCCAATACCACCGTGCCCACTAAGCCTTATCATGAAGGTTTTTGAACAGTTCCAGGGATGGTGACTCCACCACTGCCACAGGCAGCCCTTGCAATGTTTAACAACCCTTTCTGGAAAGAAATTTCCCCAATATCCATCTAAACCTCCCCTGGTGTAACTTCAGGCCGTTCCCTCTCCTCCTGTCCCTGTTCCCTGGAGCAGAGTCCGAACCCCCCCAGCTCCCCTCTCCTATCAGGGAGTTGCAGAGAGTGAGAAGGTCCCCCCTGAGCCTCCTTTTCTCCAGGCTGAGCCCCCCCAGCTCCCTCAGCTGCTCCAGACCCTTCCTCAGCTCCATTCCCTTCCCTGGACACGCTCCAGCCCCTCAGTGTCTTTCTTGTCAAGAGGTGCCCAGAAGTGCCCTCAGGACTGGAGATGCCTCAGCACTGCCCTGGTCCTGCTGGACACAATATTACTGGTACAACCCAGGATGCCTTTGCATTTACTTCATGGAATGGTGTGGTCTTCAGAGGAGAAGGGACTTCCTGTTTGGAAGGACTGCTGGAGTGAAGTACTTTTCTGGGAAAGGCTCACCTGGAAAACAGTAAATGGATTCAGGGAAGCAGAAGCCACAGTGGGAAGAGCTGGAGCTGAGATGCTGAGAAGGACGAGGTGGGACCAGTGTGGAAATATCACCTGAGAGCAGGGCTGAGGGTTGGAGAGCTGGGAGGTGCAGAGGGAGCCGTAGGACGAGCAGAAGGAGGGAAAGCCACGGGCAATCTGCGAGTGGAGATAACGAGACCGAGGGAGCGGTGCAGGAGAGATAGCGTCAGCCATAAACAAGCGGAGAGCGAGGAGAAAAATAACCCGAGCACTGTGCAGCGGGACTGGAGCTGAATTTTTTTTGTACAGTGCGAGTTGTCTGCGCATGCCAAGTGTCGGCCGGAGCGCTGTGGCGGGGGCAGCCCGGGAGTCCCTTGCCCGGCCCATGGCTGAGAACTGGGGCCCGTGCGGCTCCGCCGGCCCTCGCTGTGCCCATCGCTCCTCACTGTCCCATCGCCCCCTCGCCGTCCCATCGCTCCCTCACGCTCCTGCCGCCCCTCACTGTCCCATCGCCCTCTCATGCTCCCACGGCCCCTCGTTGTGCCATCGCTCCCTCACGGTCCTGCCTCCCCTCTGTCCCATCGCCCCCTCACCGTCCCATCGCCCCCTCATGTTGCCGCCTCTC
>VWZD01006679.1:60464-80292 GCA_013396695.1 Sakesphorus luctuosus | reverse complement strand
CCGCCGCGCCCTATTGGCCAGCGGGGGCGCGCTCCCCCAGCGCCCCCGGCCCCCCCCGCGCCGCGAGGAAGATGGTGGCGGCCGCCTGAGCGCGTCCCCGCGCTCCGCTTCCTCCCCTCAGACGGGCGGGCGGGCGGAGCGGCGCGCAGGNNCTGCCCGGCCGCCCCTCCCGGCCCGGCGGACACTAGAGGCGGCTCTGCGAGGAGCCCGGTGGCTCCGGCAGCCCCGGAGACCCAACTCCGTGGCGGGCTCTTGAGCAGGAATTGACAACATGGCTTCCCCACCGCACCAGCAGCTGCTGCATCACCACAGCACCGAGGTGAGCTGCGACTCCAGCGGGGACAGCAACAGCGTGACGGTGAAAATCAACCCCAAGCAGCACCAGGGCTGCTCCTCTTCCAAGCACTGCAAGTACAGCATCTCCTCCAGCTGCAGCTCGGGGGAGTCGGGGGGCACCCGCCGGGCCGGCGGAGCGGGCACTGGTGGCTCCGGCCTCCGCCGCCAGAAGAAGCTGCCGCAGCTCTTCGAGAGGGCCTCTTCCAAGTGGTGGAACCCCAAGTTCGACTCCAACAACCTGGAGGAGGCTTGCATGGAGAGATGCTTCCCGCAGACCCAGCGCAGGTTTCGCTATGCCCTGTTCTACATCGGCGTGGCCTGCCTGCTCTGGGGCATCTACTTCGGCGTACACATGAGAGAGAAACAGATTGTTTTCATGGTGCCGGCCCTGTGCTTCCTCCTGGTATGTGTAGCTTTTTTTGTGTTCACTTTCACCAAGACCTACTCCCGCCATTACGTCTGGACTTCGCTGGTCCTCACCCTGCTGGTGTTCGCTCTGACCCTCGCTCCGCAGTTCCAGGCTCTCAGGCCTGTCTCAGGAAGTGGTGACATGTCCAATCGGACTCCCCCAGCAGATCTCACGGACACTTGTCTTTCTCAAGTGGGCAGTTTTTCTATGTGTATCGAAGTGCTCTTGTTGCTTTACACGGTGATGCACTTACCCCTGTATTTAAGCTTGTTTCTGGGACTGTCGTACTCGGTCCTCTTCGAGACCTTTGGCTATCACTTCCGTGACGAGAACTGTTTCACACCTCTCGGAGCCGGTGCGGTGTACTTGGAGCTCTTGAGTAAAGCCTTCCTGCACATCTGCATCCACGCCATCGGTATTCACTTATTTATCATGTCCGAAGTCAGATCGAGAAGCACATTCCTGAAAGTGGGGCAATCCATCATGCATGGAAAAGACTTGGAAGTGGAAAAAGCCCTGAAAGAGAGGATGATTCATTCTGTTATGCCAAGAATAATCGCCGATGACTTAATGAAGCAGGGCGATGATGAAAGTGAAAACTCCATCAAACGTCACTCCACCTCAAGCCCCAAAAACAGGAAGAAGAAGCCCTCCATACAGAAACCCCCCATAGTATTCCGCCCTTTTAAAATGCAGCAGATCGAGCAAGTGAGCATTTTGTTCGCGGATATCGTTGGCTTTACCAAAATGAGCGCCAACAAATCGGCCCACGCGCTGGTGGGGCTCCTGAACGACCTCTTTGGGCGCTTTGACCGTCTGTGTGAGGACACTAAATGTGAGAAGATCAGCACTTTGGGGGACTGTTACTACTGCGTGGCCGGCTGCCCCGAGCCCCGGGCGGATCACGCCTACTGCTGCATCGAGATGGGCTTGGGCATGATCAAAGCCATCGAGCAGTTCTGCCAGGAGAAAAAAGAAATGGTGAACATGAGAGTCGGTGTCCATACTGGGACAGTCCTGTGCGGCATTTTGGGAATGAGGAGGTTCAAGTTCGATGTGTGGTCCAACGATGTCAATTTGGCCAATCTGATGGAGCAGCTCGGGGTGGCTGGGAAGGTCCATATTTCAGAAGCTACTGCCAAATATTTGGATGATCGTTATGAAATGGAGGATGGGAAGGTGATCGAGCGTGTTGGTCAGAGCGTGGTTGCTGACCAGTTAAAAGGTACACGTGCTTCTAGTGCTTCGCTTTGTGCTCATTTTTCTTTCAGGAGAGAAAATAGTTGCCCAAGTGCCTGCTTTGTGCTTGCTGACTTGCAAATTGAATGTGTTTTGCATTTCTCTCTCGGTGCTGGTGATCACAGACACCATGGTAATTACAGAATAAAAAGTGCCACAGAGATAGATAAGCGTTAAAGATCTGTGCTTTAAAACTGAGCACTCCTTGTGAGAGTCACCTCCTAGGGATGAGAAGGTTGGTGTGTTTGCTGTCTGCGAGAGTTTTGTTTTAGTGTTGTGTGTCATCCCTTAACTCGGCAAGTAAACTTGTTAATTGGCTTCATGTGCCATACAGAGAGCATATGTGTTTTGCAAAATTATGTATATCTGTGAAAAGGTTTTTCTGGCATTGGGAGAGTTGGGACTGCAAAGGCATTCGGGAAAAATGACAGCTGGATTCACAGAAAGAAATGAGCACTGTAGATTTGGCAGTTTGATATGGCAAGTTGTTACAGTTCGGAGTTAGGCTGGAAAAAGTTACTCAGGTGGCTCAGGGAGCTGGCAGATGCTTTCCTTTCTGCAGCTCGAAGGATTTGGGGATGAAACTGCAAATTTGCCATTTGGAGAAGGAAACGAGGGATCCTTTGGTCCCCCCTGGCTAAGGGTCCGATTTTGATTTTTCTGCAGTGTTCCTTTTGAAGTGAAGCCCTTGGCTGCTCTCTAGCAGCGCTTGGAAACGCGTGCAGGAGGGTTGGACACGCTGAGGGTTTAATTGTCTCTTGTCAAAGCTGTGTCTCTTGAGTGCTGTGCCTTTGTCTCACAGAGATACCGTTGTCTGCAGTGCTTGTAGCCCCAAGTGGGGAGCAGATGGATCAAAATGGGAGCGGAATATGTAACAAACCCTTCTGTGCTCTCGCTGTGTATAAAAGGACCCATTTTTATGAAGTAAGCGTGGCAAACAGAGTGAAAGAACCCGCGGGAGTCACAGACAGGTGCTGTGATGGAGGAGGGAGGTATTTGTTGCACCAAACGCTGGGGGAGGCTGGGCTGGTTGGAAAGGTCAGTGAGTAAGGACGTGGGGACAGCACTGCAGAGCAGCGGCGGCAGCAGGGGCAGCTGCTCGCCCCTGGCAGGTGCTTGTTTTGCTGTGACACAAAAACTTATTTTTGGTGAGCTGGCTGTCCACAGGCAGATGGCACCGGGGCTGCAGCACAGGGCTCATGGGGAGCAGTGAGATCCACAGTGACATCGGTAGCTGGAAGCCATAGGACTGAAGCAGATGTGTCCCTGGGCTTTGGCTTTCTCTTCAGCTTCTAAAAATACGAATTCACTTAATTTCTCTGAAAACTGTTGACACTGATGTATTTCAGTGGGAGTGTGCTTTCAAGAAAATGGGGATCAGACACAATCTCCCTGTTAACTCCAGGATGAATTTTGCTGAAAATACATTGAATAGGTTGTAGAGAAACATCCCTGTGATGTTTCCCTTTTCCATATACCTTTAGAGCCAGATGCAGAGTGAAGGCCATGTTGGAGCAACAAAGGAAATTCAGTATTTTTGCTGCATTGATAATTGTACTCAGTGTTAATCCCCAAACGGCATGAATTTGGTTGTGGAGACTGACAGTGCTGCTCTTAAATATTCTTATTTATTTGTTTCTATTTTCTAGGAGATCACAGGAGCACTGTGTAGAGCAATTATACCCCATGCCAGGAGTGATTTTTTTCATGGTGTTTCTCAGGCTGCTGCCCTTGGTTGTGTTTATCACGAGAGGGCACAGGCTGCTGTGCCTGCTCAGTACAGTGGTTTGGATTATGCAGCTCTGAGTGCCTTTCACAGCTCCTGCTTCAGCCAGGGCACTACAGATGGATGGGCAAACTGAAATGCAGTCTACACAAGATGAAGTTTGCTTTGTGCATGACATTTAATGGTCTCTTTTTACCCTGAAATGTAGCTCTGAAAGTGAAGCATGTGGTAAGAATTACTTTAACAAGGAATATGGGTTGGGTTTTTTTTCCTTCCCCATTTCCCCTCTGTATTTTGTTGTGGAACTGTAATTAGCTCCCACTTCTTACCACTGTCTCATGCAGTTGTAGGAATCAGGATCTATCTGTACTTCTAAACCAAGCCCACCTCTGCCATGACCACCTTTACTCACAGGTTTGCAGCTCCTTTCCTTCTGATGCCCAGACTTTCAGGGGCGTGTGGAGGGTGCTACAGAGTTGCCCATTCCTTCCTGTTTCCTCAGAGCTTTGTTCCACAGCCAGATTACTCAGCTGATGCGTAAATGCCATCAGAGAGGGAAAAAGAAGTCAAAGATAATGATAAAAACCATCAAAGAGCAGTGCCACAGGCTGGTGTCTGGGATGTGCTGCAGGGGAGGGTTTTTTCAGGGAGCAGCTCTGAGTTTTAATACAAGAGAGTGAGATTTCACTTGTTAATTAATTGTTCTCTGCCAAGCACCTGCTCAGTTCTGTGAATGGAGGTGCTGTTAGGAAACTTTGCTTTCCTCTTTTTCCTTAGAGTCTGTTGATAGTAGTGATAGAGAAGAGGGAGTTTGTTGTGGTTGTTTAATTATGTCATACCTCATACTCTCTTCAAGTCTAAAAGTGCTGCAGAGATAACAGACAGGAGCTTTATTTTCTTGCCAGTCCTTCACTTCTCAGCTTCCTTTCAACCTCTGGTATCTTAATTATATCCCATTTTTTATGTTGCATGTCTAGTATATTATCTCTTAATTGAGCTGCTGCAGCAGTGGTGGTGTCTTTGTGAGGCTGAGCCAACCTGAGCAAGTAAACCCTGCACAGGGAGGTGTCGAGGATCGGGTGTCCGTGTCACACACACGGCAGGACTTCTGCCTCCCACCCCTTCTGGATGGGCCTGGGAACAAAAGCACCTTTGTGGTGGGGCACATCAGGCAGCTCCTGGAGCGAGTCCTTTGGCTCAGTTCACCCACAGGGAATCCAGGTACAGCTCTGCAGTGTGCACCAGAGCAGGGTGAGGAGCAGTGAAGGGGGCAAACTGCTTCCAAACCTGCTCCTCCCTGTTCTACTGGGCACAGAGTGGCTGGAGAGCAGCCAGGCAGAAAGGGACCTGGGGGACTGAGGGACAGGAAGCTCAACAGGAGCCAAGAGTGTGCCCAGGTGGCCAAGAAGGCCAGTGGGATCCTGGACTGGATCCAAAGTAGCGTGGCCAGCAGGCCCAGGGCAGTGAGCCTTCCCCTGGACTCTGCCTTGGGGAGGCCACACCTTGAGTGTTGTGTTCAGTTCTGGGCCCCTGAGTTGAGGCAAGAGATTGAGGGGCTGGAGCGGGTCCAGAGAAGAGCAACGAGGCTGGAGAAGGGAGTGGAGCACAAGTGGTGTGGGGAGAGGCTGAGGGAGCTGGGGGTGTTTGTGCTGGAGAAGAGGAGGCTGAGAGGTGACCTCAGCACTGTCTGGAAGTGCCTGAAGGGAAGTTGTGGCCAGGTGGGGGTTGGTCTCTTCTCCCAGGCACTCAGCAATAGGACAAGGGGGCACGGGGGGCTCAAGCTCTGCCAGGGGAAATTGAAGTTGGAGATCAGAAACAAATTCTTTGCAGAGAGAGTGCTCAGGCATTGGAATGGGCTGCCCAGAGAGGGGGTGGATTCCCCATCCCTGGAGGTTTTTAAGGTGAGCTTGTCCCTGGCACTGAGTGCCATGATGTGGTAAAGGGACTGGAGTTGGCCCAAGGGTTGGACTTGATGATCTGGGAGGTCTTTTCCAACCCAATCCATTCTATCATTCTATGAATACTCAGGTGGATGTTCCCCAAGTCATCCTAGTGCCACTCAGCTGGTTCACTGGAGTAGACCAGGCAGAACTAAATTTCTCTTTCTGCTCTGTGGTTCACTGAAATCTTAGGGTGGGAATATCTGTTCTTCCTCCTTTGCCTCCTTAGCTCCTTGGTGCAAGCAGCAGGGCCCTGGTGTGTTCCCTCCTGTTTCTGACTTTGGAATTAAGTAGATGGTGTCTAAAACCAACAAAGAGTGCACCACTGATGCCCTACAGTATTTTTACCTGTTTCTGCTGGCCCTTTGTTTTCACTGATCCCCTTGGGTGGGAGTGGAGCACAGGAGAGCTCTGTTGTTGATTCTTTGAGGTGCACAGATAAACCCCAGCCATCAGTTCAATTATATCTTCCATAATAATTTTGCTGTAGGATTTGAGACAATTCACTTCCTCCCTTTCCTTGCTCAGCTTCCTAGCAAATAAATTAATTGAAGCCTCATAGCACAGGTTAATATGTCCCTATTGAGCTCTGGAGACAGAGATCTCCTCTTGGGATATAAAAAGTTCTGCTTATGGAATTATTTTTGTTTTGCTCCCTTCTTGGTTGTTTGCCTTTCTCTTTCTTGTTGCCTGGGAGGTCACACTATTGCTGTTTACCAGCCTGCAACTCTTCCAGAAATACCAGGGTCACCAGCATCTTGTTTTTGAGTGCTCAAAATACGTAAGCAGGTTGGGGCAAGAATGCTTTCTCTGTGTTTGTGGAGCACAGCCCAGCAGAACAACGGGTTTGTTTGGGGCCTCTGGATGGCCATTGATCTGCCAAATGATTCCCAAGGTTTCTGCAGCTGGACATCTCCTTGTTCAGTTTGCCTCAAGGAGTGGCTGTGTGGCTGTGCTTCTGTTGGGGGCATAGCCACGCTTTTCTCTGTGATTTTATCCTGTATTTCATCATGGCAAAATGCAAAGGGATCCTTGTGCTGTCCCTCACGTGGCTGAGCTGTGCCTGGTGGCACAGGGCAGGTTGGCTTTCACAGCACTTACTGCAGGAAAACTCACCTATGGCCACCCGTGGCTGTTCCTGGCTTATCAGAGTTCTCCAGCTTGGTGTGTTGTCTTTCACTGTTCTATTTCCTTTAATTTTAAGCATTTGTTGGGTGAATTATTTATAAAAGTCACCATTTTGCTGAATACTGAAGCCTTTTACTCCATAAATAGCCCGTATCTTTCCAGGATGGCAATCTGTGACCCATGGGCTGCTTTTCCCATGGCCTGTGGGACACCGCTCTGCTTGGGGACTTGGTGCTCTGCTTGGGGACTTGGTGCTCTGCTTTGGTGACTTGGTACTCTGCTTGGGATCTTGGTGCTCTGCTTTGGTGACTTGGTGCTCTGCTTGGTGACGTGGTGCTCTGCTTTGGGGACCTGGTGCTCTGCTTTGGGGACCTGGTGCTCTGCTTGGTGACCTGGTGCTCTGCTGCTGCTGCTGCATGTTTGGGTTACAGGACACACAGCAAAAGTCAAAAGTCTTGGGTGAGGTTATGAAGAGAGAAGTCCTTGAGGTTTTTCTTCCCTCCCTCCCCTCTGCAGCTGCTTGGGGAGCCCACAATCCCCCCAGGGTGACAGTGACATCTTCCCTGCCCTGTCCCTGTGCACAGGGAACCTGTAGCTGTCGTGCCTCTGGAAGTTCACAGGTAGAGGAAGGGTCAGATGAAAGTTTTCCTTGGCTTTTTGAGCCCAGCCTGCTGGGCCCAGTGTAAATCTGAAGGTTTGTGCCTGTGCCAGCAGGGTGGCTGTGCAGAGCTCTGTGTGGGTTCAGCTTTGTCTGGGGCTGAGAGCAGCTTCGGTCTCGGACCAGTGAGGGTTTGGGGATGAATTAGAGGGGTTAAGGTACTTGCCCTGTGTCTTGCCAGCTGCTGTGCAGGTCTTTTTGTCCAAGCTCTAGTTTCATTATGTTCCATAAACGTAAGATACAGGCCTTTTATGTGGCAGATGTTGGAATTCTGGATTTCATGTGTTCTGAGACTAATTTGATGGTCAGGCAGCAACAGGTTGAAGAAATGTCCACTTTGTGTCAAGTACTGATGAAGTAACCACGTGTATGCACTTCCACTTTCTCACAAACAGAATTCCAAGTGCTGACAGTGACAGGAAGATTTAGTGACCAGTCAGTTTATCAGCCTGACCTAATCTGACTTAACTTCTCGTCGAGGTGGTGGTTCATGATCTTCTGTGTGAGCCTGAGAACAAGATGTCATGTGCAGGTTGACTTCACTCTGTGTTTCAAAACTGAAAAGTGCACTGTGACAGATAAAGGTAATTTGCATTAAGGCATATTGCCAGGGAGAAGCAAATTCTACCCTGATAGAACATTTTGACACGATCTGTAATTTTACCATGTAATAGCAAGAAGAAAAGGAGGTAAATAGTGAATGTAGTTGCTCAACCTGGTTCTTTGTCAAGTCTTTACCCAGTGAAGGTGTCTTTCATAGCTATAAAAAAAAGAAAGAACTTTGTAGGAAAACCTGGTGATTATTGAGCTTTCCAAATATTTGACAATGCAGTGACATAACTCTGTGTGAGCAGAGCTGTGTCTGTGTCTCAGCTCACTGCCAGGCCTGGGCTGGAAGGGCACGATTGCTCCAAATTTGGAGGAAGATTTGTTGAGTTGCTCATAATTGTATTTATGAGAAACTTGAACAGCTTTTGAGGCTTTGAGTTCTTTGAGTTTTGATGTCATACTTACAGGCTAATTTGACTGGACACAGTGAAAAATAATTTATAAGCATAATTAGAATCTGTGTAAAAGGGATGGAGCCTGACCCTGACCATGCACTTCATTTATCAGCGTGGGCTGTGGTTTCATTTGTCATGCCCTGACACTAATTAACAACTAAGTCAAGGCAGTACTGCCAGTCTGGTTGTGAAGTGTTGCAGCTCTGCTGTTCAAGCCCTGGATGAGCCCTGTGGAGTGAAAGTTTCAGTAGACTGTAAAGCATTTCCATCCTGCAAGAGCTGAAGTGAGTGTGGCCAGAGTGGAGCTTCATTCCAGAGCATGGAAAGGTGAGCTCTGGAGTCTGGAATCCTTGGCTTTGCTACATT
Source organism: Sakesphorus luctuosus (assembly GCA_013396695.1). Lineage (NCBI taxonomy): Eukaryota > Metazoa > Chordata > Aves > Passeriformes > Thamnophilidae > Sakesphorus > Sakesphorus luctuosus. The sequence continues at coordinate 71,486 of VWZD01006679.1, read as the reverse complement.
CTGTGCTCTTTCATCTCTGCAGAGCCTCTCCCCTGTGTTTCTGCCTGGCTGCCCCAAATCTTGGGGCTGCCTTGTGCACAGGGACCCTACAAATCACAAATCTGGGCTCTCTTCTTCCTGTTTACTCCAGTAAGTCTTCATAGGGAATTATTTACATGCAAGAGAACCTCTTCTATAAATAAAAGCCTTGACATGGTGGCTTTTTGGGGAAAAAGCATGATGGAGAAGACAGAGCAAAGTCAGACACACATAGTTTATATTCATCTTCTGTCCTGAGGAGGATGCCATGGTTTGAATGGGTTATTCAAGTCTTTTTTGCAGTTATTTCACAATATGTACTTCACTTTTCCTCCTGGCAGGCAAAGGATATAAGAATTTACACTCACCACTTTTAAACAGGGTATAATTTCACTGGATTTCCAGTCACTGTAGGTTGTCCTGGAACATGATTAAAATTAGGAAATTAGGATTATTTCTTACCATCTACAGTTTGTGTGTAAGTTCTCTCTGTCTTCAACCTGAACCACAAGCTGACTCCATCCATCCTGGCTCTGTAAGGAGAGACAGCCATTCCTCTTTCTGCTACAGCTGACACTTGAAAATTCTCAGCTATTTTTAGATGATTTTCAATCTCAGTTCTGTCCTTTGAAAAGAAAGGAAGAAAAAAAAAATTTTCATAGCCTTTAAATTTTTAACTTCCAGTGGGAGTTGCTCTTGCAGAGAAGCCAGCGAGTCAATATGGGCTCATTAACACATTTTAACAGGTTCTGTTATGTAAGTTTGCATTATTGTGTGGCTCTTTAAAAGGTTTGAGGGAGGGAATTGCTGGAATTTGATTTAAGGAAGAGCCAGGAAGGGTTTGAAAGTGTAGCTGTTTGCCTGCAAGTAATAATTTGTGAAAATACAAAGTGGCAGTTGGGAAAGAAGCAGAGATGGGGATGTACCACAGTGTTAAAGCTCCTTCTTTCTCCCAAAATTGTGTTTGGGCACAGGTTGTCTTGGGCAGTGGGACAGATTTGGTTCTGGTGAGGATTTGTCAGGGTTGGGCTGCCCCAGAAATCTGCACTGCCCTTCCAGTCCAGATTGTTGTCACCAATTGTGACAATCCAGATTGTTGTCCAGTTCAGATTGTTGTTATGTTGACAGGAAGCTCAACAGGAGCCAAGAGTGTGCCCAGGTGGCCAAGAAGGCCAATGGAATCCTGGCCTGGATCCAAAGTAGCGTGGCCAGCAGGCCCAGGGCAGTGAGCCTTCCCCTGGACTCTGCCTTGGGGAGGCCACACCTTGAGTGTTGTGTTGAGTTCTGGGCCCCTGAGTTGAGGCAAGAGATTGAGGGGCTGGAGCGGGTCCAGAGAAGAGCAACGAGGCTGGAGAAGGGAGTGGAGCACAAGTGGTGTGGGGAGAGGCTGAGGGAGCTGGGGGTGTTTGTGCTGGAGAAGAGGAGGCTGAGAGGTGACCTCAGCACTGTCTGGAAGTGCCTGAAGGGAAGTTGTGTCCAGGTGGGGGTTGGTCTCTTCTCCCAGGCACTCAGCAATAGGACAAGGGGGCACGGGGGGCTCAAGCTCTGCCAGGGGAAATTGAAGTTGGAGATGAGAAAAAACTTGTTTGCAGAGAGAGTGCTCAGGCATTGGAATGGGCTGCCCAGAGAGGGGGTGGATTCCCCATCCCTGGAGGTTTTTAACCTGAGCTTGGCCGTGGCACTGAGTGCCATGATCTGGTAAAGGGACTGGAGTTGGCCCAAGGGTTGGACTTGATGATCTCGGAGGTCTTTTCCAACCCAATCCATTCTGTCATTCTGTGATTCTATACTCTGTTTCATTCCCCCTCCTGAAAACATTGTAACCTTGAGCAATAAGCCTGCTGGATATATGGCTTTGGGAATTGGTATTTTTTTCCAATGGTTCTGAAATTTCTTTGTGAAGGGACTAAACGTTCTAGATGTATTTCTTCAGCTTGCATCCCTCAGGATCAAAATGTCCCTCACAACTGCCTGTAAATTTTTTGAGTTTGGAGTTGTTACAGTAACTTACTGTGGAAATTCTTGGCAAAACGTATAAATAACAGGGAGAATATTGCAAGTCTCTCTTTCCCCGATAGCACTTACTGTTCCTCTTGTTGCACGTCTAAAATTGTTCTCTCCAACATGACTTGATAAATTTAGCAATCACATTATTGTCATGAAATAGCATTATTTATAAACCTTTCCAAACTGGCACAGTGCAGAGGGGCTGGCAGAGTGAAGTCCACCAGCCTGGTGGTGGGATCTTTATCAGACAAGGGAAAAGTACCATCCTGGTGATCTACAAGTGAAAGAGCAATTTGCTTCCTTTTGATTCGGTGTTTTTTTTCCCTTCAGCTGAAGTTGAGCCAAATCTGTGTGTGGGGATGTCGTCATGGGCTGGAATTCCCAGAGCTCCTGCTGGGCACTCCATTCCTTAAACCAGAGGTCCTGCCAGTGGAACAGGGGCATGGGGGCCACCCAGGAGAGCCCCAGAGCATCCAAATCCAGCTGTTCCTGTTTCTAAAGACTTGCTTTCCTTCTGGTGTTACTCATTTGTAGGCCTCAACAGGAAAATTCCTTTCTTTCCTCTAAGCAGTGAATAGAGGGAAAAGTGGAAAGCAAAGCTAATGGATGAACAGTACTAACAATTATTTGGATGTTTTAAGGGCCAAAATGGTCATAGTTTGCTTGACTGTGTTTAATTGCACAATAAACAAAAGGAAAAAAGTGCCCAACAAAAGACACCCCACCAAAAAAAGGGGGAAGTTATAATTGAAATAAATTGAAATAAAACATGCTATGAAACCTTGACACAGGAAATGTAGGAAAACTTCTGCTTCTGGTATTAATTCTTGACATTCCTTGGGTAAATAAGGATGTTTGAGTCAGAAATGGAATCCTTTCAGTTATTCAATGTGCAGCTCCAATGTTTCCATGCATGTGCCTGGTAGATGGCATAGAAGTGAATTTTTGATGTGTTGTTTTCAGAAGACCCTGCTGGGAGGCTGTTCCAGAGCTGTTTCCAGGAGTTCCTGGGATGAGATTCCCACCTTCTGTAGCTCCTGTTGGAGGGCCATGTGAGGTCTGTGCTGGAGGTGCTGAGTGTCTCTCACCTCTGCCCGACTTGGCCGAACGTCCAGCCGATAAATCCTGGGCAGCCCTCGGGGCTGACAGAGGCACTGCCACAGGCAGGATGTCAGGAGGAAATGTTCTGGAAGGGCATTATTTGCAGGCAGACCAGGTACAGCATTAGCTCCAAACTTCCTTTGTTTGGACACGTGGGGCAGTCTGTGTTTCAGGAGGTCTGTGCTGGGCCAGCAGGGAGGTGGAGGCTGCTGGGTCTGTCACACACCCTGCCACAGTGGCTGCACCAGGACATCCCTGGGCTCTGAGCCAAGGCTTTTGTAACCTTTCCCAGCCATTGTCAGGGATAAAAACTTGGGCCTTGCTTGGAGCGAGTTCGGAGGAGGCCACCAGGATGGTCAGAGGGATGGAGCATCTCTCCTGAGGGAATTGGGATTGTTCAGCCTGGAGAGGAGAAGGCTTTGGGGTGACCTAATTGCAACCTCCCAGTACTGAAGGGAGCCTGCAGGAAAGGTGGAGAGAGACTATCTGAAAGGGCCTGGAGTGACAGGACCAGGGGGAATGGCTTCAAACTGCCAGAGGGCAGGGACAGGTGGGATATTGGGAAGGAATCCTTCCTTGTGAGGGTGGGCAGGCCCTGGCACAGGTGCCCAGAGAAGCTGTGGCTGCCCCATCCCTGGAAGTGTCCCAGGCCAGGTTGGATGGGGCTTGGAGCAACCTGGGCTGGTGGGAGGTGTCCCTGCCCATGGCAGGGGGTGGCACTGGGTGGGCTTTAAGGTCTCTTACAACCCAAACCATTCCATGATTCTGTGAACTTGTTTGTCTCTCTCTGTCTCCCTATTTGGAACTGATCTTGCTACGAAGGTACAGGTTATGAAAGAGATTTCTCAGCCTTGTACCTATAAGGTACTAATGAGACAGTGTGAATAATATTTAATGTTTTACTTGCTGCTTGGCAATGTGGCATCAACTAGAAGCAGAGAGCATTCTTAAAAATACCACGTGAGGATGAGAAATGTCTTGTAAGTTGTTTCATAATTGCAATAAACCATTTAAGAGAAGCACACACACCCCGTGCCTCACCCCAGGTTCTGAAATCCATAATGAACAGTAACTGGATTTTTCTGCTGAGGATGTTAAAGTAACATATACATGTTTGGTTATGAAACGTTGCTGCTGCTGGAATTTGCTGTGGATACAGAGGTAAACAAAGGTCTGCTGGTCTTCCCTGAAGTCACGTTTTCTTACCTGTGTCAGATACTTTAATTTGATATTTGACAACAATTTTCCACAAATAAGTCCAAAAATCTTAGTTACATAAACCTGTTGACTTCATAGAATCCCAGAATGGTTTGGGTTGGAAGGAACCTCAAAGCTCATCTTGTTCCACCCCCTGCCATGGGCAGGGACACCTCCCACCAGCCCAGGGTTCTCCAAGCCCTGTCCAACCTGACCTTGGACACTCTCAGGGCTGGAGCAGCCACAGCTTCTCTGGGCACCTGTGCCAGGGCCTTACCTCTCTCACAGGGATGAATTTCTTCCCAATATCCCATCTATCCCTGCCCTCTGGCAGTGGGAAGCCATTCCCCCTTTTCCTGTCACTACATGCCCTTGCCAGCAGTCTCTTTCCCCCCCTGTATGTGTGTGTATGCACAGCATTTCAATAACTATGTGCATTCTTAGGATCCTTTTGGTGTGACAATACACAGACTGGTCATCACAGTCTGTTATTTCTCCATAATCAGATGCTTGAATCGTGTTTATTCAGCTTGGAGATCGTGTTTAGTTCTTGTAGCACAAAAGACAACACATTCATCAGCTGGGTGGCACTTCTTAATACCCATTTTGCTCTGCTCTCCACACTGAATAGGGAGCATCCTAAACCCCACCTGTTGGTCCCTGCAGGTGGGAGCTCCAGGACATGCAGGAAGCCGAGGGGAAGGTGCTGGTGGAGCAGCCCTGGTGGAGCACTGGGATGCCCCTCGTGCCCTGCTGCTTGTCCCTGCTCAGGAACAGAGGCAGTTCTTGGCTGTTGAGGAGGCAGAGCTGCTTTTCTGTGCGTGCTGGAGTGAATCAGAGCCTGTGGAAGGCGTTCAGCAGCAGGCACAGTGTTTGCTGAGAAACCGCCTGCGTTATGGGGCTATATTTAAAGTGCAGTGCATCTGGTATGCATTTAATTCTTTCCAAGATTTCAGGAGGTGACAAAGTTGGAAATTGTCTTAAAATTGAGATGAAGATTTTGTTTTTCCAAGTTAGGATATTTGCCTGCTCGGCTCCCACTGCCCTCAGTGCTTCCTTGAGCCAGTGTATTTGCAAAACATTCCAATAAACTGTATTACAGATGTATTTGGGGATTTAGATTATGATTTGAGTTGTATGAGCCTAATATCAACCATAACCAAGTGTGCAGCCAAGATGGTCATAAATTACTGTGTGAGCTGTTCTGCTGCTGTTACAGACCAGGCTTTGCAGTGTTGGGTTGTGCTGACAGTGTGTTATTTATCTAACCCGTTTGGAGCAAAGGATTTGGTAATTCTTGCACTGCTGAGCAAACTCAGGAGTTGGACCATGACCCACCAGTGTTTCAGGCAGCTTTTTAAACACTAAGTCCTGAATTCAAATGGCACTTGTTGAAAGTTGCATTTACAGTTGTGGCATTTCAAAGGAGAGCTGGTTGGTTTTGACAGCAAACTATTGATTTGTGGAAATACTGTGTGTGTGCTCACTGTGATCTTGGGGACATGATGGTGACACAACAGCCTGGGTGAGGGACATACAGAGCACTCCACCAGGAACTACATTTCATTTGCACTGAGCCTGCCTGGAGCTTAGCTAGGTAAGACAACTTTAAATGCAGCCAATGACTTCACAAATAGGAGTAAAGCAAAATGGTGTTCTGAAAGTCTTTGCTGCTGTGTTTAGGTGATTCAGCATAAAATCAGTGTCATGCAATGGTTTGGGTTGGAAGGGACCTGTGAAGCTCAACCCATCCCACCCCCTGCCATGGGCAGGGACACCTCCCACCAGCCCAAGGTGCTCCAAGCCCTGTCCAGCCTGGCCTTGGACACTCCCAGGGCTGGGGCAGCCACAGCTTCTCTGGGCAGTGAACACAGTTCTAGCTGTAAACACAGACTCTGGGAGCAGAAATAGGATGGCCAACAGTATTTATGGGAGTTTTTATTGCCCTTTCAATGCATATATGAAATTACAACTCTGCTGCAGTGGCTGTTGGAGGACAATCTGATGGAAAATAAGCCAGTGAAGTGTAGCTGTGTGAGATGGTCATTGAAAAGGTTCATCCTTAGATCTTTTGTTACAGAGGCACTTCTTGGACAAGGAGCAGTACTGAATTAATTAAGAAGCCTGTGCTGCTGCCTGGACTCCTCAGGTGCTGGGGAGCTGGTGAAGCTGAGCCTGTAAGAACCTTGCAGCACAAATAAATAGTTCTCATTTTCTGACCTTTTTTATTCCTGATGTGACTTTGCCCTTAAATGGAAGAAAAACCCTCTTGGTTTCAAAAAAGCCTAAAATGAATGTCTTGATTTGTGTACATTTAATCACAGAATCACAGAATCGATTGGGTTGGAAAACACCTCTGAGATCATCAAGTCCAACCCTTGGGCCAACTCCAGTCCCTTTACCAGATCATGGCACTCAGTGCCACGGCCAAGCTCAGCTGAAAAACCTCCAGGGATGGGGAATCCACCCCCTCTCTGGGCAGCCCATTCCAATGCCTGAGCACTCTCTCTGCAAACAAGTTTTTTCTCATCTCCAACTTCAATTTCCCCTGGCAGAGCTTGAGCCCCCCGTGCCCCCTTGTCCTATTGCTGAGTGCCTGGGAGAAGAGACCAACCCCCACCTGGCCACAACTTCCCTTCAGGCACTTCCAGACAGTGCTGAGGTCACCTCTCAGCCTCCTCTTCTCCAGCACAAACACCCCCAGCTCCCTCAGCCTCTCCCCACAGCACTTGTGCTCCACTCCCTTCACTTGTTTCACTGTAGAAATAACCTTACAGGAAGGCATCCCTGGACTGAAAAGGTTTATTGTGGTAATGAGGATCTGGAATTCCACTGACAATTGTAGCTAAATCTGCTTTGGAAAGCTTCTGGTTTGTGTGCAAAACGTGCTTTTACTGAAAGTTTTGTTAAGAGGAAATAATGTGAAAGATCTTTCTAAATTTCAGCTTTTCCAGCTCTTAAATAATGAGTTTGAAATGCAAACTTTCAGTCTTGGATTGCCCTGCGGGGTGTGAATACCCTGGAACCTTTCAGGATGTTCCTTACTTTTCTGGAATGGAGCTTGGACCAGGTTAAACTTTGTCAGTGGTGTCTGTAGTTAGAAATGTTCATTTTCACAGTCCCATGGGTGCTCCTGTTGTCCCTGCCAGCTCATGCTTTCTCTTAATGGGTTTTATTTAATTTATGGGGGTTTGTAATCCATGTGAAATATGGTTATATATATTTAGCAATAAAAACAGTTGCTCTTTGACTCTGCTACCCCTGCTCAAGGTGATGTAGTAAGGTTTGACTAGGGCTAATGTGAGGCTTTTTTAATGTGACGTTACCAGACACACCCTGGGGATGTGGAGATGAAGCTTTGCCTTGCTGTAACTGAGACTTCTATTCTGCATTCTACTTTGGGATTCCTAAGTCCGGGTTTAAATCCCAAGTAGTCCCACGTGTGTTCACTTCTAAATGGCCTCTGTGGTCAGAGATTTTTAAGGTGAGCTTGGCCGTGGCACTGAGTGCCATGATCTGGTAAAGGGACTGGAGTTGGCCCAAGGGTTGGACTTGATGATCTCGGAGGTCTTTTCCAACCTCTTCTATTTTATTCTATTCTATTCTATTCTATTCTATTCTATTCTATTCTATTCTATTCTATTCTATTCTATTCTATTCTATCCCGTCCCGTCCCGTCCCGTCCCGTCCCACCCCATCCCATCCCATCCCATTCCGTGATGGGAAGTGCTGCTCTGTGCTGGGGCAGGGGCATGAGCTCATTTATTGATAAAAAGCTGTGCTGATGTTTTGGTGACAGGGATTCCCAAAATGCTGATTTTGAGGTTTCTCCAGAAATCTGGGTGCTTGCTACTGGGTGAGAGTAGGATAGACTAAATAGTGAGGAGATAAAAATAGCAATATTGTTCCCTGGCACACGGTGTCTGGCTTGGACACTGTTCCTCTGCAAATCCTCTTGTGCTGAGGTGGGAGCACTTTCTCACATCCCATCCCAGCTCCACAGGCACTCAGCAACAGGACAAGGGGGCACGGGGGGCTCAAGCTCTGCCAGGGCAAATTGAAGTTGGAGAGCAGAAAAAACTTCTTTGCAGAGAGAGTGCTGAGGGATTGGAATGGGCTGCCCAGAGAGGGGGTGGATTCCCCATCCCTGGAGGTTTTTCAGCTGAGCTTGGCCGTGGCACTGAGTGCCATGATGTGGTAAAGGGAGTGGAGTTGGCCCAAGGGTTGGACTTGATGATCTCGGAGGTCTTTTCCAACCCAATCCATTCTGTGATTCTGTGATTTTCCACCTATAGCATTTTTCACCCCATGTTGGAATAAGGGGGAATAGAGGGGAGAATTGTGCTTTCCCTTTTTACTGTGGCACTAAAAACCCTTCATGAAATAATTTGCAGACTTAAAAAGTTCAATCTGCACTTGGTATTAGAATGAGAAGAACGGGGGACTGTGGGGATACCGGGCATTGTCATTCCAAAACCTGGATGAAGGATTTCAGATCAGCACAGCACCATTTGAAACGATATTTTTCAGTAGGTGTTTTTTCTTTAATACAAAACAGATAATGATGTATCTGTCTGATGCAATGTTATGCTGGTTCTGGAAGAGAGGGGGGGTTTAAGTGACATTTTTTTGGAAGGAAGTGATTCTTTAATGATCTCAAGTTTGCTGCTCCTTCCTCACATCTGAGGCAATTCCTGCTGCTTCATTTACCAGAATTTCAGTTTGGGGATGCTGGAGGTGGAAAGAGCATCCTGAAGCAGCACTAAATCTAAGATGCTTTTTATTATTTTGCACTCCCCAGAGTAAATTCCAAGACTTTGATAGCATGGAAAAGCCTCTCCCTGTGCCAGGTGTAGAAGTGGTTGATTCAGTAAATACATCCAGCTAATATTGGTGTGATTGGGTACAGAGGCTGCTCAGCCCCAGCTGTTTGTGAGGGTCCTGCTGCTCCTCTCGGGTGGAGGAACTGGGAGTTTGGAACTCAAGGGAAAGGCAAATGAGCAGCTGAATTTTGGCTCATGGGAGATGATTAATTCCCATCTCTCAGAGCCTGGAGGTGATGGTGTCTCCCTGTTCCATGAGCTCTCCATGAAGGTCAGTTTTTCTTTCTGGATGCTCCATTTTGTTCTTCCCTGCAGATTTCAGGGCCCACACAGGAGTTGGGTTTTCTCAGCAAAGCCCAGGCCCCCACCCACGACAACTTGTGTGCTCTAAAGAAAGGTCATATTTGCTGGTAGATCGCTCTCCCTCCTCCCAGAAAAACCTGACAGCTGTTTTAAGAAGTTATTTTCAGGCTGGAACGTGAAACTTGGAAGAGAACCAGAGTCCTTTATAAACAAACTTAGCAGTAGTTGTTGTCCCCCCCATTAAAAATGACTCTGTATTTTTATTTACAATGTCATGTAGTTCATGCTGTAGTTTATTCCCTCCTTTTTATTTGCTTTAATATTTGCTAATAATTTGGAAGCATTCAAAAGTGCATGGGGAGCTGTAATGGTGTTCCCAGTGCAATTTCCTGATGTGAAATAGGAAAGGTGGGATTTGCAGGTGCTGTTATTGTTTCTAGCCGTAGAACTGAAGAGCAAAACTGACTTCTGAGCAGTATCTCACATATTTTGGTGCAAGTTTCCAGGGTCCAACAGCACCATGGTGGCTGTTCTCAAAATATTGTGGCTTATTTAGATAATTTTTCAGTGTTTGTTTTCTTTGTTCTCTTGCAAGTGCAGATAATCCCTGCAGGCATTATAACAGCAAAATATTTTAATGGGATGGGGGCTGTGAAGGGAAAGCAGTTATTCCTAAACTCTCTTTTGTGTTTTTAATTACCCATTAGATTGTATCTTTGAGAGGTAAATTTGAGAGGAATTTCATGCTGGTGTTTGGAAAAGTGGGAATCAAAGGGACTCTGAGTGACAGTGTGAGGGAAGAGATGATTCTATGGTTCTGTTCTATGATCACAAGAAGTTGAAATGTGCAGTGAACTAATCTGAAGCATTTTTTGTGCAGTGCTTTTTAGTTTAGTCCTTAAATCTCATAACTTATCATAGAATTGATTGGGTTGGAAAAGTCCTCCGAGATCATCAAGTCCAACCCTTGGGCCAACTTTCAATAATAGAAGTAACATCAACTAAAAAGATGTGAACCAAACGTGTGGGGAACCCCAACACCTCCAGCAGAAGTTGTGGAGCTCTTTGGGGACACCTCTGGGAGTCTGGCCAGGGAGCAGGTGAGGTCTGGGCTGGTCAACATCCCCTTGAGCTTCAGCACTTGGCAGCTGTGGGAAGGGAACTCTCCTCCTCCCGGAGGTGTGGAGCGCTGGGAGCAGCATGGATTGCTCTGTACCAGCCTGGGATAACGATGGCATAACCACCCAGTGTTTCAGCAGGATGGCATTACAGGAATCTTAATCCTCTTCTGGAATAGTTGGAATAATTTGGCATAGAGCTGTTGCTGTTTTACTGAGGTGCTTGTTTTGAATTGGGTTTTTTGGTGCTGTGAACCATCTGGCTTGTCCAGGATGTGGAATATGAGGGAGATTTGCTCTGGTTGAAGTGGATAAAGGTGGTCTTTGTTGCCAACAAGAGCTGCATGGAGGAGTGACGTGGAGCTGGAGCTGTGCCTTTGCTTCCCATGGAGTTCACTGTGCAGCAGTTCTAGTGGCCCATCCCGTCCCATCCCGTCCCACCCCACCCCACCCCA
>VWZD01006679.1:0-60100 GCA_013396695.1 Sakesphorus luctuosus | reverse complement strand
CTCCCCCATCTCCCCCATCTCTGCTTCTTACCCCCAAAGCTTTTCCCATTAGTAAAAATCCAATATCTAATGGTACTAATTTTTATCTTTCTATGCACATGTGTAAGTATATAAATAAACACATCCATTCCATTAGTTCAGAACTGAAAAAATACATTGCAAACCAACTTTTTAGGGGGTTGTTTTGCTTTTGATGTGAAAGCCTTTGCATGCTGCAGCCTTGCCAAATGCCAGGACAGAAGCTGGGTATGTCTTTCCATCCTCCCTGGCAGGCAGATGTGGCAGCCCAGGTCAGATCTGCTTGTTGTGTCTTCTCTTTCTGTGCTTATCCATGTTTTCCTGGCCAGCCCAATCCCAGTCCAGCCCCAGCCTGGGGATCCCTGCTCTGAAGGTGCTTTTGTTGTGGGTGCACTTGTGTGAGAAGTTTTTGTGATTACAAGTGTATTTGTTGTTGGAATTTATTCCGCTCTGCTTTGCCAGCCTTGCCACAACATTTCCAGGTCTGTTTAGCTGAGTGCTTCACTCCTGCTGTCTAAACTTGCAGAAACACAGACAATTTGGAGAGGTTGTTGTGTGAGCTGTTCTTTCTGTGTGTTTTCCAAATTCATGTTGCAAGACGAAAGCAAAAAAAAAAATAGGTGGTTTAGGTGAAAATCTGAGCCACAATAGCAAAATCATGGAATGATAGAATGGATTGGGTTGGAAAAGACCTACGAGATCAGCAAGTCCAATCCTTGATCCAACCCCACTGTGATCACCAGCCCAGGGCACGGAGTGCCCTGGGCTGGTGATCACAGTGGGGTTGGATCAAGACATGGTGGATTCTCACTCAGTGCCACATCTGTAGAATCACAGAATGGATTGGGCTGGAAGAGACCTCTGAGATCATCAAGTCCAACCCTTGGGCCAACTCCACTCCCTTTACCAGATCATGGCACTCAGTGCCACGGCCAAGCTCACCTTAAAAACCTCCAGGGATGAGGAATCCACCCCCTCACTGGGCAGCCCATTCCAATCCCTGAGCACTCTCTCTGCAAAGAAGTTTTTTCTGCTCTCCAACTTCTATTTCCCCTGGCAGAGCTTGAGCCCCCCGTGCCCCCTTGTCCTATTGCTGAGTGCCTGGGAGAAGAGACCAACCCCCACCTGGCTGGAACTTCCCTTCAGGCACTTCCAGACAGTGCTGAGGTCACCTCTCAGCCTCCTCTTCTCCAGCACAAACACCCCCAGCTCCCTCAGCCTCTCCCCACAGCACTTGTGCCCCAGTCCCTTCTCCAGCCTCATTGCTCTTCTCTTTCCTCTTTGTGTAAACAAGAACACTTGTGTATTATGAGACATTCCCAAATGTTTTCTCTTCTTGTTTGAATTCTTATCTTATCTACCTGTACAGTTATACAGGCATATCAGTAAGCAGGTAAATATCAAAGAATAAGAAAATGAACTTGATTTTTGCACTGGGACAAAGTGATAGAAAACAGTCTGTGAGTGTGAGAATGTTCTCAGAGGTCACTGAGCCCCTAATGGTTTAATGGGTAATATTTCAAACTTAAAGCCTCTCTGAGCCACGAGGTCCACCAGCAAACCATTCCTTTAATCCCAAGTTAACAGCTCTCTCCTTGCACTTATCTACGGGGAGACTAAATAAAAATACCTTAGAAAAACCCATGTGACTAAGATCAAAATATCCTCAGGGGAGGAGCCCTTCAAGGGCTGTTTTTAGGGACTGAACACTTGAGGCTGTCCTCTCTCCCCCTCCGTAGTTTGGGGTTTATAGTGCTTTGGAGGCGGATGGTTTTATTTGGTTTTTGGTTTTGTCTTTTTTTTTTAATCAATTCTGTTTCTTTGCATAATTGGCAGAATTGTTGCCTTGGATTACTAATGTTTAAGGGTCTCAGCAAGTTTTAGGGGATTGTATTTTTATATTAATTTTTATGAGGTTTCTTACCTAAGGATTTCCTTGCATCTGTTTTATTAATTTTTATATCTATAATTTTCTTACTAAGTCTCACAGGGCTGTGTTTATTACTAAAGGCTGCCAGTGTATGTTTGTATCCAGTTCCCTCAATAATTTGTTCTCTCTCCACATTTGAAACTTGAGTCTTTTATTTGGTTTTGTTGAAGTCTGATGTAGCAGTGCCAGATCTAATTATTTAAATTTCCCATTATAACCCCCTTACAATTTAAACAGTTTCTACAACGCTGAACTTTCACAAGCCCTGAGATTCTCCAGGCTGTGCCTTGCCTTTAATTTGCCATTTAAAATTACAGTGGGAGTTCTGTCCCTCACTCATTTTGATCCTGCATCGACAGGTTGTGGAAACAGGATTCTAAACTTGGATTGGGGAAAAAAAGCAGAGTATAAATATATTTGACTCGTCTCAGTGAGGCTTTTTAACTAGAAAACGAGCTGTGTTGTGCAATTTGAAGCCCTTACTTGGTGTAATACAGGACATTCCCAAGAATTATAGAATCACAGAGAGGATCAGCAAGGTTGGAAAAGACTTCTGAGGTCACAGAGTCCAACCTTTGCCCCAACACCAGGAGAGTTGGTGGCCTGTGTCTCCATCTCCCACTCCTGGGGGATGGATGAAAACCAGGATACACCTCAGATTTACTCCAGTAATCTCAGTCCTGCCTCCTTGCAGAATCGTGGAATCAGATGGTTTGGGTTGGAAAGGACCTTAAGACCCATCTCATTCCATACCCTCCCACCAGCCCAGGGTGCTCCAAGCCCTGTCCAGCCTGGCCTTGGACACTCCCAGGGAAGGGGCAGCCACAGCAACTCCGCCCACCCTGTGCCAGAGCTTTTGGCAGAAAGGACCTGAGTTTTTTCATTTCTCCCTCCACTTCCCAGGCTCAGTTTTTTCAGAATCGCTGGAGTTGGGTGTTGTTTGCTGGAGGACACCAGGATCCCTTCCAGGCTGGGGCTGGCAGTGGCCAGGATGTGTTTCTGACAGGATTTTCCATTACAGGAGGCTCGGTGTTTCCTGACAATGTTTGCAGTTTCCCCGTGTCTGTAAAGCCTGAGCACACTGCCCAGCAAAGCTCCATCCCTGCAGAGCGACTCCAGGCTCGCCATCCCTGCTCCTCAGGCTGTGCCCTGGTGTTCCTGCTCCTCCCTGCCACTCTGCTTTCCCCCCTCTCCTCTCATTAGTGTCACTCTCACTCAAATTCATTAAGGAACCCCAAAGGGAAGTGCAGCCAGTAGGAGAAGCTGCTTCTCCTTTGCTGCTGCAGTGGTTGTGCAGAGCTGCTTGGAGTTTGGCCTTGTGCAAAATGTCAGGTTGGCTTTGTTGTAGGAAAGGGCAGAAGTGAGATAAGGACTTCCAAGCCAGGGAGGTACCGAGGCTGTGCTGTTTGTGACAGTGCTCAGCCCTCCTTTCTTGGCCTTTCCCCCTCCATGTCTGTTACAATTGTTGAATTTCCAACTGCCATTTGGAAAACTTGTTTTATCTTCTTCATAGAAATATTTTCCTTCCATGCCTCCAGCTTCTTGCTTTTCCCCATTCCCCTTTCCTTCTTCCCAGTCCATTATTCCAGGTTTCCACTCTGGGATTGAAGCCACAAGAAGGGGCTGGCTCAGTGTTTCATTCAGCTGAAGGAGCCAAAAGCTGGAGCAAAGGCAGGAAATGAAGGAATGGGGGTGATGAGCCAGGGTGGGCTGGCTGGAAACCTGCTCAGCACATCTCTCTGCTCCTGGACAGGTGTTCCTTGTCTGTCTGCAGCTCCTCTGCCACAGAGGTTTCCCACACCCTCTGCTCTCTTGTTTTCTTCCTTGCAGTTGTTCAGTTAATGTGCCCATCAGGACAGAATTCCCAAAGAAACAGCCAAAAACTTGATTGGAAATGGTCAGAGTCATCCTTTGAGTTTTACATGGGCTGCGATCTGGGACGTTGTGCAATCTCAGTGCTGATGAATCTCCAGGCCATTCATCCTTCAAAGCCCCTTTTAGCTGGCTTGGAAGTCACAAAAATGCAGGTGTAGCAATGGCCAAGGCAGTGGCAGAGTGGCTGAGCTCTGTCCTGGTTCCTCTGTCTGGGGGGCTCAGAAGCACCATAAACACTTTTCAATCCAAGCAGTTTGTTTAAACTGTGGCTTTATGGGTCTTAAAATAGAGCAAAATGGAAAGTAAATAATGCGACATCCTATTTGGAGTGTCTCTTGTGCACTTAAATAAGTGAGGGCCAGGAAGGGAACCATCAGGGTGACCATGGGAAGAGCAGGGACAGCAGTGCCATGGGATGCAGCCCGAGGTGCTCCCACTGCCTTCCCCCCTCAGACCACAGACACAACTGTGGGCCATAAAAGGAAACAACATTTCTTGTCAAAATACAGTTCCCAGCCCGTTTGCTTTCTGGGAAAAATGTCCAGTAACTGCTGGTACAGTGTGTGGGGGAGCTCAGCCCTGAACACTGACCTGCTCTGAACCTCCTCCTCTGAACTCCGAGCCCACAGGGCAGGGCAATAATGTGAATAATGCCATGCTGCCACCTGATGAGTGGTCTCCATGCAGAGATGGAAAGCCTGATAGAGATTGAAAGTTCAAATCAGTTTGCTTTTTTAAAAAAGTCCTTTTTAAATCACAAAAAATAATGCAAAGTGCCTAATTATTGCTACTAAAGCAATCATTATCATCTTAGTAAAGCTTCAAAAAGAACCCTCCAATTGGCAAGGGAAGGATCCCTTTATTCCACCAAATCCTTCCAGTAGTTTAATAGCATTTGGAATTACTTACCACCAGCAAAACAATATATAAGGAGCAATTAATGACCCAGAAGTCTTTCAAATACACGTATATCAAATGTTTTATCCAATTTGCAACAGCCACACAACTCCAAAGAAAAGACACAGTGATAGTCTTGATTCCCTCTTGTCAGATCCTAATTATTGGTAAAAGTCTTGCCTCCCTGCATGAATTTGAATTGTGCATAAAAAGTAGCAAACACATTTTGCCTCCTCATTTAATCTGAAATATTTTATAGTATTTTCCTTATTGCTGTGATAATTTTGGATTTCTATAAGCTCTTTAACTGATGCCAGAAAGTGCTCTGCTGACACTCCATGTAAACCAAGTGAGTGGAAAAGTAAATATTTAAGGCTGACATATTGAAGTATAAATAGCGGTTACTGTGTGTAATGTTTCAATTGTAAAACTATTTCTAGGGCTCTGGTAGTGTGCACCGTGGCTTGTTAAAATAGGAATGTTTTCCAAAAGCTGCATTTCTGTTTTGGAAAGTGGATCTCCAAGTGGTCACAAATACGTCTGTGACACGGTCCCTTACGTGGTTGTCACTTGTCCCCAGGGAGGATCCAGCAAGCACAGAGTGATGGGACGGGAAGTTTGTTGTTCTCAGAGGTTTATCCATGTATTCCAGTCTGGATTTGGTGTTGTCTCATCAAAAAATGAGGAGTATGGTCAGGCAGTGGGATGTGGCTTCCTCAAATGCCGGCGCTGAGTCACCTCCAGTGCTGGGCTGTGTCCTGGCTCAGTGTGAGCAGCACTCCCTGGGAAGCTGCTCTGGAGATGTGTGAGCTGCTCCTCTCTGGGAGTTAACTGTGCTCATCTCAGGCCTCTCACCAGACAAGTGTGCCCAGGTGGCCAAGAAGGCCAATGGGGTCCTGGCCTGGATCCAAACTAGCGTGACCAGCAGGCCCAGGGCAGTGACCCTTCCCCTGGACTCTGCCTTGGGGAGGCCACACCTTGAGTGTTGTGTTGAGTTCTGGGCCCCTGAGTTGAGGCAAGAGATTGAGGGGCTGGAGCGGGGCCAGAGAAGAGCAACGAGGCTGGAGAAGGGAGTGGAGCACAAGTGGTGTGGGGAGAGGCTGAGGGAGCTGGGGGTGTTTGTGCTGGAGAAGAGGAGGCTGAGAGGTGACCTCAGCACTGTCTGGAAGTGCCTGAAGGGAAGTTGTGGCCAGGTGGGGGTTGGTCTCTTCTCCCAGGCACTCAGCAATAGGACAAGGGGGCACGGGGGGCTCAAGCTCTGCCAGGGGAAATTGAAGTTGGAGATGAGAAAAAACTTCTTTGCAGAGAGAGTGCTCAGGGATTGGAATGGGCTGCCCAGAGAGGGGGTGGATTCCCCATCCCTGGAGGTTTTTCAAGTGAGCTTGGCCGTGGCACTGAGTGCCATGATGTGGTAAAGGGAGTGGAGTTGGCCCAAGGGTTGGACTTGATGATCTGGGAGGTCTTTTCCAACCCAATCCATTCTATCGTTCTAAGCGCAGTTTGGTTTTGCTCCTTCTCTCTGACACTTGATCTTTAGCACTTGTGTTGCAAGCACAGGGCATTTACTGTACCTTGTGTCCTGCAGTACCTTGGCCCTCAGTCCAGCGACTCCCCTCTGGAATTCCCATTCCTGTGGACTCCAGGAAGAGCCCCAGTGTTGTTGCAGCACATTCGTTGGGTTCATCAGGAGCTCCCAGGCTGTGTTGGGCACTCTGTGTTTGAGGAGGGCCTGGTGGCTGCCACCTGGGCACACCGCGGTGCCATGGAGGGGTTTTGAGATGCAAACTGCTCACAGCTAGAGTTTAGCTTGGGCTGAGCCAACTTCACATTTAAACTTAATGTTTAACATAGAATCATAGAATCGATTGGGTTGGAAAAGACCTCCGAGATCGTCAAGTCCAATCCTTGATCCAACCCCACTGTGATCACCAGCCCAGGGCACTCCGTGCCCTGGGCTGGTGATCACAGTGGGGATGGATCAAGACGTGGTGGATTCTCACTCAGTGCCACATCCAGTCTCATCTTAAAAACCTCCAGGGATGGGGAATCCACCCCCTCTCTGGGCAGCCCATTCCAATCCCTCAGCACTCTCTCTGCAAAGAATTTCTACCTGATCTCCAACTTCAATTTCCCCTGGCAGAGCTTGAGCCCCCCGTGCCCCCTTGTCCTATTGCTGAATGCCTGGGAGAAGAGACCAACCCCCACCTGGCCACAACTTCCCTTCAGGGAGTTCCAGACAGTGCTGAGGTCACCTCTGAGCCTCCTCTTCTCCAGGCTGAACACCCCCAGAGAGACTGTTTACAGGGGTGACAGGACACAGGGATTGGCTTCCCACTGCCAGAGGGCAGGGATAGATGGGATATTGGGAATGAATTGTTGGCTGGGAGGGTGGGCATGCCCTGGCACAGTTTGGGCAGAGAAGCTGTGGCTGCCCCATCCCTGGAAGTGTCCAAGGCCAGGTTGGACAGGGTTTGGAGCACCCTGGGCTGGTGGGAGGTGTCCCTGCTCATGGCAGGGGGTGGGATGGGATGGGGTTTCAGATCCCTTCCCACCCAACCCACCCTGGGGTGCTGGGATTGTCCCCCACACAGGGAGCCTGGGTATGCAGGGTGGGCTGCAGGGTGACCCTGCACTTCCACATTCCCAAATGTTGGTTCCAGAATGCCAGGGAGAACAAATAAATAAATTATAGAGTTAGAGAGATGGAAAAGTAGGAGCAGGCTGCAAGAAATGCAGCTGATCAAATGGAGGAGAGAAGAGATTTAAGGGGAAAGTTGGCAAGATCAGCCTTTTGTTAAGTGCTAAATGGCCTCTGAATTATCTGTGTTGCAACATCAGCACAGCTCAGTTGATCGTTTGGAACAAAGCTTTCAGACTTTTAAATACCTAAGAGAGGGCACTGAATAGTACTTTATAAAACCTCATTTTGAAAGAAAATATTTAGGTATGTCCCTGTCCTGGACACCAGTCTATCTCTGATGTGTCCTGTATCCCTCTATGTTGTTTATTTAAACCAAAATTCACAGGATGGAGAGGTTTTTGTTTCATTTTTAGAGCACTTGAGAGAATGTTCTTGATTTTCATTAGCCCTATTTTATAATTATATATCAGTTTAGCAACTAATATATAAATTAGTAACTTACTAAATAAATTATTTATATTGGAGCAATAATAAAAATGTTACTACATCACCTTGAGCAGGGGTAGCAGAGTCAAAGAGCAACTGTTTTTATTGCTAAATATATATAACCATATTTCACATGGATTACAAACCCCCATAAATAAAATAAAACCCATTAAGAGAAAGCATGAGCTGACAGGGACAACAGGAGCACCCATGGGACTGTGAAAATGAACATTTCTAACTACAGACACCACTGACAAAGTTTAACCTGGTCCAAGCTCCATTCCAGAAAAGTAAGGAACATCCTGAAAGGTTCCAGGGTATTCACACCCCGCAGGGCAATCCAAGACTGAAATTTTGCATTTCAAACTCATTATTTAAGAGCTGGAAAAGCTGAAATTTAGAAAGATCTCTCACATATTTCCTCTTAACAAAACTTTAATTAAAATCTCGTTTTGCTCACAAAACAGAAGCTTTCCAAAGCAGATTTAGCTACAATTGTCAGTGGAATTCCAGATCCTCATTACCACAATAACCCTTTTCAGTCCAGGGATGCCTTCCTGTAAGGNGTTGGACTTGATGATCTGGGAGGTCTTTTCCACCCAATCCATTCTATGATTCTATTCTATGATCTTCCCTGCAGGCTCCCTTCAGGTCTAGAAGGCCACAATTGGGTCACCCCAAAGCCTTCTCCTGTCCAGGGTGAACAACCCCAACTCCCTCAGCCTTTCACTGCTCCCAGCCCACTCCTGGGCTCACCACAAGCTCTTTTTACTCTCTCTCTTTCTCTCTTGGTGCTTTTATTTTTTTAAATCCCTTCTCCAGACTCACTTGCTGTGTTTTAAACATATTCACATTCTTCAGAAATGAGCTACTCAAACTCATTTAGGTAGTAACTGTTAGCAGTACATTTATACCCCATTGTACATTTTATTGCAGTTTGTAAATCCTGTCAGTAATTGATTAGAAATGTTCTTCGGAGAGACTGGGTATGATACACTCAGGGCTCTCAGGGTGCTTGCTTTTGCCTTATTTCCTTTCTAGTGCTAAAAAAAAAATATATATATATATTTTCCTTCTTATTGTCACTGTTTGGATGCTGGAGTAAGAACAGTAAGAACGAGAGCATGGCCAAGAGATCCTTCCTAGTGCAGAGCTGGGAAGGAGCAGCTCCCTCCCTAAGCCAGGGATCCCTGGTCTGACTTGGGGAATAATCTGTATTTCTGCCTTTAGCAGCACTGGCTCCACTGCATGTGTGTAATTTACAAAGCTTTAATCCCAGCACACCTTACAGGTTGTCCATAGCTCGACCCTGAGATCAGCTCAGTTGGTTCAAACTTGGCTGTAACAATGCCAAGGTCATGGGTTCAATCCCCTGTGTGGGCCATTGACTGAAGAGTTGGACTCGATGGTCCTTGTGGGTCCTTCCAACTCAGAATAGTCTGGGATTCTGTGATTCTTCTCACACAATGTGATCTTGAGCAAATCCTTAATTTCTTTAATTGCAGCACTAATTTATGATGCAGATGCATTCAGGTTGAATCTTAATTTTCTCTGTGTGTCACTTAAGAGATGCTCTGGGGAGTAAAGGCTCCTATAATTAGATTTGAGATATGTTTTCATGCGAGGTGAAATAGTTTGCATGCTTCTAGAATAAATATTGTCTGGATTTCTAATCCCAGGGAACAATTGCCCCGTTGCTGTGGGTTCTGCACTCCCGGTGCCAGCTGTGGCTTTGGGAGCCTCGACCCTCCTGAGGCCACAACGAGTCCTCCTTAATGGCCTTTTTTTGTTGTTGTTTTTACTCCAAAAAAGGGCAAGATCAAAGTGCAGCCTGTTCTTTCCTGCCCTTCTAGATATACAAAACAGCTGCAAAGCACAATCAGCTATTGTGGTGATCTGTGCCCCGGCTCTATAAATAGCTGGAGAGCTCCAGGCTGGGGCAGCGCTCTGCACAGGCCAGGGGATTTTTGCCTGGGGTTACTAAACATTCCCTGCCTTGTTTGTGGTTTCGAGCCATCATTTCCGAGCCTGCCCTATCCCAGCTGAATTGGAATTCAAAAGCATTTTGCCGTGAAGGCTTTACATGACTTCACTGTTTGGGTTTGCCTTTTCTCCTTCCCCTCGGTTTTTTTCTCCCCCCCTCCACAATGCACAAGAATTTGCAAGTTTCTAAAGGAAGGCAATTTAAACACAGGAATTCGGTTGTTTGCCAATAAAATATGGCTGTGAGAGTGAGAATGGGAATCCCTTTGCTTTACATTGTGGTCTGGAGGTGGGGTCTGTGTGAGCTCCCTCTGCCCTGCTGTGCCTCAGGGGTGAATCCACAGCCACATCCAGAGCTGCCCCCAGAGCTCTGCTCAATCCAATATGCCACAGAGTTTTTATTCATTATGTTCACCCCTATTGGGAGAGCTGTGGAGACTGTGAGAGCCTGGGACTTGTTGGGTGATGAGAGACAAACTAGTGTATCTGGCAGGAGGAAGGTGTTGGACATAATTTGGGGTTTGAGTGTCCAGGAGGTGGTTGAAGCTGCTCCTGGCAGAGGTGAAGCAGACTTGAAACTGCTCTTTTCCTTTCCTGGAAAAGCCTCTGATTCCCATTGCATTTCAACAGCATAAGCACCTCACAGTATCAGTACTGGTGTCCTGCTTTAAATAAAAAATACCTGCTTTGGCATTCCAGGTGGGTGCTTTGCACCTTTGTGCTTTGGGTCAGGTGAACGAGGTCACCCCTTGAGTCTCCTTTCAACAACCAGGCTCAAAATTTGGTTTATCCCTGTGGGTTAGGAGTGATTTAGAAGGTCTTGCCCCACATAAACATCTTGCAGAAGGTGTTTTATGAAGCTTTCAGTGCATAAATACAATTTTAATATATGTGGTCAACATTTTCCAAGGTGACATGAGGTTACGGTGGAAATTCCTCAGTCAGAGAACAAGAGTGGGAATTTCTAATCCATTTGTTGTTTCTGAAGAAACAGCAACGAGAATGTTGAAGGGAAAATGCTGAAATCTCAGCTGAAAAACATACAGGAACTCAGATGGACCTGATTTGAAATAAATCATCCAGTATGACCTTTCTTTGTGAAAATTAGGGCATGAAGTGGAATTTTTAAGTCAGATATGATGAAAACTTGGAAACTTTCCTGCTGCCTGTGTGTTCTCCTGGATCAGTGACCATCAGTGACCAAACAGGCACACAGGGGACCCTTGAGGCAACCAAACTTTGCCTGTAGTTTTCTGTGCAGCAGCCCTTTGTCTTCACAGCATCACAGCTTGCAGGGCGGTCCCATGGCGTAGTGGAGAGTACTCCCGACTCCGACTCCTAGGTCGCGAGTTCGAGTCTCAGTGTATGGACCGTCCCCGGCAGTTAGATGCCTCCCTGCCATCCGATCCCGTCAGATCTGGGATGCGAAGCAGGGTCGGCCCCAGTTAGTACTGGGTGCTGTAGATAGTCCTAAGGACCTCAGTGTCACTGTCTAAGCTTGCTCAGCCGTGGCAAATGGACCTTAGGACTTAAACAGTGGGGCCAGCTCTGCGCATGCTGTGCATCACCTAAAAAATCCACTGTGCAGGCTCGGAGGGCACACGTGGGGTGAGCCCTGCCCAAATCTGTGTTCGCGAAGATTGGCCATTATTATTATAACGGCTTGCTCAGGGACCTCCTGGAGGTTCTTGTCCAAGCTCATGTTCAACAGAGGTTTAATTTGAGCTGTTTTTTAAGCACCTCCCCCTGGCTGTAACTTGTCCTCATAGAATAGAATCACAGAATGATAGAATGGATTGGGTTGGAAAAGACCTCCGAGATCATCAAGTCCAACCCTTGGGCCAACTCCAGTCCCTTTACCACATCATGGCACTCAGTGCCACGGCCAAGCTCAGCTTAAAAACCTCCAGGGATGGGGAATCCACCCCCTCTCTGGGCAGCCCATTCCAATGCCTGAGCACTCTCTCTGCAAAGAAGTTTTTTCTGCTCTCCAACTTCAATTTCCCCTGGCAGAGCTTGAGCCCCCCATGCCCCCTTGTCCTATTGCTGAGTGCCTGGGAGAAGAGACCAACCCCCACCTGGCTGGAACTTCCCTTCATCCTTGGTCCTGTAGCTGTGCTCCTCAGAGAATAGCCTGGCTCTGTCTTCTCCCTGCCCTCACTTTTCCTAAAGCACGGCAGAACAGGGAGAGGGAAGCAACACACCTTGCTCTTGAACCTTGCTTTCCAACCTCGCATTCCATCCTTGCTTTCCAACCTTCCTTTCCTACCTTGCTTTCCAGCATTGCTTCCCAGCCTTGCTTTCCTACCTTGCTTTCCAATCTTGCTTTCCAGCCTTGCTTTCCACCCTTGCTTCCCAGCCTTGCTCTCATGCTGAGACATCTGTGAGCAGAGAGGACTCAGTTGTCCATAACCACGGGTCCATATGGAGGCAAGCACAGTGGAAGAGACAGAGAGAGGGAAATCTCTCTCCCTCCTGCAAATTGTGTGGTGGATTTCAGCTGCTTTGTGAGGACTTGGGCTCTTCCTTAGGGTCTGTGTTGGTGAAACCTGGTTCCTTATGTTGGAGAGATTCCAGAATGCACCAGAGAGCTCCATCCCAAACCCACTGGGACGTGGTGCAGTTGGTGGCTCTTCTCTGCAGGGAGAGGGTGGGCTGAGCCTGCTCCCTTCAGCAGGGAGTTCTCCCATGGATTTGCTGGAGCCAGTGGGACGTTTAGTTCTGGCCATCAGGGACCTTTCTGTGTGGCACATGTTTGCAGGCAGGATCTGCAGAGGGCAACCTGCATCTAAATAAGCAACCCTCAGGACTATTGCCTTGGTGGGGAAGGGTGTCCTGATGTCTCTCTACCTGCTGGTGGTTCTGAGCTGGTCCAGGCCTCTCTCCAGGGAAGGCTGGGCAGGTGTTACCCTTGGACTGCCCAGCCTGTGGCCTGACTGACTCCTCTTTTATGGGATCTGCCTTATGTTGTCTCTTGAAAGCAGCATGAAACTTGAAAATTCCACTCTGTGGTTTAACACAAATCCATGGGTTTATCTCCCTTTTTCAGGAAAAATACTTCCAATATGTAACTAAAACAAGGACTCCATTTCTTTTCATTTGAATGAAACAGAGAGGATAAAAACGTGGGATATGGAGAAGGGCAGATCCATTTGATCACAAAAGTAGAGGAAGGGAAAGGAGCATCTTTTGTTTTCATTTTCATCCAAGGTGGGGGCTCCCCTGGAGGCCCTGCTGCAGGCACAGCATGGATGTGTGTTCCTCAGAGCATCCCTGGAGCTGGGATGACATGAGGTTACAGTGGAAATCCTGGAGATCCTGACCTGGGGAGGGTCCAGGGGCAGTGGTGCCACCAGAGCTCCTGGAGTTGTGGAGCACGAGGAGCTGCCAGGGCTGATCCAGGCACTGCTCTGGCCACATGTTCTGACACTGGGAATGAAGACAAAGAAGAGCCTTTGGGGAGCTCGGGGGATTCTTTGGTTTGGACTAGAGGAAGATGTTCTCAAAGGTTCTTTTCTGTCTAGGGTTAAGCTGGCAAAATGCCAACTGGCCAACACAGAGAGAAAGGATTCCCTCCCCAGCCAGGGGAAAAGGAGGGAGAGGGAAAAAAACAAAACCTGAAGTAGCAAGTTTCTTATATTATACAAAAGAAAGACAATTAAAACTAGATATTATATAATACATATATATACAAATGTGAGAAAAAGAAAACCAGACTAACAACAATAACTACCGAGTCACCCAAGCAAACAATATGGATTCCAACCACCCAAACTCCACAAAACCTCCCAAAAACTCTTCCAGAGAAACCTCCCAGCAAGAGAGGAGAGAAAGCAACAAGCAAATGTTCCCCTCCCTGGATAACACAGTGGGGATGGCAGCAAGGTCTGATCTGGGCAGGGCAGGGCAGGGCAGGGCAGGGCAGGGCGTCGTTACAGGTCTGAGGCAAAACCCAAAAGAGACAGAAGCTCCTCCTCTTTCTCTCTCTTTTTATACCTCTTGACACTGCTTGATGATGTCAGATGATCTGAAATACCTCTTTGGTGGCTTAAGTCAGGTGATGTTTGTCCCTTCTGATCTATGTCACATCCTTTGGGCCTGCTGAATTTAGGCCTAACTGAGGCCTAAAGCCAAAACTACCACATTTTCCCAGAAAAGAGAAGCCTGGAAGCAGAAGGCTTTGGAAGGGTTGGTTTCTCAGGGCAGGTTCTGTATTTCATGCTCCTCTTTCTCTGGATCAGCCCCTTCCCAGCACTTTTGGTGCACAGGATGAGGAGGGCCTGGCTCACCCTGGTGCAGTGTTTGTGTTCAGTTTGCAACAACCTTTCCACATCTTCCTGAAATACTGTGGGGGTTTTTTTAGTGTCAGCTCTTCCTTGGTGTGTGATGTTGTTCTGGGCCCCTCAGCTGAGCTTCCCAAATCACTTTGTTCTCTCCAACAAAGTGTGGCTGCTGTGACAGATCTCACTGCAGTTCTGGTGGAGTTGGCAAATCTTTTCCTGAACTTCCTGTACCCTCCAGTAGATAAAGTGGCAGTTTAAAAGCAGGACGGGCTTCACACCAAAAGATCAGGTTTGGGCTTCAGTGAGCAGAGCTGCATTTTTATGTTTTATTGTGTTTTTTACCTGCAGGCCTCTGTGCTTGCTGGATTGCCTAGGAGAGTGTGCTGGTTTAAAGGGAAACCTGCAGGAGAGAAACGCAGCACAAAAGAGATTATAAGTCAGAGTTACAACTTAATAACAGTATTACAGTAAATGCAATGGCACAAAGAGAAATTGGGTTTAACCCCCAAACCCAGCAGTGTAACCCAGCCCCCTGGGGCACAAACACAGTGGGGTTTGGTGGCCCCTGTGCTGAGCCCCACGTGGTTCCCCCGAGTGCAAAGGAAAAGGAAGGGACAAAGCTGTTGGTGCAGATGATGGCACAGTCTGGTGGAGAGTGGTGGGCTCCTCCTGTCCAGGGTCTGCTCCTCCTCTGGATCCCAGGAGTGGTCCCAGAGTTCTTGACCCCCATGATTCCATCCCCTGAGGTTTGGGTGGGAGCCCCCAGTGGGTCCCCCAGGGCAGGGAGTTCCAGAGTGGGGGATGTGACTCTGGGAGTCAGGGGGGATTTTGGAATGGTTGCTGGCCCCTGAGCAGAGCTGAGCCCTCAGATGGGTGTGGAGGTGCCAAGGAGTCCCTGGAGGGGAGTTGTCCCAGCTCCTCTGCCAGGCTTCTTTCCCAGCCAGCTCCCAGGCTGAGGGCTCAGCTGTGCCCTGGGCAGCTGCTGCCAATGGGCCATTGGGAAGAGTTGCTGGGCAATGGCCCAGAGGGTTTAGAATGCCCAGCTTTGGTCACACCCACACAGGGGTAAACTGGTCCCACCTGCTGAACTGAGACAGAGAGAAAGTGCAGCTCCCCTCGGTGGGTGTTGTGGATGAGCAGGTCCAGCTGCAAAAACAAATGCTTCGCTTGTGCCTTGGTGCTAATGGGAGAGCAGACTTCAAATAATCACTTTTCCTCTAAAGTAAACAACAACTTTTAAGCTTGTGATAGAAAAGATGAAAAGCACACCTCCTTTTAAAACCAGGCCTTGCTCCTTAAGATTGTGACAGCTTCAGAAATTTAAAAAAAAAAAAAAGAAAGAAAATTAAAACTACTGTATAGGCTGCATATGAGATATCCTTTGCTGGCAATACTGTGTTAATTCCATGTTCTATATATTCTTTGCATTCTGTTACTGTTGTGTAATACCTTGGGTAGGTGGCTGTGATTTTAGTGGAGCCCTCCAGGAACTATTGGAGAAGCATTTCCTTTCTCAGGTGTAGTTTATACACTCCTGCTCCAGTTTGCCAAGCAACCTCCTGCCTGGAATTCCAGTGGCATGGATCAGTGAGGAACTGAAATGTCCTTTCTTGGACTGGGCAGCTAATTGGGAAAGAAGACACTGAATTATGGGTTTAGTGCAAGAAGTTTGGTTTAGGTTGAATGTTGTGCTCTGCAGGAAGATAATGCTGCTGATCATTTTGAGGCTTCATTTTCCTAAGAGCCATGAGTGGAGGTTTCCAGCTTAGGGAAGTGTCCCAAGTGGAACAAACCCCACTGTATTAGCAGTGAATATTTGTGTGTTTATATATATCATAATATACTTACCATTCTGATTTCCTGGTGTTTTGAGGATAACCTTAGATGATGCTTTTTAAGGGAGAGAAATCTCTGGCTCCTCTGTGATACCGACAGCACTGATGTGTCTTCCTTTATATTAAAAGTTACTTTCACAAGGTATTTCTTATTGAAAAGAGTAAAAATTGAACTATTATTAAACAAGTTTATTAAGAAAGCCATTTAGATTTAATAATTTGGGAGGGTGCTCTTTCTTTTGACATCAAATTGATCTGTAATTTGTGCATCGCTGGTTAAGGAAGGAGAATGTGCAAGAGCAACAGGACGAGTAAAGGGCAGGCAGTGACAATTTGGGAAGGCAAAATGTCTGTAAAGACCAGACATCTCACTGTACACAAAAATGATGGGAAAACTGAGACCTGGACTTGTGTGACTGAAGCTTTAGAATCACAGAATGATAGAATGGATTGGGTTGGAAAAGATCTCTGAGATCATCAAATCCAACCCTTGATCCAACCCCACTGTGATCACCAGCCCAGGGCACTCCATGCCCTGGGCTGGTGATCACAGTGGGGTTGGATCAAGACGTGGTGGATTCTCACTCAGTGCCACATCCATAGAATCACAGAATGGATTGGGATGGAAAAGACCTCTGAGATCATCAAGTCCAACCCTTGGGCCAACTCCAGTCCCTTTACCAGATCATGGCACTCAGTGCCACGGCCAAGCTCACTTGAAAAACCTCCAGGGATGGGGAATCCACCCCCTCTCTGGGCAGCCCATTCCAATGCCTGAGCACTCTCTCTGCAAAGAAGTTTTTTCTGCTCTCCAACTTCAATTTCCCCTGGCAGAGCTTGAGCCCCCTGTGCCCCCTTGTCCTATTGCTGAGTGCCTGGGAGAAGAGACCAACCCCCACCTGGCCACAACTTCCCTTCAGGCAGTTCCAGACAGTGCTGAGGTCACCTCTGAGCCTCCTCTTCTCCAGCACAAACACCCCCAGCTCCCTCAGCCTTTGATGTTGGTGACAGGGAATACATTCCTGACCAACCTGTGAGCTCACCTGTAAGTCCTGCTCTTTGTTTCAAACCTTTTCATGGCATCAGTGAATTTAGTTCATTATGCTGGTTCTTTAATTTCAATTTCCTGGAAGGAAGAGACTGCACATTGAAGGGTGGCTTCAACACTGTAAATTTTTCTGGTTGGAGAGTTCCTTTGCATCCCTGAGGTTTGCTTTGCCTCGCTGCACTCTGGACAAGCTGTTGCTTCTAAACCAGCAAGAGCTCCTGTGGGTTATCCCACTTTTGACACTCAAAAGTGTCAAAGGTTGCTTATGAAATCCTCCCTTTACATAACATAGTTTATACAAGTGTGAGGGTAACAAAAAGCATATTCTGTTTCTCATTCAAACGAGTTCAGAGTGTTTCTCAAATACTTTTGAAAAAAGAATGTCTTGTTATCAGATTAAATCCCCCACTTTTTAAGATGAGTAAACTAAACCCACTGTGATTCACTGTGTTTCTCAGAAACCTTGATCCCTGACCTGAAGGCAAGAGTAATCCCACAAAATACTTCATTCTCATTGAGGAATTTGGGTTTGAATGCTTGGATCTTCAAATAAGTCATGAAAGACTTCATTAGGCAAATGATTCAGTAGAAGTACAGAGAAATTGGACCTTGGAGTTGCCTCTTCCAATTCTAACCAAGTTATGGCAGGAAACAGCAACAGCAGCACAGATGCAAATACAGAGGTTGGGAAAATATTTACCCTTGGTTTGATTTTTTTTTTCAGTTTTGTGAACTGTAGCCAAGAGCCCTTTTGTTTTGGTGGGGAAGGGGGTATTTCTTTTGTTTCTGTGCTTTCACTTGACTTCCAGTTTTTAGGCTGTTTTTTAAAGCTTTTTTCTGCAGAGTGTGGCTGCAGCTAAATGAGTGGTTTTCACAAAAATCTTCTTCTGGAGTCCTGAAGTCTTTACATTCCCCAGTGTCCTTTCCACCTCAGAGTGATTGACTCCACATCCAGATGAGAAGGGATGGAGGATATGCAGACAGTGTAAAACCTCAAAAATCAGACTGGGGGGGCTGATCCCCTGATTCCCACACATCCCATGGATTCCTGGAGCTGTTCCTGGTGGGCTTTGCAGGGCTGAGTGCTGAAACAGCCCTTGGGAAGCCTGGAGAGACCAGCCCTTGAACCATGAGTGATGAGCTCATGGTTCAATCCTCGGCTTGAGCTACCAGGTGGAGGGTGATGCAGGAATTTCCTTGGACCAAAGGAAGTTTTCATAACAGAAACTTTCTGTCAATAAACCTGGTATCATTCAACCATAAAGCAAAGTAAGTGGTTTTCACAGAAGTCTTCTTCTGAAGTCCTGAAGTCTTTACATTCCCCAGTGTCCTTTCCACCTCAGAGTGATTGACTCCACATCCAGATGAGAGGGGATGGAGGATATGCAAACAAACACAGTGTAAAGCCTCAAAAATCGGACTGGGGGGGCTGATCCCCTGATTCCCACACATCCCATGGATTCCTGGAGCTGTTCCTGGTGGGCTTTGCAGGGCTGAGTGCTGGAACAGCCCTTGGGGAGCCTGGAAAGAGAGACCAGCCCTTCGTGATGAGCTCATGGTTCAATCCTCAGCTTGAACTACCAGGTGGAGGGTGATGCAGGAATTTCCTTGGACCAAAGGAAGTTTTCATAACAGAAACTTTCTGTCAATAAACCTGGTATCATTCAACCATAAAGCAAGCTTCCCTAAGAATAACTTTTTCCCCTTTTCTTGCCAAGATGTGAGCTATTTGGCTTGTCACGAAACTCCTGTCTCCTACGTGAGTTTATCAACAGATTACGCAGGGCGGTTCTGCATCTGACATGCAAACACAACAGAAACATTATTTATATTGGATTTGTGGAGATAAGAGGTGCCTTTTCCTAAGAGCTGGCACAGGGGCTGAGTCAGTTCTCTGGTAGATGAACTGGGGCAGATAGTGGGTCTTTGTTTGGGGGGTTTGAGAGGAGATGAGTTTCCACAGTGAACTCTCTATTTATACCAGCTCAGAGCCCACTGATTCTTCACCCCAGTTGTTTTTGCATTCCAGACACATTCCTGTACTCCCCAGTAATAACTTTTAGCCCGAGGGTTTGAAATGTAATCAGCTAGTTATTAGCACAAACTCTGGGAATGTTTTTGCAGAGGATGAAGAAACCAAATGTGGGCCATGCACTGATGGAGGAGCTGTTGCTGGGGGCTGGCTCTGCTGCCAGGGCTGGGCCAAAGGCAGAGAGCAATAACAGATGATTTATGGAATATTCAAACCTTGGAACACCAGAAGTGCTGATTCTACCCATGTCTGGTTTATGTCACTTGAAGAACTTGTACTTGCTTCTCAGCTGGTGATTGTGTCTCCTTTGCTCTTAAAACCAGGTTTGAATCATAGAATAGAATCATAGAATTGATTGGGTTGGAAAAGACCTCTCAGATCATCAATCCAACCCTTGATCCAACCCCACTGTGATCACCAGCCCCACTGTGATCACAGAGTGCCATGTGCTGGTGATCACAGTGGGGTTGGATCAAGATGTGATGGATTCTCACTCAGTGCCACATCCAGTCTCATCTTAAACACCTCCAGGAATGGGGAATCCACCCCCTCTCTGGGCAGCTCATTCCAATGCCTGAGCACTCTCTCTGCAAAGAATTTCTACCTGATCTCCAACTTCAATTTCCCCTGGCAGAGCTTGAGCCCCCCGTGCCCCCTTGTCCTATTGCTGAGTGCCTGGGAGAAGAGACCAACCCCCACCTGGCCACAACTTCCCTTCAGGCAGTTCCAGACAGTGCTGAGGTCACCTCTGAGCCTCCTCTTCTCCAGCACAAACGCCCCCAGCTCCCTCAGCCTCTCCCCACAGGACTGTCAGCACTGGGCAAAGTGTGTGGGTAAACTCATTTCAAACAAGTCAATGGAGTTGCATTTGGAGAATGTTCATTAACTGTATGTTACTTAATGTCATTCCCATTAGTGACATGACCTAATGGTGATATTAAGTGGCAAGAGACAAATCTGAGTTTTCATTTCATCAAAGAGTTTTAGCATTTGGATACACAAAGGAATTCATTACGTATGTTCTGTATGTTATGGGTGCAAATCACATTAGAATCCATCACATTATATTACCTGGTGAAGTACAAGTTACTAACCTGTGCAGTGATGCAGCATTTGGAGTGAGTGCACAGGGCCACAGCTTTACCTGTGGGAACCACACATGGCTTAAGGCTTGGCACAAGGTACCTGTGTTTGCTCAAGTCTCCTGCCCCAGGTATTGGCTGCTCTGTTCTGGGAGCTTTGAGGGGATGGGCTGAAGACCCTCCACAGCTCCTTGTGGGACAGAGAATTTGTTTTCTGTCCTTGGACTGGGGGTGTCATCACCCTTCCTGCCCATCATGTTGTTTTCTAGTAATACAAGAGGCAACAAATTCCACTGGAAAGTGATACAATGGGAGAGGGCAGTGGAAAATGGCCTGGAAGATCAAGGCCAGGTTGGGCAGGGCTTGGAGCAACCTGGTGTGGTGGAAGGTGTCCCTGCCCATGGCAGGGCATTGGAAGAAGATGGGCTTTAAAGTCCCTTCCAACCCCAAACATTCCACTATTCTACAGTCCTTTGTTGTGGTGGTTTTCAAGCTGTTCTGTTTTGCAGACTGCTCTGAGTGTGGGTGATCTGTCTCACTTGCAGGCAGAGTCTGAGCATCACAGGCTGGAGAGAAGTTCAATCAGCTGTTGGACAAGACTCCTCCAGTCTTGGCTGTGATTTTCCCATCTCCCAAGCAAGCCAAGAGCTCAGCACCCTGTCCTTGTCCTGCCACCAGCACCCTGCCCTTGGGTGGCTGCTCCATGTACAGCAGCACTTGGCTGGTCTCCATGGTGGGTTTGGTGCCATGGCCTGGGTCAGAGGGTTCCATGTTGTGGCCAAGAAGGCCACTGGGCTCCTGGCCTGGATCCAAACTAGCGTGGCCAGCAGGCCCAGGGCAGTGAGCCTTCCCCTGGACTCTGCCTTGGGGAGGCCACACCTTGAGTGTTGTGTTCAGTTCTGGGCCCCTCAGTTGAGGCAAGAGATTGAGGGGCTGGAGCGGGGCCAGAGAAGAGCAACGAGGCTGGAGAAAGGAGTGGAGCACAAGTGCTGTGGGGAGAGGCTGAGGGAGCTGGGGGTGTTTGTGCTGGAGAAGAGGAGGCTGAGAGGTGACCTCAGCACTGTCTGGAACTGCCTGAAGGGAAGTTGTGTCCAGGTGGGGGTTGGTCTCTTCTCCCAGGCACTCAGCAATAGGACAAGGGGGCATGGGGGGCTCAAGCTCTGCCAGGGGAAATTGAAGTTGGAGAGCAGAAAAAAGTTCTTTGCAGAGAGAGTGCTCAGGCATTGGAATGGGCTGCCCAGAGAGGGGGTGGATTCCCCATCCCTGGAGGTTTTTCAAGTGAGCTTGGCCGTGGCACTGAGTGCCATGATCTGGTAAAGGGAGTGGAGTTGGCCCAAGGGTTGGACTTGATGATCTGGGAGGTCTTTTCCAACCCAATCCATTCTGTAATTCTATGATCTGACCAGGGATCTGAACCTATGGCTGCCCTGGGAAGAGGAAGGGGACAGTCAATGTGTCGTGTCAGGACCAGAGGTTGTCTCAGTGCTGTGCACTGAGGAAATGGAAGGAATTTCAGAAACTTTTTCACTGTGTGAATAAACATAGTGCTGGAAATATCTCCTTTTTAACCTTGTTTTGTGACTTTTTATTTTTAGGAGGGATTGTTTTTTTATATATTTTGCTTAAGGAGGGGAAATAAACTGAAAAGCTGATCCTCTGCTTGGAGGAGACACAACACCCAGTAGCTGTTCTCAGCAGTGGGTCTTAAGTTAATCTTACTTTGAGCTAGAAACACTGCACATACTCAGTGGCTGGAGTTTGCCAGCTAAAATACAGCTGTACAGTGATGAATGCTTGGGTGGCTGCTCTTGGGAATTTCTTCTTCACCACCTCACTGCTGTTTATCCCACTGCTGCATACTGTTATTCTGATATGCCTCCTGCAACAGTTTTATTTGCCTGAGCTTTATTTTTCAGCTCTGAATTAGTACCATTTCAAACTGTCGCCCACATGTAAACAAGCAGTGTGTGAGTTGTGAGTAACAACTCACCTGGGAGGGAGGAACAACTGCCCTGCAACATCCTCTCTGATTCTCTGGCTTCTTGCAGCCCATTGCAGTGAGAACCCTGGTGCTCCCATGGTTGCTGCATCTCTCCTGGGGGAATTGCTGCCTTCCCATGTGTTGGGATTTGTGTTGGGATGTGCTGGCTCAGCTCCAGCTCCTTGGAAGAGCAGCATTCCTTGCAGGCTCTGGTGAAGCTCTGCTTGCTCACGATGTAACTTGTCAGTTCTGACCAAAGGGCAACAGAGCTTGGATGAGAGGGGGAATCTAAGAAGAATAATGAAGTGTATTTAACAGGGTTTGATCTAAGCATTGATTCTTCAAACTGTGCTGTAGACTCTGATGGTAGGTGAAAAAATTATTATAAAATCATGGAATGGTTTGGATTGGAAGGCACCTGAAAGATCATCTTATTCCCCAAACCTGCCATGGGCAAGGACACCTCCCACCAGCCCAGGGTGCTCCAAGCCCTGTCCAACCTGGCCTTGGACACTCCCAGGGCTGGGGCAGCCACAGCTTCTCTGGGCACCCTGTGCCAGGGCCTGCCCACCCTCACAGCCAAGAATTTCCTCCCAGTATCCCACCTAACCCTGCCCCCTGGCAGTGGGCAGCCATTCCCTGTGTCTGTCCCTCCAGGCCCTTGTAAACAGTCTCTCTCCCTCTTTCTTCTCAGCCCCTTCAGGCCATGGAAGGCCACTATCAGGTCTCCCTGAAGTCTTGTCTTCTCCAGGCTGGACAAGCCCAGCTCCCTCAGCCTTCCCTCCCAGCAGAGCTGCTCCAGCCCTCTGATCACCTTGGTGGCCTCCTCTGCTCCCACTCCAACAGGTCCATGTCCTCCTTGGATAATGATCTTTTCTTTACTTTGGACACTGATACAGACATGTAACTTTAAAAACCTAATATCCTCTTATTTTTAATGTGGCAATTATCTGCAATATACAGATTTATTTCTTTCAATTTAATGCCCTAAGGTCAACTATTTTGTGTTCTCTGAGTGTGAGTTGGTTTAATGAAGTTAAGAGTTGTTCTTCAAGGTAACAACACTGAATGGACTTGGGTAAAATTTCATCAACCATTCTCGTAGGAACTGTCAGAAATAGTATTTCATAGAACCAGAGAGTGATTCTCACTGCCTGGAGGACATTTGTGTCTCATTCTTTTGAGTTAAATGTTTCAGGTTACTTGGAGAGCGTGAGGAGCATCTTTATAAACTCGCCCCAGTGTGTGGAGGGAGCTGGAGGGAGTTTGGAGGGAGGCAGAGCAGCAGGGCCAGGGCTGTGCAGCTCCCAAAGCCCTGCCCTGCCTTCTCAGCTCTCTGGCTTTGTTTTGTTACAGCTTTTTGTCCTGGGAAGAGGTGACAAGTGACACCTGTGGACAGCGGTGCTGAGGAGAGCCTACATGAGGAGGGTTGTTCTCACCAGTATGTGATGGATGTTTAGAAACATATGAATTACAGTTTCCTTATTTGTGGTCACAAAGATGCCAGAGATGAGATATTTTTGACATAGGTTAAACTGTGAGTGCTTACTGTGTGTTTTCAATATTATTTCATCAGTTGCCTGGGGAAAAAAAAAACAAAACCAACTGGTGAGAGGATGACACTTGGTTTTTATTTTACCTTTTGAACGCTGGACTCTCAATTTTTCGAACCAAAGAAGTTCCCCGTGCAGAGCCCACCAGCTTTGCACGTGGTTTTCAGCTGAGCTGGGTTTGCTTTCCTGGGAGTCCTTGGCGTGTGGTGCAGTCTCAGCTCAGAGCAAGGGCAGTGCCAGCCTGTGGGACAGCCTGGTTTGAACAACGTGCTGATGTGGCACATCCAGCCACCTGCATTGTGCAAGAGGGAAGGAATTTGCCTGATTGTAGTCCTGTCAACACACAGAGATTGCACTGCTGGAACAAAATGGGCTCCTGAAGTCTTGTTTAAATTGGGGCTGGGTTCTATTAAGAACTGTTAGCCCAGAGAGCCACAATAGCTCACTCTGTTACCAAGGGCTGAGCAGGCTCCAGTTGCTTCAGACTATTGGTTTTTTATTGGAATCCTCTCCTCCATCCTACATGATTTTGCAGGGCTTAGCCTTGGATCTGGTGTTATTCACATAATCACAGACTGTTCTGGGTTGGAAGGGACCCACAAGGACCATCAAGTCCAACTCTTCAGTCAATGGCCCACACAGGGGATTGAACCCATGACCTTGGCATTGTTACAACCAAGTTTGAACCAACTGAGCCAATCTCAGGGTCAACATGTTTGTTATTCATCAGTTCCAAAGTATCAATCAAAAAGATAGGTGGCATCTTCTGGTCCCAGGTGGAATTTTGCTGGGTGGGTTTTCCAGTAAACTTCTAACAGCTTTCACTCTGACCTCCCTTTTTTAGTTGAAAATGAATAAATTCCCATTCCTGAGAGCCCAGAGCTGAGAAAACTTGCACTTGGAGTCTCTCTGTCTTCAAGTTTTTCATTCCAGCCCCATGTAGTAGAGGCTGGCACTGCCATCTGTAGCTCCTGAGGTGTGCCAGCCACTGTGTGGGCAGAAAATGGAATATATATGATGTCTTTCTGGAATGTTTGTGGCTTTGTGTCATTGTCCCATCCACAGCAGTGGAATTGCTCTTGAGAAATCCTTATCCCCCCCTGGATCTCTGGTTTATGGTTCTGCTGTTCAAACAGCTTGTTTGAAGTGCTTGCCTTAGAGATATTCCCTGTGCAGCTTTCAGATCTCTTGTTTGCCTCCCACAGTAAAATGCAGCTTCAAGTGGGAACCCCTTTGTTGTTTATAATGAAGGGGAGTTTGGGCAGTGTGTTCTGTGTTTCCCCAGAGGTTGGCTGTGCTCTCAGGGCCATGGGCAATGTCACAACTTCCCAGGTGTGCACGTTCACCAGACAGGTCCTGCCTGAGCCTGGACTGAAGGGGCTGCACGGGAGCTGTTCCCAAAGGCTCCTCTGGCATCCCAGGGCTCCAGCTGTGTCCTGGCAGCAGGAATTGTGGCACACAGGGGAGGTTGTGGAGGAGCTCCAGGGCTGGCCCAGGGCAAAATGGATGAGTCTGGGTTGGTTATTTCCTTGGTTTTGGACTCTGAGGGACCTTCCTGTCAGTTATGAAAACTGCAAACCCACACTTGCATCCTGAACACGGAACTGGAAGAAAAAAAAACCCTCTCTTTAATGCCTCAAAAGACTTTGCAGTGTTGTGGCCTGACTTTTTTTCTCAAAGAGCAGTCCCATGGCTGCCCAAACAGGCACCTTGTGCATCTCAGACACGTTTCCATCTGCTTTCCATCCCTGCAGCCACGCCCACAGCCTGGACCCCTCCATCCCACAGCTCCCAGTTTGCAGGGGAGTGGGTTGGGCAGTACTGCAGGGTGGCTGTGCTGGAGCTCAGGCTCTTGCTTTCCAACCATCCCTGCAGCTCCATCTTCTGCTCCTCCACCTCTGCAGTTTCTTCAGTGCTGCCACCTCATTCCCAATCCAGCAGTGAAGCAAATACTGAATCATAGAATCAGTTGGGTTGGAAAAGACCTCCCAGATCATCAAGTCCAGCCCTTGATCCAATCCCACTGTGATCACCAGCCCAGGGCACGGAGTGCCCTGGGCTGGTGATCACAGTGGGGTTGGATCAAGACATGGTGGATTCTCACTCAGTGCCACATCCATAGAATCACAGAATGGATTGGGTTGGAAAAGACCTCCCAGATCATCAAGTCCAACCCTTGGGCCAACTCCACTCCCTTTACCACATCATGGCACTCGGTGCCGCGGCCAAGCTCAGGTTAAAAACCTCCAGGGATGGGGAATCCACCCCCTCTCTGGGCAGCCCATTCCAATCCCTGAGCACTCTCTCTGTGAAGAATTTTTTTCTGCTCTCCAACTTCAATTTCCCCTGGCAGAGCTTGAGCCCCCCGTGCCCCCTTGTCCTATTGCTGAGTGCCTGGGAGAAGAGACCAACCCCCACCTGGCCAGAACTTCCCTTCAGGTTGAGTTTCTAAATGGGCTGTATTCCTAGTTATATTCAATTTCTAGGTCATTATTCTTTGAGTGTATTTTCAGAAAAGGTGTTCTGTGGTAGGAATACAACAACTTTGAAGCTGTTGGAACCCCTGCAAGCGCCGTGGGCTCCTGTCACTCTTGTTTCCCAGCTGCATTCTTCAAACACTTCATTTTCTCTCCTCCTATTCCTTTCCAGGTGTTAAAATTAACACAGATGGCCAAGGGATGGTCAATAAATGTGGACAATAATGTCAATATGATAATAGCAGATGCCTTTTCAGGCGTGTGATTGCATCATGGAATGTGTGTTCATGACTAAGTCTGCGAGAGTTTACAGCAGGGTTGAGAAGTGTCAATAAAAGCCAGACAGTATCTTTACCAATTAATCCCAAATATCCTAGAGCTGTAATTAGGGCCTCTTTTTAGCTTTAACTGTGGGATGATCATACAGATATGTCTTGTGAGGAACAGGTCCTGTGAGGAACCCTTAGGACAGAGGCAATCTTTCCTCTGCAGGAGGTTGCTGAGTTTGCAGGACTTCAGGCTTCCCGTGTGTAGCACACTTGCCCCTGGCAGGACTGCGAAATCCCTGGCTTACCTTTCCCCAAACCTGCTTTTCTTTCCTATTAAGGTGTCGAGCTGTGAGTTGTGAGTTAAAACTGTGTTCAAAACCCCGAGTTGTTCCAGAGAAGGGGCTCATGTGTTGTCCACGCTCAGGCCACAATCGGTGGCTCAGGTGGAGCAGAACATGAACAGGGGCCTGGTAAACCCCAGGGTAAGGATCAGTCTCGCTCTTCAGCCTGTCCTGGTCCCCTGGTGTCAAGGAGAGCACTCTGGACTCTTGAATCCCAAGGTCCTGGGTTCCAGTCTCAGTGGGACCATCCCCTGGCAGTTCAAGCCCCCCTGCCATCCCATCCCGTCACATCCTGGATGCTCAGCAGGGTCAGCCCCGCTCAGTACCGGGGGCTGTGACAGTCCTGAGGACTTCCCTGTCACTGTCCAAGCTCGCTCGGCCCTGGCAGATGGACCTCAGGACTGAAACGGTGGGGCCAGTTCTGTGCACGCTGAGCCTCACCTAAACAATCCACTGCACAGGCTGGAAGGGCACGTGGGGAGAGCCCTGCCCAAATCTGTGTTTGCCAAGTCTGGCCATACGATACATACATACATACATTTGCCAGGAGAGTTTAAAAGTACTTCTGTAAATACATTTCCGAGCCAGCAGAGGCAGCTGGACCGGTGCGTTGGAGCTGTGTGGCTGGCTGGATCTGCCCAGGCCTTTTCTGCCCCGTGGTTCTTGTGTGGTTGGGTTGTTTATCTCTCCCAGATAAGAGGAGGATAAAAGACATTGAAGGAGGATGGACCACCAGCCTGCAACCTCATTTCTGGCAGTTCCAGCCAGGTGGGGGTTGGTCTCTTCTCCCAGGCACTCAGCAATAGGACAAGGGGGCACGGGGGGCTCAAGCTCTGCCAGGGGAAATTGAAGTTGGAGAGCAGAAAAAAACTTCTTCACAGAGAGAGTGCTCAGGCATTGGAATGGGCTGCCCAGAGAGGGGGTGGATTCCCCATCCCTGGAGGTTTTTAAGGTGAGCTTGGCTGTGGCACTGAGTGCCATGATCTGGTAAAGGGACTGGAGTTGGCCCAAGGGTTGGACTTGATGATCTCGGAGGTCTTTTCCAATCCAATCCATTCTATCATTCTACAGATGTGGCACTGAGTGAGAATCCACCATATCTTGATCCAACCCCACTGTGATCACCAGCCCAGGGCATGGAGTGCCCTGGGCTGGTGATCACAGTGGGATTGGATCAAGGGTTGGACTTGATGATCTGGGAGGTCTTTCCCAACCCAGTCCATTCTATTCTATGATTCTGCAGTTTAGCTCTAAATGTACATTGTGGGTTTGGGTCCAGGATCCCCCACTTCAAGCTGGCAGATGCTGAATCCCAGAATTACACACATGTTGTTGATCAGCATTTTCCAAACCCACTGTTATTTCTTAGCTGATCAAAAGTAAGTCTTTTGCTGAACAAAAGAGGCATAAGGAAAACAGTGGTTTTCCATAAAGCAGAAGATGCCTCTGGTTTCTCTGGCTCTTTGGACATTATGAGAATAGGTTTGGGGTTTTGTTTTTCTGTAGTTTCTTTTGTCTTTCCAGTCTGTAAAGTTCTGTTTCTTATTATCTTGGTTTCTGCTTTCCAGAGACCTAAGTTGGCTCAGAAATTCCCTCTCTCATTTTAGCTACAGGAAATATTGCACTGTACATTCAAAGTGCTTTTTCAGGTGGGCTGGAAATTTTGTTGGAATCCAGGTGTTTTGGGTTATGTGCTTTTATTTGCACTGAGCTGGAAGTGGTTTCTACAGGTTAAAGGGTGGCACTTGCTTCATTGCTCTGCAGGTTGGCCAAAATTACTTTTATGTCTTGTGAAATTATCCAGTGTCCTCTTGCACAGTCCTGCAGTGTGACCAAACCTGTTGATAGGAAAGACAGGGATGTGCTTCAGGCTCCCAGCTATCTGGCTGAAATGTCTGGAGGTAAAAAACTGGAGTTCACATACAACTCTTGGGAGTATTTTTAGTGCTTTTAAAAATAAACCCTCATGATTTTTTTCATTATTTTTTCATTATTTTCATTACATCTCCAGGGATGGGAACTCCACCACCTCCCTGGGCAGCCCCCTCCCAATGCCTGGCAACCCCTTTCCATGAAGAAATTCTTCCTGATGTCCAATTTAAACCTCCCCTGGCTCAGCCTGGGAGGTTCCCTCTCCTCCTCTCCCTGTTCCCTGGAGCAGAGCCCGACCCTCCCTGCTGCCCCCTCTCCTGTCAGGGAGTTGCAGAGAGCGAGAAGGTCC
Organism: Sakesphorus luctuosus; assembly: GCA_013396695.1. Lineage (NCBI taxonomy): Eukaryota > Metazoa > Chordata > Aves > Passeriformes > Thamnophilidae > Sakesphorus > Sakesphorus luctuosus. The sequence goes on along the minus strand of VWZD01006679.1, from coordinate 31,148 downwards.
TCCCTGAGCCTCCTTTTCTCCAGGCTGAGCCCCCCCAGCTGGGGATGTTTTCTGAAAGAGCAAAGTGTGTGTTCACCATGTGATTATGGAAACATGTTCTGGTCCTCAGTGAGAAAAAGCTGGTTGACTTATCTGGGAAAACAGTGAGAAAGGTGAAGGTCTGGGAGAGTGAAAATGAGGGAGCTGTGGGTTTGTGGTCAGGGGGAGGAAAAGCAGCCCCCTGTGGGTGTGTGGGGTGGAGGCTCTGGCAGCCTTGGAGCTGGAGTGAAGACAACATGCCCAGCTCAGTCCTCCCTCCTTTCTCTGTGAGCTTTTGGGGGGTGAGGGGAGACCAGCCTGGTTCACATGCTGTGCTAGGGATGTGTAACCACAGCTGCTGGTAGTTCCTCAGGAAATCTGGTAAACTCTGCCTGGCACAGCCCACAGGGCACAGCTGGGGTTTGGCCACTGTTTCCACTCTGGGAGCATCTTGTGTGAGCTCTGCCCTCTCCTCTGTTCAGCATGGCCAGGGTGTCTGGTGCCCTGCCCAGGCCCCTCTGGGGAGGAAGGTGCTGTCAACACTTGCCCTGGGAGTGGGCCCTGGGCATGGCCTGTGGCACTGCACAGTCCCACCAGTGCAGGGCTGCTTCAGAGCTTCAGAAATTGATGATTTTTTTGTTTTCCCTGGTTGCTGCTATGCCTGACTGCAGTTTTCTCTCCAGACAGTCTGATTACAATGCAGTTGCTTCCTTGAAATTAAAAAGGTACCCACAGGCCTTTACATGTGGGTATTTCTGAAAGGCAAAACTTGAAGTTGAGCTGCAAAGTCAGAGTAACTTCACTGGGCTGTGCTGAGGAGTCAGTGCCAGAGCAGCATCTCAGCTCTCCCCGCTGTGCCAGTTCAGTGCTGGGAAGGTGTTTTGCAGGGATGGCACAGCCCCTGGTTTGTGCTGACCAGGTCTTGTTGCCCAGCTAAGGACATTGCCCTGAGTTTTTGCTTCTCTCTTCACAAGTCCTTTAATCATGAAATTGTTTGAGGCTTTAAGGGACAAAACTTTCTGAAGTAATTTCTGGTGTAACAGTCCTTTGGCAAAAGTTGCAGAATAGAGGAGAGAATATTTTTACATAAATAGCAGCCCCTGTTTACATTTAAAGTTGCACATGTCTTGGCACCACCTTCAGCTTGGGTACCCCTTCTGAAGATGCTTCAGTTGGTCTCTGTTGTGTGTTGTAGAATCATAGAATGGATTGGGTTGGAAAAGACCTCCGAGATCATCAGGTCCAACCCCACTGTGATCACAGTGGGGTTGGATCAAGACGTGGTGGATTCTTACTCAGTGCCACATCCAAAGAATCATAGAATGGATTGGGTTGGAAAAGACCTCCCAGATCATCAAGTCCAACCCTTGGGCCAACTCCAGTCCCTTTACCACATCATGGCACTCAGTGCCACGGCCAAGCTCAGGTTAAAAACCTCCAGGGATGGGGAATCCACCCCCTCTCTGGGCAGCCCATTCCAATGCCTGAGCACTCTCTCTGCAAAGAAGTTTTTTCTGCTCTCCAACTTCAATTTGCCCTGGCAGAGCTTGAGCCCCCCGTGCCCCCTTGTCCTATTGCTGAGTGCCTGGGATCTGTGATAAGTGCCTGATATCTGTGATATGATCTGTGTTATGCACCTTCCAGTGCCTACAGGGGCTCCAGGAGAGTTGGACAAGGGCCTGGAGGGACAGGACAAGGGGAATGACCTACCACTGTCAGAGGGCAGGATTAGATGAGATACTGGGAAGGAATCCTTCCCTGTGAGGGTGGGCAGGCCCTGGCACAGTTGCCCAGAGAAGCTGTGGCTGCCCCATCCCTGGGAGTGTCGAAGGTCAGGTTGGACGGGGCTTGGAGCAACCTGAGCGGGTGGGAGGTGTCCCTGCCCATGGCAGGGGATGGTAAAAGATGAACTTTGAGGTCCCTTCCAACCCAAAACATTCCATGGTTCTGTAACAGCAGCTGTGGGTGTCCCCAGGACAGTCGGTGTGGCTGTGGGTGTCACCAGGACACTTGGTGTTGCTGTGGGTGTCATCGAGACAGTCGCTGTGGCTGTACAGGGGTGTCACCAGGACAGTCAGTGTTGCTGTGGGTGTCACCTGTGGGTGTCACCTGTGTTGCCATGTGGCACGGGGGGCTCTGAGGGGGCAGTGGCTGGGCTGAAGTTCTGCCAGTTCAGAGTTTCTTGTTGTGGTGTAAAATCCCAGCTCCCAGTTCAGTACATGAGAGTTTCTTGCTGGGGAGGAGAAAGAGGTTTGTGTGAATTGCCTCGACAAGAGTAAGTCTGAGAAGGTGACAAAGGAGTCCCCATAAATACAGAGGTGGCAACTGCTGAATTTTAAGAATAGGAGAGAGTATTTGCTGCTACAAATCATCTTTAGATTCAGCAGCAGCTTGGACACAAAGGATACTGAAGCTCTGGACTGAGAGTATACACTAATACCATTTATTGCATGAACATTAGAGTAGGTTAGTGCTTGAAAAATCATTTAAGCTTTGACAAGGAAAAAAAAGAAAACCAACACAGGAAAGTTAGAGAAGCCAAAAAGAGACTGTAGTTAGAAGTATGTACCTTTCTGAGTAGGTTTTTATTTCGCTTTTGGTTTGGGCTTTTGTTGGTTTGTTTGGGGTTTTTTTTATTATTTGGCTGCCATGCTACATTCAATATTCAGTTTACAGAGCAGGTGAGAGTCTGATGAAATGGTATAGCAGCCTCTTTTATTGTATGAGGAAACCTCAGTGTGGGTGTGTGTTTCCTTTCCCTGGAGTGGCAGTGCCTGAATATCAATTCCTGCACCCCCAGATTTTTGGCACAGCACAGAGAGGATGTCTTTAAAAGATGTGGAGAAAACTTTTTCTTATCTCTCTAAAAAGAGAAGGCAAGAGCTTGTGGATTGCAGAGAAGGACAACCCAGGAGTGAGTTTCTCAGTGCAGGAAGGAGCTCGAGCCAGTCCTGAACTGCAAAGTTCTTCTTCTGACCTTGGGGGTTGCCTGTATCAGTCAGATAAAATGAGATATTAAGTTATTGAAAGTGGAGAGTTCACACTGTCCATCCTGGACTGCAGCAGGTCATTAAATCCCTTTCCAGCTGCAAAGTGACTCTGGCCCTGCCCCGGCAGTGACAGGTACTGGGGCTCTCACAGGGCAGCAGTTCTCATGGAAATTACAGGTAAGAGACTGCAGAGGTAGAGGGAGGTGGAAATAGAGCTCAGGGAGTTCTGTAAATTTGTATGTAATTGTCTGGGAAGAGCTGTGATTAAATGGTTAAAGCATGGGGGGGTCTAAGGGAAATCATAGAATCATAGAATGGATTGGGTTGGAAAAGACCTCCAAGATCATCAAGTCCAACCCTTGGGCCAACTTCAGTCCCTTTACCACATCATGGCACTCAGTGCCACGGCCAAGCTCAGCTGAAAAACCTCCAGGGATGGGGAATCCACCCCCTCTCTGGGCAGCCCATTCCAATGCCTGAGCACTCTCTCTGCAAAGAAGTTTTTTCTGCTCTCCAACTTCAATTTGCCCTGGCAGAGCTTGAGCCCCCCGTGCCCCCTTGTCCTATTGCTGAGTGCCTGGGAGAAGAGACCAACCCCCACCTGGCCAGAAATGATGGAAAGACAAACAGTGAAGGAACACCATGGGGTGTAATCAATAGTTTGGATTTTATCACAGCTGGTATGGGAAGCACTGAATCCAAAAGGGATGAACCTGTTAGTTAAACTGCAGCTGGACAGGTGAGGTGACCCCTGCAGGGAGGAACAGGGGGATAGAACAAAAGGAGGGTTATATTTTTATTAAATGGATCAGTAAGGCTGTGACTGAAATATTGCCAAGTTTTTCTGGTATCTGCTCAAATTGGTGCTGAAAAGGGTTTTAAAAGCATTTGAATTTCATTAGATAGAGACATGAGGAGCGTGAGAGAGAAGGGAATTTTGCTGTCTGCTGCCCACAATAGGATAAAAAGTTTCAGTTCCAGACAGGTGAAGCATCAAAACCTGAAATGTTATTTGAAAAAATGCATATGGAAAATGTGTATGCTGAAAAAACTGAATGTTATTTTGTGAAGGAATTGCTTGTCGGTGTCTGTGTGGATCCCCTGGGCCCTGTAGGAGGACGTGCCATGTTTAACAGATCCGTGGAGGGGGTCCTTTCCTAAGGGAAAAATGGGATTAGATTGGCATAACAGCAACTCCTGACCAGAAGTCGTGAGGATGAATGAGCTGAAAGGAAGGAATAAATGACTGAATTAAAGACTTGAAGGACCAGAACATCTTTTCCCTCCTTTTCTCAGTTCCTTCCCAGCAAGTGGCTTCCCACTAATTACCTGAGGGGTTTTCCTGTGCAGCCACAGGTGGGAGTGGTGGAGCTGCTCCATCCCAGGGGTGGCAGGAGGGGCCTCCCCCTGCCCTTCCCTGGGCTGCACAACCAGCTGTTCTCACGCCCCCAAACCTGCTGGGGCTGCCCAGGATGTTTATGGACAGCCTTATTTATTCTCCTGTTTATTTTTGTGCATGTGGAAAATAATTCCTGGGAGTGCACACACAGGAGTTTGGGTTGTTATTGGGAGGGTTTGTAGTGCTTGGGGTGGTTTTCTGGTTTTATTATTTCAGACAAAAGCCTGATAAAAGAAAAGCAAATTGGAGAAAGGAGCCAAGTGCAGGAATTTACTAATTCTTTTAAAATTCATAGAATGGATTGGGTTGGAAAAGACCTTCGAGATCATCAAGTCCAACCCTTGGTCCAACTCCAGTCCAGTTCAGGGCTAATAAACCCCCAGTTGTCCTGTGGACATCTCACCTGTTGCTGTTCTGTCAAAAATACACTTTACAAACAGTGCCATGTCAATATTCAGAGGAGTTGAATTCAGGAAATGAGTGTTTTGGTCCAGTTTGTCTTTGCAACACTTGGAGGTTTTCATACCTTGAAGAGCAGTGAGGGAAATGGCTTGTGTTTCTCAGAGATTGGTGATGTAGCTCAGTTCTTCTCCAGGGCAGAAAATACTGTCCATATTAAATCAGTTTGCTGGGGGGTGGGTTGTTGTAGCTTCTTCACTGCCTTTGCTTCCAACAGCCAAAAAAGCAGAATTTGAGGATAAAACTTGAAATTACAAATTTCAGGATAAAACCTGAAAGTACAAACTTGCTCTCAGCCACCTTGGGGTTGTGTCTCAGCATTTATTTTGAATAAACATGGGGGAAGGAGAGGAGTAAAAGGTTGAGTTTGGCCTTTAGAAATAACACTACAAGCACCTCACAGCACTTGCTTCATTGCCATGGCTTGAATTACTTGATTGCACAGCAACACACACCACAAGTTGCACTTTCACATAAAATATCAGGTCCTCTGCTTATTAATTTCTTATTATTGCATTGCTTCATGGATTTAAAACTGCAGCACAGCAGTAAGGGTGTTTTTCCATCCTCCATACTCCACTTGTATGGGAAATGACAGTGTTGATTGTACTAATTCCCTGGGGATGTAGAAGCAGGAAGAATTCTGTTCTCAAGTCATATATTTGAGTTACACCATTACAGTTCTACTCTATTAATGACCCTTTTTATACTGAAATATTTCAGACTCGGCGTAGGAGTTGCTTTGTGAAGTGTCACAGAGTTCCAAGGAATTCTGGAGCTAATTGAGTTTTCCAATCATAAGAAGGATTTAATAACAAACAAAGTACTAGTTAGGCCATGTTGGTAAAGTTCTGTAAAGATGAAAGGGTTTTACACCTCTTCATTTTCCACAACTTGGAAAAAATAACCTTTTTCTCCTTTTCTTGCTCCCCTGTTGGCTCCACACAAAAGGTGTGCTGTGATTCTGCAGGATAATGGCCCTTCTCCATCCCATTTCAAATTCCCCTTTTGAATAATGTTCCTCGTGCAGGGATGTGGAGGGGCTGGGGAGAATGGGGAAGGAATAAAGAGATTTTTAGAGCCTTTGGTGCCAAACCCCAACCATTTCAGCCAACTTTAAAGCCTGGGGGACAAAGGAGGTGCTGTCAGTGTGGCTGGTGGGTTTGCCAGGGAAGGAGAGGACAAGGTGGTGCATTCTGCTTTCCCAATCCATTTTCAGTGTCTGGTTTAGAATAATAGAATCATAGAATCACAGAATGGATTGGGTTGGAAAAGACCTCCGAGATCATCAAGTCCAACCCTTGGGCCAACTCCAGTCCCTTTACCACATCATGGCACTCAGTGCCACGGCCAAGCTCACTTGAAAAACCTCCAGGGATGGGGAATCCACCCCCTCTCTGAGCAGCCCATTCCAATCCCTGAGCACTCTCTCTGCAAAGAAGTTTTTTCTCATCTCCAACTTCAATTTCCCCTGGCAGAGCTTGAGCCCCCCGTGCCCCCTTGTCCTATTGTTGAGTGCCTGGGAGAAGAGACCAACCCCCACCTGGCCACAACTTCCCTTCAGGCACTTCCAGACAGTGCTGAGGTCACTTCTGAGCCTCCTCTTCTCCAGGCTAAACAGCCCCAGATCCCTCAGCCTTCCCTTCTCGAGCCTCGTTGCTCTTCTCAGTTGGGTTGGAAGAGACCTCTGAGATCATCAAATCCAACCCTTGATCCAACCCCACTGTGATCACCAGCCCAGGGCACAGAGTGGCCTGGGCTGGTGATCACAGTGGGGTTGGATCAAGACATGGTGGATTCTCTGTCCCTGGAGGTGTTTAAGAGGACACTCAGTGCCACATCCAGTCCCTTCTCCAGCCTCATTGCTCTTCTCTGGCCCCGCTCCAGCCCCTCGATCTCTTTCCTGTGGCCTTTTCCCTTTTTTCTCAGTGTGGAGCTCAAACTGCCTGCAACAGATTGACCAAATAATTCTGCTGCACAGCACAGAAAGACATAAAAAGTGCCTTTTCAAGAATACAATCAACAAAGAAAAGATGTTTGTTTAGGGGAATAAAAAAAAAGAGGAGTAGTAAGAGTAGGGAAATATTCCTGTTGCTTTAAGGTAGCTTTTAAAAATAGAAATAGTAAGTTAATGTTTCAGCTTTCACCACAGTAAACATATAATTGTGAATGATTATGGTGAATTCCTCAATCAACAGCCCCATCAATGGAAGCTTGAAGGAGAGAGCCCAACATCTGGAAGCCAGCAGCAGCTCAGGGTTTTAGTAAGCAGCACTGCCAACTAAAATCCAAGCACTGCTATGAATGATTTAAAAATCAGGATTGGCTGTGGGGTAACCTCTGAAAGATGGAGCGAGTGGGACGGAGTTCGGAGCGCTGTGTCGGAGCTCTCACAGCAGCTCTGGGGCCTGAAGGGGACATGGTGGATGTGGATGTGGCTTTCTGTGCTGGTTGGAGTGCTCAGGAGCTGAGGTCATGACTGGAATAAACAGAGAAACTGCACGATTGCTGTTGGTGTGCCTGACTTAGAGTTCCTGCAAAGGTTATGTCCAAAGTACGGTCGGTGTTGTGTGTTACAGAGCTAAGCCAAGGTTTATGGAGTGTGATTTTCTGTCTGTGGAGAAGGTTCTGAGAGGGTAAAGAAGGTTCTGGGGGTTGAAGAAGGTTCTCAGAGAGTGAAGAAGGTTCTGAACGGGTGGAGAAGGTTCTGAGGGAGTGAAGAAGGTTCTGAGAGAGTGAAGAAGGTTCTGAGAGAGTGAAGAAGGTTCCGAGGGGGTGAAGAAGGTTCCGAGAGAGTGAAGAAGGTTCTGAGAGAGTGAAGAAGGTTCCGAGGGGGTGAAGAAGGTTCCGAGAGAGTGAAGAAGGTTCTGAGAGAGTGAAGAAGGTTCCGAGGGGGTGAAGAAGGTTCCGAGAGAGTGAAGAAGGTTCTGAGAGAGTGAAGAAGGTTCCGAGGGGGTGAAGAAGGTTCCGAGAGAGTGAAGAAGGTTCTGAGAGAGTGAAGAAGGTTCCGAGGGGGTGAAGAAGGTTCCGAGAGAGTGAAGAAGGTTCTGAGAGAGTGAAGAAGGTTCCGAGGGGGTGAAGAAGGTTCCGAGAGAGTGAAGAAGGTTCTGAGAGAGTGAAGAAGGTTCCGAGGGGGTGAAGAAGGTTCCGAGAGAGTGAAGAAGGTTCTGAGAGAGTGAAGAAGGTTCCGAGGGGGTGAAGAAGGTTCCGAGAGAGTGAAGAAGGTTCTGAGAGAGTGAAGAAGGTTCCGAGGGGGTGAAGAAGGTTCCGAGAGAGTGAAGAAGGTTCTGAGAGAGTGAAGAAGGTTCCGAGGGGGTGAAGAAGGTTCCGAGAGAGTGAAGAAGGTTCTGAGAGAGTGAAGAAGGTTCCGAGGGGGTGAAGAAGGTTCCGAGAGAGTGAAGAAGGTTCTGAGAGAGTGAAGAAGGTTCCGAGGGGGTGAAGAAGGTTCCGAGAGAGTGAAGAAGGTTCTGAGAGAGTGAAGAAGGTTCCGAGGGGGTGAAGAAGGTTCCGAGAGAGTGAAGAAGGTTCTGAGAGAGTGAAGAAGGTTCCGAGGGGGTGAAGAAGGTTCCGAGAGAGTGAAGAAGGTTCTGAGAGAGTGAAGAAGGTTCCGAGGGGGTGAAGAAGGTTCCGAGAGAGTGAAGAAGGTTCTGAGAGAGTGAAGAAGGTTCCGAGGGGGTGAAGAAGGTTCCGAGAGAGTGAAGAAGGTTCTGAGAGAGTGAAGAAGGTTCCGAGGGGGTGAAGAAGGTTCCGAGAGAGTGAAGAAGGTTCTGAGAGAGTGAAGAAGGTTCCGAGGGGGTGAAGAAGGTTCCGAGAGAGTGAAGAAGGTTCTGAGGGGGTGACCTTATCAGAGGCAGCAGAAACCTGCCCGCTGTTCCTGAGGCTGCACCCTGACATGGGTATTTCCAGCACTCACCCTGTGGACAGAGGCAGTTGAGGGCAGTCCATGGCTGTGCCAGTCAGGTCTGGCTGTGATGGGGGGTGACAAGTGTCAGGGCAGGGAGGGGACACACAGCAGCCACCCCAGAGCCAGGGGCAGCACCCCAGGGGACAGCAGGGTCTGGCACCACAGGAGAACAGGCACTTTCCCCTTCTGTGACCTCCACACTTTCCAGGGCACCTCCTGAGAGGGAGGTTGCCCCTCCAGTGGCAATAAAATGAACTCTGGATTGAGGCTGAGGGAGCTGGAGGTGTTTAGCCTGGAGAAGAGGAGGCTCAGAGGTGACCTCAGCACTGTCTGGAACTGCCTGAAGGGAAGTTGTGGCCAGGTGGGGGTTGGTCTCTTCTCCCAGGCACTCAGCAATAGGACAAGGGGGCACGGGGGGCTCAAGCTCTGCCAGGGGAAATTGAAGTTGGAGATGAGAAAAAACTTCTTTGCAGAGAGAGTGCTCAGGCATTGGAATGGGCTGCCCAGAGAGGGGGTGGATTCCCCATCCCTGGAGGTTTTTAACCTGAGCTTGGCCGTGGCACTGAGTGCCATGATGTGGTAAAGGGAGTGGAGTTGGCCCAAGGGTTGGACTTGATGATCTGGGAGGTCTTTTCCAACCCAATCCATTCTGTGATTCTATGGATGTGGCACTGAGTGAGAATCCACCATGTCTTGATCCAACCCTACTGTGATCACCAGCCCAGGGCACTCTGTGCCCTGGGCTGGTGATCACAGTGGGATTGGATCAAGGGTTGGACTTGCTGATCTCGGAGGTCTTTTCCAACCCAATCCATTCTATGATTGTGTGATTCAAAAAGCAGTGTTGAACATCTCCTTCTTAATCTTTGTGTCTGGAAATAACCCAGAACATCACAAGGGGGAAGTTCAAGGAAGTAAAATAAAGTGATATGCTGAACGAAATTCCGATCTTTCATTTTTTGAGGAGGTTTTTGATACAGCTCAGCTTGGTACAACCTGCTGTTTACCAGCCTGGCCTTTAGTGCTGGATCTGCTTTCCAATTATGCCTCAATTCATGCACCAGTTGCAGAGGGCGTGTGTGGGTGTACGTGCGAGAGAGGGAGATTGATTTTGTTCTTTGAAAATGTGAAGTCTGCACTAAGTATGAAAACCCATCAGAATTTCTAGCTCTTAAATGCCATTTCCTTTCTCAGTGTGCTCCCAGCACTGAGCAATGTTCACAACATCTCCCTGGCAAGTGGAGGAATACATGCTGGTTTTCAGAAGTAGAATATTAATCAGGTATGAGTGAAAACCGGGCTGCAAATCCTTTCCACGAGGAAAGGGTTAATATGAGAGCTAAATTATGACTTGGAAGTGAATGCACAAGGTCTTAGCTGTGTTTTTCAGCAGTACATGAGTGGAAATGGAATAAACAATGTGCATTTCGGTCCTGGCTGTTGCTGTGTTCAAGGTGCCTGGAGAGCAGGTTTGGGTAACCCTCTGTGCCACCACTCCACACAGAATATCTTTATATTTCTGGTTGTTCTTGCCAGCTACTCCTTTTCTGTGTGCTGCGTTCCCGAGCTGGACAGTGCTCTGGGATTCACTCTGTTCCTATCTGAGAAGCCCAAAGGAGTGTCATCTTTGTCTTTTTGCAGCTCTGACTGTTCCTTTGTATTCTCTGCAGGTTTGAAGACCTATCTGATCTCGGGTCAGAAGGTGAAGGAGCCGCAGTGCAGCTGCTCCCAGGCCCTGCTGCCTGGCCTGGAGGCCACGGACGGAGCTCGAACACCGGGAGCGTCCTCGGCCGAGAGCGCCGGGGAGCCGGGCAAGGCTCCCAAACAGGGGGAGAAACCAAAGGTGAGCTCCCTTCTCAAACACTGGCAGCACAGACCTCAAAGCAGGAGTGAGGAAACCTCACAGGCTTGTTTATGCACTGCTTTACTTATTTTTATATATATTTTATATGTATATATACATAGAGGGGTGGTCCCGTGGTGTAGTGGAGAGCACTCCGGTCTCCGAATCCGAAGGTCGCAAGTTCGAGTCTCAGTGGGACCGTCCCCCCGGCAGTTCAAGTCTCCCTGTCATCCAACCCCCTCAGATCTCGGATGCCAAGCAGGGTCAGCCCCGCTCAGTACCAGGTGCTGTAGATAGTCCTAAGGACTTCCCTGTCACTGTCCAAGCTCGCTCGGCCGTGGCAAATGAACCTTAGGACTTAAACGGTGGGGCCAGTTCTGCGCACGCTGAGCCTCACCTAAAAATCCACTGCGCAGGCTTGGAGGGCACACGTGGGGTGAGCCCTGCCCAAATCTGCATTGGTGAAGATTGGCCGTTATATACATAGAGTGACAAAACATAGTTTGAGGAAGGAAAAAAATTACCAAGGAAAATTCTGCTCACCAAATGACAAACAATCCCTAAAGGAAAGGGAGCAGTTCATAAAGGTGGTTTCAGATAAATACTTCCTTTTGTATTTCAGGGCTCAGAGGTCAGTGCTGCTTTTTTAGTGGTCTGGATTTTATGCGGGGGAAAAAGAATGTGATTTATGCAGCTGCACTAACTTCTGTGATTTTCTGCTTTTGCTGCTTCTGCCATTCCTCTCTCATGAAGGTTTTGTACCTGTGAGCCTTTTCAGGAGTGTTTAACAGACATCCCTGCAAAAAGATAACTGGGTTCTTTGTATGGTGGGGGAAAACACTCCAGGAGGCCGTGCTACTGTTGTATCTGTTTGCTCTAGAAACCTGTAGCTGGAGCTGAGGGCCATGGGTTGTATGGATTCAGCCGGGAGGAATGATGACACTTTGTTATGTTCACACCTCTCCCAAGATCTCTCCACGAGGAAATCTGTGAAACAATGTGTATTGCTTCAGAGCTTTGCTGTTACTCTCCAGCTTCCAGCTTCCAGCTCAGAGCAGATTTCCCAAACAACAGATGTGTATTCTCTCTTTTCATTCGTGCTAAGGATTCCTTATCCTGGGCTGCCTGAGCTGGGCACCAATTCAGAACCACAGTCCCTGTCCTTAGACCTCAGTGTGTTCAGTGCTGACTGGATCCCTTTGACACAGCTCTGAGGCTGAGCTGGTGGAGTTGATATGGGGCTGATTTTTGTGCTACTTCATTTTTACTGCTTGTTTGTTTGTTGTCTGGATTAGGAGAGCATGAGTAGGGCATCTTTGCCTGCCTCTGCACATGGGTCTGTGTTTTGCAGTAAGAGTGAGATCAGCTGGACTTCCAAAGTCCTGTGGGGAGAGGCTGAGGGAGCTGGGGGTGTTTGTGCTGGAGAAGAGGAGGCTCAGAGGTGACCTCAGCACTGTCTGGAACTGCCTGAAGGGAAGTTCTGGCCAGGTGGGGGTTGGTCTCTTCTCCCAGGCACGCAGCAATAGGACAAGGGGGCACGGGGGGCTCAAGCTCTGCCAGGGGAAATTGAAGTTGGAGATGAGAAAAAACTTCTTTGCAGAGAGAGTGCTCAGGCATTGGAATGGGCTGCCCAGAGAGGGGGTGGATTCCCCATCCCTGGAGGTTTTTCAAGTGAGCTTGGCCGTGGCACTGAGTGCCATGATGTGGTAAAGGGACTGGAGTTGGCCCAAGGGTTGGACTTGATGGTCTCAGAGGTCTTTTCCAACTCAATCCATTCTATGATTCAAGTGAGCTGCTTAGAGAGCAAGCCAGGCCTGTCTAACTACACAAGGGAGCTGGAGCCAACTTTATCCCTCCCCAAAATATGCACTGTGTGTGGTTTGACAGCATCCAAGTTGCTGGTGATAGGTTTCTATTCCTTCCCCTGTGTAAGAAAGAATATATTTGGCACCCTGCAGGCATCAGCTTTGCATCTCCCTCTTGCCTTTCTGCAAAAGCACCAGCAAATAAGGCAGGAAAAGACATCCTAGAGCTGGTGGGGGGTTGTACAAATGAACCTGTGAGTGCTGCCCAGTCATGGCTGTGTACAAGTGTGCCAGCAACGGGTAGAAACTCCTTCATTTCAAGCAGTGAAGGAAGAGGAAGGGTGAAACAAAGCAGTGAAATTGAGGATGCTGCTCTGAGAGACAGTGAGGGTGCCTTGGGGTGCAACAAAGCAGTGAAGCTGAGGATGCTGCTCTGAGAGACAGTGAGGGTGCCTTGGGGTGAAACAAAGCAGTGAAGCTGAGGGTGCTGCTCTGAGAGACAGTGAGGGTGCCTTGGGAATGGCAGGCACAGAGGAAGCTGTGACTGAGGACTCTGAAACTACAGCCAAGTGCAGGACTGACCCACCCACAGCTGGGCTGAGATAGAGTTGTTGTGTACAACCCTACAGTGGTACTTGTTAAAATGATCCAGGGCCAGCATGAAACCTGTTGTTAAGGATCAGCTCTGTGTCTTCTAACCATGGGTGCCTCCTCTGCAGAGGGGCAGGTGCAGGTGCACCACTATCCCACAGCAGCTGGTGTGTCTCAGGCAACCAGCAGGAGAACAAGAGGGCACAGGCTTAAGCTCTGCCAGGGGAGGTTTAGGTTGGATATTAGAAATAAATTCTTTCCAGAGAGAGTGCTCAGGCATTGGAATGGGCTGCCCAGAGAGGGGGTGGATTCTCCATCCCTGGAGGTGTTTAAGATGAGACTGGATGTGGCACTGAGTGAAAATCTACCACGTCTTGATCCAGCCCCACTGTGATCACCAGCCCAGGGCACAGAGTGCCCTGGGCTGGTGATCACAATGGGGTTGGATCAAGGATTGGATTGACGATCCCAGAGGTCTCTTCCAACCCAGTTCATTCTATGATTCTATGTGATGTGGAGCATGTTGCTGCCCCTCCCTGCTTTGTTTGCTGCCTCCTCCCTGATTTTCTGCTCTGGGGCTGTTGCTGGATGTTAATGGCTCTTCAGAATATCCTGACCTGGAAGGGACCCACAAGGATGATCCAAGTGCAGCTCCTACTCTTTAGGTGTTTGGGTGCTGAGTGCTGGTCTGTGCAGTGCAGCAGTGCCAGCGTGGCTGTCAGAGTGAGGGAAGGAGAAGCTAAAAAATAAGCTGCTCAGAAGAGCATCTTGAACCAGTGCCAGCTCAGTTTCAGCTGCCTTGGATACCCTGTTGTGCCACAGCTACTGCACAGAGTTGGTGTTTATGGCTGCCTGCTTTGACTCATCACCCTGAGCACTGCACATCTGCCCAGGGGTTTCTTGAGCAGCCTCCCAGTTCTGATGCTGGAGTGAATTCTGGATGACTCCAGCCCAGGTGTCCATGTGGTCTGATCAGGATCTGTGTGGTGGGTGCCATGGAGTGATTGAGAGTGCTGAGCCCGGGCTGAGAAACGTGTTCTGAGAGTGCAGCTGCAGCACAGGAGTGCAGTGTCCTGCCTGGCCAGTGCAGATATTCCACATGCCACAGAACACTTGCAAGGCTGGATGTGCACCAGCCTTCCCTCTGCTGTTCCAGTCACAGAATCATGGAATAGTTTGGGTTGGAAGGACCTTAAAGCTCATCTTATTCCACCCCCTGCCATGGCAGGTGCTGGAGCAGGTCCAGAGAAGAGCAACGAGGCTGGAGAAGGGAGTGGAGCACAAGTGCTGTGGGGAGAGGCTGAGGGAGCTGGGGGTGTTTGTGCTGGAGAAGAGGAGGCTGAGAGGTGACCTCAGCACTGTCTGGAAGTGCCTGAAGGGAAGTTGTGGCCAGGTGGGGGTTGGTCTCTTCTCCCAGGCACTCAGCAATAGGACAAGGGGGCACGGGGGGCTCAAGCTCTGCCAGGGGAAATTGAAGTTGGAGATGAGAAAAAACTTCTTTGCAGAGAGAGTGCTCAGGCATTGGAATGGGCTGCCCAGAGAGGGGGTGGATTCCCCATCCCTGGAGGTTTTTCAGCTGAGCTTGGCCGTGGCACTGAGTGCCATGATCTGGTAAAGGGACTGGAGTTGGCCCAAGGGTTGGACTTGATGATCTTGGAGGTCTTTTCCAACCCAATCCATTCTATGATTCTGTGGGGGCTTATTCCCCTAGCCCTGTCCGACTGCCCTTGGACACTTCCAGGAATGGGGCAACCTGTGCCAGTGTTTTACCACTCCTGTTGTAAAAATCTTTGTCCTTATATCTAATCCAAATTCACCCTCTTTTGGTTTAAATACACATGTATATCAAAAAATCCCCACAAAGAATGACTGCAGTTTAATCACAGATCATGCACAGCTTTTGAAAAGGAGTGGGTTTCTTTTTTACAGCATTTGGGGTTTTGTGTGTTGGTTTTTGTAAAGCCTTCAGCTCTCTGGTGGGGTCTGGAGATAATAATTTGCAGAAGAATCATGACTTCCATGCGACTGTTTTAAATGCAAAGCTGTAAACAGTGTCAGTGTAGGAGGAGATGACTCCAGCTCTGCAAAAGAGACTGAAGTAGGAGGGGCAAAACTACAGGCAAGTTGAAATACTTTTGCTTTAAAGTGAATAAATGGCCATATTGGATGCCAAGGATGAATTTCACATTCAGGGCTTGAATGACTGTAAAGGAAGGTCAGGAGGGGGAATGCAACAGCAAGTGATGCATGAAAGGAATTGTGTTTCCTCCCCTGGTATATCTGTAGTTCATTTAACTGCAAACTGTAGTAAGTGTGGGTATCAATAAAGTCCATGTACGTGATTAAAATGGTGAAGGCAGAGTCTGAAAACCATAAGTCTATAATAGCAGCTGGTTTTTGAATGAAAACACTGTAACCTGCTTAAGCAGTTTTGGTATCAGTTTATTTGCCCTGTTATCTTTCATGAAATGCCTCACTTGACAGGGACTCATAAGCTGTTGTAAAAATGTTTTAATCATTGCTTGGTATGAAAACAGAAAGTCCTTTTGCTTGTCTGGGTGCTTGCTGGAAGTGCATTCATGTTTTATTCATGGCACTGAGGTCACAGCACACGGAGCCCTGTGAGTGCCTGCAATAGAGAAGGAACTTAATGATGTTGACTTGAACACATGGGGAAAGTCAAGAGGGACTTCTGCCTCTTCCCAAAGGTCAGGCTGCTTTTTCAAGCCCTTTGTCTCCTGGTTTAACCCCGGGAGCTGAGTGTTTGAGGTGGCCTTCTGAGTTTATTAGCAAGATCAAACAGGGAGTGTTTGCTCTATTTACTGTTAGAGGTGCTTGGGGTTTGTTGCCATTAGCTGCCGTCTGCCTTGGATAAATCTACTAACCAACCCTCCAGGAGTTTAGAGGGCCTGTTAGCCCTTTGCCAATTCATTTTTCAAGCCATCTAATAATGCCTTCCACAAAGTGGTCAAGACATTCTTGGCGTTGCGTCCGAGATTATTTTTAAACACAACCATCTGAGAACCAACTTTATAGTTTCTTCAGCTGTGCCATTTGTTCAGACTGTGCAGGTTAAGGACTGCATCTAAGTTGCTTCTGTGATGTCAGGGTAGGAAACTCAGAGTAATTTCAGTGTCCCAGCTGGCCTGTGCCCCTGGGGAACAGCAGATCTGATGGGCTCCTAGGAAGGCTCAAGGTGTTCATGGAGGCCTTTGAGGGCGTTGGTGAGTGCTGAGGTGGGTCAGCAGTCACAGGGGAGGGACTGGGAGAAACACCTGGCAATTAAACATTCTGGGTGATTGAATTTCAGGTGTGACACCAGAGATGGGAAAGGGGCTTTGGGTGAAGAGTCAGCTCTGAAGAGACTTAACACGCTGGTCTCTGGCATTGGGAGTGAACCTGAAGGGTGGAAGTTGTGGGTTTGGACCAGGAGAATGACAGACTAGAGAGGCTTGAATTGTCCCTCCAGGCATCTAAAATGAACATGGGGTATTGAGTTTGGGACAACAGGCTCAAATTGCTTGCTGAAAAACTCATCAAGATGGTTAGTGGATGCCCTGCCACACATCAGCAGAGCTCCTGAGCCTGCTCACAATGAACATCTGAGAGCAGGGGGTTGCAGAAGGGCTCAAGCACAGGGCCCCTCTAAGCAGGATCCTGCCTGTGCTCTGCCAGGACTGCAGAAAAGAGAGAAGAACTTGCAGGATGCAATTCTGGGGTTAATTCCCCTAAAGAGGATCACATTTTAACTCAAAGGAATTAGCTTGTTTTAAAAGCTCAAATGCAACATTTTAGGTTGCTTCCAGAATGCACAACCTGTTCCTGGTACAAATCCCAGTGGCTTTGCTTTCCATGTTCCCGGGGACATTTGCTGGGTGTTTGGCTTCCACAGTGTACAACAGCTTGAGCTCCACTGCCCTGCCTTGGAGCTCTGTTGAAAAAAGGATTTCCCTTTATTGGTTTCAGATTTGTTGCTTTCCATCTCCCTGTGCTGCTCATAATGCATCCTGGTGGTTTGTGCTTTGTCTGGATTTTGCTGCATTTTGTGCTAAGTCTTCACTCCTAATGCCATTCAGATCCCTCTGCAGGCAGTTTTTACACAAGAAAACTACCCTCCACCTACTAAAGAGCATTTTACTCCTCTTAAAGAGGTCCTGTGCTAGTACCCAGCAATCCCAGTGTATCTGGGATCTGACACTAGTGCAGCTTTCCTGGGTTAGATTGAGCTCCAGTGAGCAGCAAATCTGTGATTTATTTTTGAAACGGTGCACTCTGTTCCAGTCGGATTTTGCTCCATGCTTCCCATTCTGTAGCTTTGTTTATCTTTTAGCCATGCTGCAAGTATACAAGTGGACTGAATTGCAAATTGCATAATACTACAAGGACACCAGAACATTCCTGGCTAAAATTTTTCTGTCTCCTTGCAGCCTTGCCCTTCATGTAGTACCACCCTTGCTCCCCACTGCGATGTCAGCGTGGAGGAAGGAGCTATCCAAAATGGTTGTCAGGATGAGCATAAAAACAGTGTGAAGGTAACTTAAGTATTTCTCACTCCCCTTCTTCTCCCTTTTTTTCTCTGCTTCCCTCAGCTTCCTCATTTTTTTGCTGCCATTCCTTTATTCCAGCTCTTAAGCAGCAGAACTGATTTTGATTTTGGGCAGTTGGGTTCTAAAATTTAGTTCGAGTCCCCCACCTCAATTTTCAGAATTTTTAGTAATTTTGTGGGCTCAGATTGATACTGAGAAGGACCTAAAATCTGGACTCTTTCAGTTATGCTGAGTCTGCTCAGACAGGCACAAACAGCACTCCTGGGCCCTCCATCCCTTACCCAGTGACTGTCCCCTCACTGCAGGTCCCGTGTCCTGCCAACGTCCTCTGCATCGCAGCTCTAGCACAGGGTTGTTCCTGTTGGTGCTCACAGCTGAAACTCACAGCTTGGACTCAGTTTGCATTCTTTGGTGACCAACAAATACAGCATCTGACATCCTCCTCGTGCTGCTTTCCTTGCCTGTTGCTTAGATATTCTCCCTGAGCCACCTATTCCTCTGCCATACCACACATTGTCTGCGTTTTCTCGTTCATGGCCTGCCCAGCCTCTGCTCTGCCTGTCTCCTCTCCTTCCTGAGCACTCAGCTCCTGCCTAAGTGCAGGCTGGGGACCTGTGCTCACCACTTGGCTGTTATATATTCAGATAAGTGTAATGCTTTCCTTCCTTGGGGGGAATCACTTCATGAACACACTCTGAGACAACAGTCTTGTTCTTCATGTCTGTCCTACAACTCTTCTCGCCTAGAAAGCTGATTGAAAAACCTGCCAGCACTTCCTCCACTGCTGAGCCACTGCATGAATCTGTGTTTGTCTCTGCTCTCTGTCTGTACTTGACCTGTTGTCTCATGCTTGGATTGTAAGCTCAGAAGCAGGGCCTGCCTTACTGGCCTGCAGGGCTGTGTTACACAGCAGTTCCATGCCAGGAATCCCAGGAAACAGCCTGGAAAAAGAGTGAAAAAATAATCCCTTCAGGCCTGAGGGAGGTGGAGCAGAGTGGCCAGCAGGTATTGCTCTCAAACCAGCATGAGATCTTTGAGACAGCAAACCTGGGAGATCTGCAGGTCAGCAGGAGATGCTGCTTCTCCATGCTGGCTCTGCCCACGTGCCAGGGATCTCCAGGACACAACTGCCAACAGGGATTGTCCTCAGGTACCAACTGCCCCATGTCAGTGATGTCTTCATAGAATCATAGAATGGATTGGGTTGGAAAAGACCTCCGAGATCATCAATCCAACCCTTGATCCAACCCCACTGTGATCACCAGCCCAGGGCACAGAGTGCCATGGGCTGGTGATCACAGTGGGGTTGGATCAAGACATGGTGGATTCTCAGTGCCACATCCAGTCTCATCTTAAACACCTCCAGGGATGGGGAATCCACCCCCTCTCTGGGCAGCCCATTCCAATCCCTCAGCACTCTCTCTGCAAAGAATTTGTTTCTGCTCTCCAACTTCAATTTCCCCTGGCAGAGCTTGAGCCCCCCGTGCCCCCTTGTCCTATTGCTGAGTGCCTGGGAGAAGAGACCAACCCCCACCTGGCCACAACTTCCCTTCAGGTAGTTCTAGAGTGTAATGTCATTGCAATTACCCTCTGAGTTCCCTCTCCCTGCAGCTGTACTGGCTGTGTGTGTGGGAATCAGCCACTCACCTGTCCCTGCTCCAGGAGCACTGTGCAGGGCAGAGGGAATGGGCTCGAGGTTCACTGGAAGCAACATGTTAGTGGAGACCAAATTGCACATCCCTTTTGGTTTGGTTATTGCTCAGCCAAAAATTGGAGCTGTTACATGGCCCTGGAATGTCTGTTTGACTGAGAGCTAAAAGAGCAGCCACATGCACAAAGTTGCTATGGCATTTGATTAACAAATCTTCCTTGAAGTCTCTGGTCTCTTGGGAAAAAGAGCCCTGGGCTCCCTCTGCTCATCTCTGGAGTCTGTGCCCTTCCCATGCCACATGCTGTGCTCCTGTGCCCTGCCTTTTGGGGGTGTTACTGATGTGTAACCACATCCTTGGACCTTCCTGGGTCCCAGCAGCCTCTGGAGCTGCCCTGTCTCTGAGCTCTCCAGCAAACCTGCATGGCCTGTTGCCCTCAGAAGCCACGGGAACATTGGAGCTGACAACTTTTAATAAATAGGGATTTTCTCCTACACAAACAGTTTCACACTCTAATCCCTGCCTGTTAAGATTAACAGAGTGGAGACAGCACAGGGAAACCTTGAGCTGACTGAAGGAAGGAATTTTCTTGGGGATTTGAGCCTTTGCCAAGGAGCTAAAGAGGAAGTCCACGCTGACCTTCTTTGAAGGAGCAGAAATTTTCACTGCGTTTTTCAGATGATCCTGAAGAACAGCGGGGAGAGCAGACAGTGCACAGGAGTCTGGATCTTTCATTTGGGCTGATCACAGCAAAACCTGGGTGCTCTCAGTTACTGCCTTTCAAGTAACAACTGGCTGCAGGGGTGAGGAAGGACAGAAGGACTCTTCACTAGGGGAAAAAAAGGTGGTAACTATAACCTTCAGGTTTTCTTAGTGCCATCCTTAGCATAAATTATTAAAAAAAAAATTGTTGGTGAGTTCTCCTTGGTTTCCCTTGGTTAGTTGTCCTTCTCTCCAGGCCAAGGGTGTTCTCCTGGCTCCACAGCCATGTTCCCTCTGAGCTGGATAACCTGGTAGGGATGAACAAAACTTGCTTGGAAGCCACTGAATGTTTTCCCTTGGAAAGAACATGATAATCCTTTATGTGAGAAGTGCTTGTGCCTCTGGCTTAGAGCAGAAGAGTGTCCCTCTGTCCCAGGCAGCACCTCTCCATCCAGGAGGGCTCCTGCTCTGCCCCTACTGGGGTTTGTGTGGCTGGAACCACCTTTCTCTCCTGGTTATTATGGGCTGTAGCCAAGCACTGGCAGCACAGCAAGGAAACTCCCCAGTTTCCTATTCCTTCCTCAGCTGCTGTTGCTGTGCTGTGACACCTGCAGGCTGCCAGAACAACTGTTGGGAGGGCCAGAAGGGCCTGGGCTGGCACAGCTGCCATGCCCTGGTGCCCAGCACGTGGCTCTGGGGCTCATACCTCCAGTGGGGCAGCTCAAGGATGCCCTGGCAGGGAGGAAGGGGAGGCACAACCCACCTCCTTCCTGCTTTTCCTGTAGCTCCAGGGAAGCATTCCAGCACACCTGGAGGTCTTGGCTGTGACAGGGAGCCAAGCCTGGGTGCTTCCTGTCCCTTCCCTGCACGAGGTTCTCCTGCTGCTCCTTGGGCTGGCACCTGCCCCTTTCACTGCCCCTCTCACTGCCCCATCACTGTCCTTTCACTGCCCCTTCACTGCCCCTCTCACTGCCCCTTCACTGCCCCCTCTCACTGCCCCCTCACTGCCCCCTCTCACTCTCCTCTCACTCCNTCACTGCCCCTCTCACTGCCCCCTCTCACTCCCCTCTCACTGCCCCTCTCACTGCCCCTGTCTGTGCTCACGGTGCTGCAGGGGTGGGTCACACAAGGAGACTGAACTCCCTTTGCATGGGCAGCCAGGAACCAGATATTTTTTAACTTTAACTAAGTTGATTTTACAATGTCAGGAACATATTTCAGCACATGGTTGGGGTGGTGATGATGATATTTATGGTATTTATTTATGGTCACTGCGGTGGCATCCCAGAATAGTCTTCTGGAGGAGCTTGTCAGAGCTGTACAGGCAGGAATGGAGAAACTTCTGTCATGAGTGGGCTTCAGGATGAGGAGAAATGCTCCATGAGAAGTGATAAGACGTGGAGGGGGGAGATGAACATTCAAATATGCTAAGTTTGCTCTGTGTTTGCATTTGAAAATGATCCTGACTAACTGCAGTTCATTTTCATTCTCACCACATTTGGTTGTCTAATTCTTTTGGAATTGCTGCAGTGCATATTGCTCTAGGTCAGGCAAAATGTACCAGAAGGATTTTCAGGCTCCATGAAAATAGAATGACTTTTGGTTAAAAGTAATTTGTCTTCTCAAATGAAAGCAGAATTGGTGATACTGTACCTAAGCCTTTTTGCCAGCTAGTGTCAGAATTAACACTGAAGTCTTAAAATACAAAGGCCAAAGAAAAACAGAAACAGTAACTTTGACTTAGTCAGTGAAGAAAATGTGGGTTAATTTGCAGGATTTTTTTTATAGGGTGATGAGATGTACAAAAGGGCTGTTCCCACAGGTAGGAGAGAGGAGGAAGCTCTGGGAAAGCAGCAGCAGTCAGTGGAAGGATCAGCAAGGGCTGCCAGAGTGAGTTGTCTCATGATCCATGGAAAGTCAGCACAGTTTAAGTGGGTATTCAAAAAACTTTGTAGGAGGATCTTGGCCTTAAGATAAGTGAATGAAATTTGGGCTTGTGGTTGGTTGTCATTGCATGTGTGCAAAGTACTCTGCCTTGGGGAGGCCACACCTTGAGTGTTGTGTTCAGTTCTGGGCCCCTGAGTTGAGGAAAGAGATTGAGGGGCTGGAGCGGGGCCAGAGAAGAGCAACGAGGCTGGAGAAGGGACTGGATGTGGCACTGAGTGTCCTCTTAAACATCTGCAGGGACAGAGAATCCACCATGTGTTGATCCAACCCCACTGGGATCACCAGTCCAGGGCACTCCGTGCCCTGGGCTGGTGATCCCAGTGGGGTTGGATCAAGGGTTCGACTTGATGATCTCAGAGGTCTCTTCCAACCCAACTGAGAAGAGCAACGAGGTTGGANTGGAGTTGGCCCAAGGGTTGGACTTGATGATCTCGAAGGTCTTTTCCAACCCAATCCATTCTATGATTCTATGAATTGTTGTTTTCTGCTCCTTGGAAAGCTAGTACCTAAAAAGCAAAAAGCCCCCTAACCAGGGATGTGCCTGCAGAACATGGAGGAGATACATCCACAGGAGATGGGGATGGAGTCAGAGCAGGTGGAGTTTGGGCTTTGACATCGTCAGGTCAAATCTCAATGTGTTGAAGAAGAGCTTCTTCCAGCTTTTGCTCCTTGGAATCTCATCTGTTTGCTCTCTCAGCCACTAACATTCCCTGTGTGTGTTTCCTTCCTGTCATCCAGGCTCCAGGAGGACACAGCCCCAAGACTCAGAACGGGCTCCTGAGTCCTCCCCAGGAGGAGAAGCTGAGCAACAGCCAGACCTCTCTGTATGAGATGCTGCAGGAGAAGGGGCGCTGGGGCGGGGTGAGCCTCGACCAGTCAGCTCTGCTGCCCCTCAGGTTCAAAAACATCAGGGAGAAGACAGATGCTCACTTTGTGGATGTGATTAAAGAGGACAGGTAAGGAAAATGGAGTGTGGAATCCTGCAGAGGTGACAAGGCACTGCCAGGGTCCCATGTCTTTAATCTTTATTTGTGTGCTTTTTGTCTGGTTTCAATAATTTTTGTTAACATACATGTTGCAAGTTTTCTGATTTAATCTTTATTCTGTTCAAACTACGGTAGGAACTTGATATCAGAAACATTCTGTTTAGAAACATGTAAAGCCAGTTTTTTCCTTGCTTCCATGGTGAACAGTCCTCCATCAGTTGAGTCTTTGGAAAGGAAATTGCTCTTTAAATCACTTGTCATGAAGTTCAGCTCTATCTCAACAGTCAAATGTTGTTTAAATGCACTTAGTTTGTGCCTTCCTCTGCAATTTAAGGTGTAACATAAAATCTGAACCACAAACCTCACATTTTTGTATAGCAAAACAACAACAT
This sequence comes from Sakesphorus luctuosus, assembly GCA_013396695.1. Taxonomy (NCBI): domain Eukaryota; kingdom Metazoa; phylum Chordata; class Aves; order Passeriformes; family Thamnophilidae; genus Sakesphorus; species Sakesphorus luctuosus. The sequence continues at coordinate 7,916 of VWZD01006679.1, read as the reverse complement.
CTGATAACACTGTGTGACTAACACCAAGAAATCACGCTGGGCTTGGGAACAGAATTAAGAGGAGAGAATTCTCATGGAATTTCTACCTACTTACATATTGTAAAGTTAGTTTCTCTGTTTCAAAAAACCAATCATTTGGGACAGAGGAAACATTCTCCAGAATTCAGTAGTGTGGGATTTTTATAAACACAAAACTCTATTTCCCCTCTTGTGACAGTGACTGGACCGGAGCAGCAAAACAGATGAGTTTGCTGTTAATTGTGGCTGTTCTTGTTTCACTGCTTCCACTCAGACTGAGGGTATTTTATCTAAATATCCATGAAACTGTGTGCTTGTTTGGCCCCTGGGCTGCTTGGAGCAGGGACACCATCACCTGAGCTGAGAACATGGCGAGGCAGGGAGGGGGGAGAGCAGGGACAGGAGTCCCTCTCCAATCCCTTTGCCAGATTTCCTCAGTTTCCCTTTCTCCTGTGGCCAACTTCAGATAAACCTTCAGTTCCTTTATTGTTTTTCTCTGTCATTAGTAGCTGAGAGTTGATGTTACCTGATATTTTCAAATATTAGAAGACAGTGCGTTGGGAAGGTCTGAGTGTGGCAGAAATCAGCAATGGGATTGTTGGTTAAACTGGAACCAGCACACTCCAAACTTTAACTTACAGAAGGGGCTTCATTTAAGCTGTTGGTCAAGCCCAAGCTCTTGTGTTCCTGATGCTTTCCTCCTCCACTCCCAAAATGGATAAGTCTCTCTGATTTGGGAAGAAGGAAGAGGCAGAACTGTGATTTGAGATCAGTCAAAGCCTGGCTCTTTTTTGGTCTCAATTAAATACCATCATTACCATATTAAGTGGGCCATTTCTTGTTGCCATGGAAACTTCTCTGCCGAGTTCAGTCCATGTAAACAGAACTTTCCAAAAATAATCTTCTGATTAATTAGGTCTAAGCAAAATGCTTTAAGCCTCCTGGTTTACACTCATCTTTTCAACATCTCTCAATGAGAAATGACATGGAATAAGTCCTTTTAAAAACATTCTTGATCCCCCTCCAATAAAACATTGCTCTTGATCAATCAGGCATCTGTGAGGATCTTTGGGTGTGGAATTTGAGGTGTCATTTTGCAGGAATCCCCATTTTCAGGGACTTTTGTTGCACTGGTTTGACATTGCTCAAACCCAGCAGGAGCCAAGTGGCCTTCCCTGGGCACTGGGCAGGGATTTGCCCTGCGGGCACTCCCAGATAAATCCCTGTAACAGAAGGTACTTACCCCAGGTGTGATGATAAGGTGCATTAATTAATCCCACAGCATCCCATGGGGCTGGGAAGGGTTGAACATCTCCTGGGGGGGTTCAGGAGCCTGGACACTGCATTAGGAACTGCCTGGGGGGAAATGCTGGACACTGGTGATATTTCTAATTTCTAGTCTCTCTCCAGAGCTTTAGATGTGTGGCTGGGACTTTCTCTGCATGCCAGGATTGAACCTTGGAGCTGATACCTCAGAGCTGTCATGAAAAATCATAATAAAGGAGACAGTCTTAATGTGGCATGTTTGTATTAGGACATTGTAGAAAAAGACTTTCTTACAACTTGATTCTCTGTATTTGACAAACAGGATAAGGTTTGAACTTTGAGTGCAGCTTTACTACAGTCACTATAAAAATACTGTTCATTGTAATCTCCACATTACTGTGTATTTGAAAAGAAAACTATAGTGTAAATGTACAGAATGTTAAAACATGATTTCATTATGGATATCCTCGAAGGACTGGAGTTGGACCAAGGGTTGGACTTGATGATCTCAGAAGTCTTTTCCAACCCAGTCCATTCTGTGATTCTCGATTTGGGGATTTTTGTTTCCAAGAAAAGTGAGGTGTTCCTTGGGCTGTAAACCTCCTGAAGTACAGGAAACAAGAGCTCGTGCACTGGTCAGGGCAGCACTTCAGTAATCCCCTGGGGCTGACAGAGCAGAGGCACTTCCATATAAATTCCTATAACAGAAGGTACTTAACCCAGGTATGATCATAAGGTGCATGAACTAATCCCACAGCATCCCCTCCTTGGGTCAGTTTGCTGTTCAAATACTTCTGAAATTTGTTCTTCTGTCCTCTCCCACTTCCCAGTGTTGGTCCTTTGGGGAACACACAGATCCCTCGGGCTTGGAGCGCAGTGCCCTCCTGGGAAGCACATGGTGTGTGGGACTGTTCAGTCAAGGGAAGTGGGATCTTCCTCTCTGGCACAGGCAGCAGTTGGCATGGAGCTGGATTGGCACTGGGAATGCTGCCTTCCCACTGGGCCCATCGTGGTACCCCTGCTGCTTTGTGCTGGGTTGTTCCTCTGCCATCCTCCAGCACAGCATCACCATCCTCTGTGGAGCTGCCCTGGAGGCTGAGGGAGCTGGGGGTGTTTGTGCTGGAGAAGAGGAGGCTCAGAGGTGACCTCAGCACTGTCTGGAACTGCCTGAAGGGAAGTTGTGGCCAGGTGGGGGTTGGTCTCTTCTCCCAGGCACTCAGCAATAGGACAAGGGGGCACGGGGGGCTCAAGCTCTGCCAGGGGAAATTGAAGTTGGAGATGAGAAAAAACTTCTTTGCAGAGAGAGTGCTGAGGGATTGGAATGGGCTGCCCAGAGAGGGGGTGGATTCCCCATCCCTGGAGGTTTTTCAAGTGAGCTTGGCCGTGGCACTGAGTGCCATGATCTGGTAAAGGGACTGGAGTTGGACCAAGGGTTGGGCTTGATGACCTCAGAGGTCTTTTCCAACCCAATCCATTCTGTGATTCTAAGAAAGGAAACAATCAACAATCTTTTAAAAAAACCCAAAAGCTTTCAAAATTCTTATTATAAGATGTTCTTACAAACATCAAGAGAGGAGAGGAGTGAAGACAAGGAATAATGAAAGAGAGAAAGGTAATTCAAGTGAATGTGTCCTGTCATTCTTTCAGGGTGTCCTGATGTTTTTAGTATATTGGCCAAGGCCAGAATGATTAAAACCTTAAAAGTATTGGCCATATTCATGGTTAGAGTCTTCTTCTCCAGCATCAATCTAGGAATGTGTGGTTGGTTGGTCTTGCATCTCAAAAAGAAAAAGAAGTGCTTCCCACATGCCATTGTGTGCTGGGGAGCTGCACTTCCAAAAACCTCTTTGCCAAGAGTTCAGGAAAATTAAACAGAAAAGCCCCATAACTAACAAACCCCCCTCAAAAAGAATATTTCAGGCTCAGAAAATCTCTGTAGGATCTTTCAGCTTCTTCCTCTGCTGAGAGTTTGCCCTCATGTGCATCTGCAAGTCAAGTCCTTCAGCTCTGACACCCACCCTAGGAAAGAAAGGAGAGTTTGCAGATCAAGGGACAGACCTGTCTGTGGGTAACTTCATTCATAAACCTCTTACAACTAGTGCAAAATTCAGCTTTCTATTTTTGCACTGGAGAATGGGAAATACAAACAACTTGTTAACGATTGAAGCCTCCTTTATGTTGTTTGTTTGGATTTTTTTCTGCACCTCACGCTGGAAGAGAAGGTGAAGGGGGGCACAAACACACTCTGGCAGATCTGCCTCCAGGTCCCTTAGCCCTGTTGAGCTGGTGTCATTATTTGCCACTGGCTTTGGTGATGATTCTGGTCATTTTAAATCTTTTATTTCAGAGCTAAATCTAAGCTCCCTATTTCCTAGGATTCCATTTTTCTTTGCAGCCCAGATTCTTAAGGGAGTGTTCCCAGTTCAGTTACTGAGTTATTTTAGTGTCTGAAATAACAAGAAACTGCTATTTTGTTTTTTTTTCCTAACAGTTTGTCACCTTTGTCATCCTTGGCTTGCTCTGAGCAATAGAATTCCACCCAAGGCACAAATCTCCCCCAGCCACACATCTCCTGAGGCTGTGCCTCTGCAGCAGCAATTAACCTTTACTATTTGCTGGCTTCTATCACAATTATCTGCAGTCATCTGGAGTGAGAGCTGTTAAGTTTCTGGAAGGACTTGTTAGTCTCTTCCTGAAAGGAGAAAAGTTTGCTGTGTCATTTGTTTGTGCAATATTTCCCTTGACTGAGTGATGTGACTGAGGGGGTGCTTTGGTGCTCAGGAGCAGAGAAAAGCCAATGGAACATCAAAGCCAAGGTCCAGCATCCCTGGAAACAGCAACCACAGGCCAGGGGGGGCTGAAACAGGTGCAGCTGAACAAACTGATGTTGATAGTGTCTTTTTTTTATTTTTCAGCCTCATGAAAGATTACTTCTTTAAACCTCCTATTAACAAGCTGAGCCTGAACTTCTTGGATCAGGAGTTGGAGATGACCTACAGGAAAAGCTACCAGGTTGAGGTGTGTTTCCCCTGGCACTGGTTTCCTTCTGTAATCTGTCTAAAAAACTGTCCTTTTTGGGTGGTGTTTTTCCAACAGATCTCATTGTAGTTGATGGCAAGGGTCATGAAATGTCAAATCTGATCTACTGCTGGTGTTGGTGCCTCTGAAAACAGTCTCCTTCCAGTTTATCACAGATGGGTCTGGGTTGGGAGGGACCTCAAAGCTCATCTCATCCCACCCCTGCCATGGGCAGGGACACCTCCCACCAGCCCAGGGTGCTCCAAGCCCTGTCCAGCCTGGCCTTGGACACTCCCAGGGATGGGGCAGCCACAGCTTCTCTGGGCACCTGTGCCAGGGCCTGCCCACCCTCACAGGGAAGGATTTCTCCCCAATATCCCATCTAGCCCTGCCCTATTTGGCCATTCCCCCTTGTCCTGTCTCTCCATCCCTTGTCCCAAGTCCCTCTCCAGCTCTCCTGGAGCCCCTTTAGGCACTGGAAGGGGCTCTCAGGTCTCCCCAGAGCCTTCTCTTCTCCAGGTGAGCCCCCCCAGCTCTCCCAGCCTGGCTCCAGCCCAGAGGGGCTCCAGCCCTGGAGCATCAACATGTCCTGTGCTGTACCCTGAACCTTGTGCAACACTGGGCTGGAAATCCCTTTTCACAACCCACCAAAGTTCACTAATTCCTTCTCCCTTGCCTTTTCTCCATGTTCAGTTACTGTTCTAAGGCTCTGGGGTGGCCAGAGAACCATGCTGACATGGCAGTACAGGACCAAATGCTATTTGCCTTCTCATCAAATATCCCAGCTTTGAGAGTGGCAACTTGGAATTTGACCCTTGTTCAAGTCACAGCCCCAGGGTTGCCCCTGTGGAACCTAAGCTGACCAAAAATGTCCTAATTCCAGAAGTGTGCTGCGTGCAGAAACACTGTGGAACTGTGAGGAGCAGTGAGTGAGTTGTAAGGGACTCGGTGCTTTCTTCAGGATTCTGCTCTGAGTGTAGCAAGCCCTCAGTTAGTTCCCTGGGGGGCTAATTATATCACAGGCTTTCCATGTCTGGGGATAGCCCTGCCTGGCTGATAGGAACTGGCAAGGTATCTTACATTTACATAGAGTGACATTAAGTGTCAGTTAGAACTGAGGCTGCATTTCCAGCAGGAGCTGAAAAATCGCTGCCAAAAGAGGCAATTGCTCTGCCCTGTCCTTCTTGCTCTCCCTCCTCCTCCCTGCTCCTTCTAATGGCTCTGGTGCTTAGAAGCCTTCCCTGCTGTGAGCACTTCATTTACTAGCCCAGCATAAAATATTCATGGTTTGTTTTTCTGTCTGGAGCTCTTTCTTTTTCCATCCCTGTGTTTTCTGCTGTGTTGAACCAGCAGCTCTCAGAGGGGTTGGCGAGTGCCAGAGCCAGCCCAGGAGAGGAGTTGTGAGGTTGGGTGACCAAGCTGCAGGATTGCATGGAGGGACATGGAGGAGTTGGTTTCTTTTCTCCCCAGTCTGCCCTGCATCTGAGGGCAGGTGGGATTGCTGGCTGTGCTCCTCATGCTGCCAGCTCTGGGCAGTGTTGTCATGTTCTCCTTGGCAACAGAGCCCCTGTTTGCTTGTTTTCTGATACTTCCCAGTGAGACCTCACTTTATTTTACCAAAGGAGAGCCCAGCTGTGTTGCAGTTCAGTCTGTTCACTTTGTTCACTCCATGCTCATCCTGTAGCACAACAGTCTGGTGGTGTCTGCAGAAAGCTGCAGCAGCTACAGGGGGATGCAGCCTGCAAGATCTGCAAACCGTACAGAAAATAGTAAATGAAGTTGTTTCCAATGGAAAGATTAAAAAGAGAAGTGAAGTAGTGATAGTCAAACATACATAGATTGACCTACTAATGGGGATATGTAGGGAATTCCTAGAAGGAGCAGGAATGTGGCCAGTGTATTTTGTTAGTAATGAGCTATTAATTTGAAAATTGTTATATAAATCTCCCTGGAAATGGGAATCTTCACTCTGTAAGAGTAATACTGGAGCAAAAACCTTGCAAAGCCTCAATATTTAGCAGAGCACTGGTCCAAACCAACAACAAAATCTTCTCTTGGAGAGTGAAAAGAGTTGTCAGCGCTCTGGCTCTCTAATTGCCTGGCAGTCACTGCTGCTGAAAGTAACTCCTGCACCCCTGAGCTCATCTCTGTGTGCAGTGCCAGCTGCCTGCTCGGGCTGTGATCCCCCTCTGGAGTCAGCTCTGCTTCCCCAGAGCTGGAAATGAAGGCACTGCTTAGCACTGTCAGAGCATCTTTAGTGCTGTCACTTGGGGATCCAGTGCTGCTTCCCTCAGCTGCCTGCTGGGACTCTGTGTGTGAGCAGGGTGCAGCTGCTGCTCAGGCTAACGGGTGGTTTGGGTGGTGAAGAGGTGCTGGCTGAAGGTTTGGGGTTGCACAGAGGTGCAGAGGAGGGATAGGCTTGTTCCCAATAGTGCTGAGTGCAGGGAGTGTTCTGAGGAGCAAAGGGAACTTCCAGACTAAACCAGAGCACTCCAACTGGGTGCCTTCGTGGTGACATTGATCCCAGAATTTCTGTTTTTCTTCTGAACTTGCTTTCTGTGGTCCCTTGGGCAGGTACAGGCAGTCCAAGGCTGGGCTTATCTGAGCAAGCCTGGAGGGGCAGCTCCAGTTTTCAGCTGGAGTGGTCACAGCAGCACCAGCAGAGCTACACAAGCACTGGGCCAGGACAGGATGGGCTGGGAATGTGTGGTGAGGGGCTGTGGAAGAGCAGGACTTGGTGTCATGGGCTCTGACTAATTCAGGTAACACAGAGTCCCACTGGCTGCTTTTAGTGGTGTGAAAGGGAGATGGGAACCCTATCACAGGAGCTGTTACTGCAGGGAGGTGTTTCTAGGGTTTTCTTAAAGAAAGGGGTTTTGTAGGGTTTGCATCATCTGATATGAAGTATTTCTGTGGTTATTTCAATCAGGTGACACCTGTCTCTGCTGATCTATGTAGATTCTCTGAGCCTTCTAAATTGAGGCCTGGCTAAAACTAAAGCCCAAACTACCACACCCACCCAGGCTAAAAAGTAAAACCTGTTATTCTAAATTTAAATCATTGAAGAAAATACCTCACAGCCTTATCTGCTAGTAATTATATTCATGTGTCTTTGCACAGAATAGTCAATTCTCATTTTATTTCTGTATCATAATAGTGTGTAAAAATCAGCTCAGGCCTGGGGGCTGTGCTGCCAATGCTCTTTTTCAACACAGTCTTCTCAGGGAGCTGTGACAGCCATGGAACCACCTCTTCTGCTTCTTGTTTCCAAGCAGTCCTTACATTGGATTAACAAAGTGGCCAGAACTTCTTTAACCATTTCTTCCCCTCCATCTCCTCCCTCCGTGCCTGTATCCCACCCAGGTGGAGAAGAATGCGCCAGTGAAGACCTTTGCCAGCGCCACCTTCAGCTCCCTGCTGGACGTGTTCCTGTCCACCACGGTGTTCCTCATCCTCTCCATCACATGTTTCCTGAGGCACGGGATGGTGGCAGCGCCGCCACCGCCTGCCGCCATCGCCGTGTTCATCATTGCCATCCTGCTGGAGGTGCTGTCCCTGGTCATCTCCATTAGGTGAGTGAGGAGTCACCAGGGCTGGGGCTGGCAGGGAGGGCT
>VWZD01006678.1:236251-258170 GCA_013396695.1 Sakesphorus luctuosus | reverse complement strand
AATCCATTCTATAATTCCATGATATAGTTGGACTCTGTTAAAGATCCAAAGGTTTGAACTCCATAGTGGACCTGGGCATTATGAAAGGACAGAACTGAAGTGAACAGCAGGGGAAATGCTTTTGCATTTTTAGCTTTGTGATCGTGCCAGTGTCGAGTGGATTTTGGACTGTGCATGAAACAAAAATCTTTGGTGTATTTCCCAATAAAAACAGATTTATGAACCTTTTGGGCAGAGCAGTTTATTTTTACTTGCTAGTGATTAATTTAAGTGTCTGTTTTAATGAAGAACTATGAGATTTTTTTTTAAATACATATTTTTCTATTGGAACAGAATGGCTGGAATGGGGAAAGCTGCTGAAACCTTTTCCCCCTGATTTGCATAGTCAGAACTTAAACCCCATTTCTTAGGGGTGTTTTGCTCACAAGTAGAACACACCAGACAAGGGCTGCAGATGTGCCCTGAGAGCACAGCAGCAGAACCCCAGGGGGATGTGCTTGTTGCAGAGAGCAGGGATGTTGCATAATGGCAATGTTGTATAACACAGGACAGTATCTTTGCCTTGATTTTGGGGATTTGGTGCTTTATGGGCCTCCAGCAGAATGGATAATTAAGGAGTCTCTCAAATTGTAAGAATGGTCTTGGTTTTAAGTTTAAACTTGCTGTACTCACTTCTGCATGTCTTATAGATAATTTTTGGAGGTCTGCATATAAAAATGCACAAAAATGTTGCTGCTGGGCCTTATGTAATTCAGAAGTGGGGATAAGATTTCTGAATACTCAGAGGAGAAGAATCTAAAGCAGTTTTTTCCTGCTGTTACAAATCTGCTTTGGGCAACTTTGCACTTCATTATTGCATCTGATTTTTAACTAGTTTTATATTCCTGTTTAATACACCAATTCCCTTTCATAATTAGTGGGGGAGAGACCATCTGTTAGATGTAGCACTAATTCTAATGAAACAGTATAATCTTATCTTAAATCTATGTTAAAAAAAGCCAACTGTAATAAGAAAAATACTTTCACAGAATCCCAGACTATTCTGAGTGGGAAGGGACCCACAGGATCATCAAGTCCAACTCTCAAGTCACTGGCCCACACAGGGGATGGAACCCATGACCTTGGCGTTATTACAACCAAGTTTTAACCAACTGAGCTGATCTCAGGGTCTTTAAATGGTTTGAGATTTTTGAGAGCCTCACAAAGATGTCAAATGTTTAGACTTTGGTTCATCTGGTTTTGTAAATATGATTAAATGCTTTTCCAACACAGTAGGAAATTGAAACAGAAAGCATTGCAAGGAATTGGTAAATAAATATATTCTTGACCAGTTCTACAATTTGACATAGTTTTTCTTCTTTTTCATACTTTTTCTGTGTTTTCAGAGTGGATTTATCTGATGTGCTGTGAAGGAAACATATGATCAATATTTTCTTGAGAAAAATGATGACATCTGTCTAGAGCAGAAGCAAAGTTTGGGTAATGTGATGTCCCATTGCTCCATTCCTCCCAGAGAGTGAACATGTAGAAACACTCATTGAAAGGCAATCTTTTGCTCAGGTTCTCTTCCTGTTTAAAAGAGGAACTATTTTGGGACTATCCAATTCAGTTTAAAGTATTTGGAAGCCAATTTATGTAAAATCAGATCATTTGCAAAAAAATGAATAATGATTTTTCTGCCTGGTGATAACCCCCTGCCTGGTGATTTTCTGCTTTCAAGAACTGTCTGTCCCTGCTCTGAGTCCTTCACCAGGATGGCTGGGGCTGTTTCTGTGGAGCAGAGAAATGGTTCAGGGACATGCACGTTTATTTCCTCTTTTGAATTTGCTGAATTACTGAAGGTGACAAAAATTTGAACTGTCAGTCTGCAATATCCTTTCACATGATCCTTTTGTATTGGGAAGAGGTCTGATTCCCAGGAAAGTAAAAAAGCTGGATGATAAGACCAAGAAAGAGTTTTCTTGAGGAAAGGGGAAGAAGCCATGGGAGAGCTGAGCTGTGCCTGATGTTGGAAAAAATCCTGCTGTTACTTCTAATTTGTATACATTAAGGAAAAAAATCAGTTCTTCTATTTCAGTCCCTGTTGATGGACTCTAAAATAAAAACAAAGTTTGGCACTTTGCTTAAAATGGGAAATGTTACAACCCTGGATTACACAATGTCCTGTAATGTTTGTATATTTGCACTCACACCTCCAGTACAGGAGCAGCTTTAACTCCAGACCTGCTGAATTCTGACATTACAGGTGATAGAAGAGACCTTAAGAGGAGCCTGTTGAGGCAGAGGTTTGTCCCAATAAGAGGTCAAGAAGGGTACTCAAAACTTAAATGTTAAACAGGTATATTCCTCTGACTAGAGTAGAAGTTTTTGGAAGAAAATGCTCTAATTTCAATTGATATACTAAACCCCTTCATTCCTAAAGCTTCTGTGTTTAGAAACTTCACTTGTGGGGGGGGGGGGCACTCATCAGTGTGTGTGACACACTCTTTATTCACAGATTTTATACAGGTTATAAAACATGACATGATGGAGGGCATTTTGTGGATAAAAGCATAATATTTGAGGCAATTAGAGGAAAGTGCTCCTGAGCAGCTGGGTAGGCAAAGCTTTTGCAGAGTTTGTAACTGCAGGTAGAAGGCTCTTTGCAATAGATGCAGTGACCTCAGAAGTTGAAGAAATAAAATATAAATGTTTTGTTTTCCTGATGTTACATCCTCTCCCTTGTCATGTTGTTGTAGCTGTGATGCCACTTACTGTCTTGTCATAATCATGGAAGGGTCTGTGGCACAAAGAGGTGCAATTAACATGTTTGTGCATTTGGTCACATTTTAAACAGTAATTTTTGCTGTGTGGATTACATGTTAAATCCATATTATTTATGGTGATTTAAGTTACACACTGATTGGAATAGTTGCAGGTGTATCCAATCTGTGCTGACCCACGTGGCAGGTGATGCTTTATGTACCAATGGGAGTAGTGCAGGAACTTTCTTCAGGAGATTCTGTTTCTGGAACATGAACATAAAATATTAACTCATTGCTTTGCAGTATTTCACTAAAAAGGTATTTTTATATAAAGTTTCCCTGCAGATGTAGCTGATGAAAGTGGTTTGGGCAGCCCCATCATTTGTCTTTGTCTGTGTTCTTGGTCTGAGTTCTTGAAATTGATTTTTTGCACTGCCTATAAAGAGTACACATGTGAGGTTTTGAAAAAATACTATTTTCCCTCTGGTTTGAAGCAATAATTGGTATACAGGAAGGTCTGTCTTGACTTGTGAGAGAATAGTACTCAAAATGTTATCTGGGTTTCTGGGGATTCTTGTGGAGTTTTTTTTTCTTCTCTGACTATTGAATAAGCTTTAAAACTACAGTTAATGGACTTGCATGTTTAATGCCAGCTTGTTCTGTTTGAAGAAGCCACTTCTCTTTCTTGATATAAAGGCTCTACTACTGTTTCAGTTTTACCTTTTGAAATTTGATGCTTGAAACTTTCTGTACAACAGTTTGATACCTTCAGCAAAGTTGTAAACAATCCCAGTAACTGTTACAGGGATTGGATATAATTCCTGCATGAGGAAGTTTGGATACTTTTTCTTGTAGTCCCTGTGTGTTAGAGTTCTGGGATGGAGTTGGGAGTGTTTGGAGGCAGAAGTCTGGTTAGAGCAAGAATCATAGAATGGATTGGGTTGGAAAAGACCTCCAAGATCAGCAAGTCCAACCCTTGATCCAACCCCACTGTGATCACCAGCCCAGGGCACTCCGTGCCCTGGGCTGGTGATCACAGTAGGGTTGGATCAAGACGTGATGGATTCTCACTCAGTACCAGGTCCAGTCTCACCTTAAAAACCTCCAGGGATGGGGAATCCACCCCCTCTCTGGGCAGCCCATTCCAATGCCTGAGCACTCTCTCTGCAAAGAATTTCTACCTGATCTCCAACTTCAATTTCCCCTGGCAGAGCTTGAGCCCCCCGTGCCCCCTTGTCCTATTGCTGAGTGCCTGGGAGAAGAGACCAACCCCCACCTGGCCACAACTTCCCTGGTAAAGGACAACTTTCAGGCAAATGAGTCTTTCAACTGCCAGATGGAGGTTTGTTTTTTGTAACCTGGGTGCTCTCACTCTCCTCCTCTCCTGCCAGTTAACAGGTTACTCTACTACTGCACTTGCCAGGGGTATTACATTTCCTTACCTGATTTAAGGAAAGCTGCTGCTTTAGTTTGGACATCTTTATCTTGAGTGGAGAATAGTTGTATTGGCTGTAGTTTGGTTTTCCCCTTGTCTGTGGAAGTTGTTTCTGCAGGGAGCAGCCTGCCTGGTGGTGTGGGTGGCTTGGTTTGTGACTGGCTTGTCACACTTTCTCAGCAGTGGGAAGGAGTGTGGAGCTCCCAAGTTTGCAAAGCTCATTCCTGCCTTGTGCCCAAGAAACTGCCTGATGTTTATTGAAAGGCCAACCTGCTCCTTGGAGTTAGGAAGAGCCTCTTCAGAAGAATCAACCCATGCACTGCCTTTTAAACCCCCTCTTGTGTCTGGCATTTCTCTCTTACCTTTATGTTGCTTTTCAAGAAATGGAAATGTTTTTCAACTATTGGGATCAAAAAAAGGTGAGATGAAATTTTAAAACTGGCAGTGAAACAACTTTCCAGCTCTTTCAAATTGAGGATCTGAGTACTTCAACTAATTAGGAAAGTACATCCATGAACTTACAAACAGATGATGCCATCTTTTTTAAAAAAGGAATCTGCTATTTTATTTCCTTTCTTTTTATTAAATGCAATTTGCTTCTGTGTAAACACTTCTGCTTTGTGCAAAGGGGAGTTTCTTGGCCTTTTTGCATTCCCTGGATGACAGTGCCAGTTTATTTTGGTTTAAAGTGTTTTTCAAACTGAGTACAGGATGCAGGGGGGAATACTTCAAAAATGAAGTTTGAGCTTTCCTTAATTAAGAATGTGTCTCTACTTAGTCTGAAGTTCATGTATACTTTAAAGACTGTGTGTTGTAGTTTTCAGCTCTTATGATCTCATCATGTAAGGATTTCACAGACTGAAAAAACAGGTTTTACACTTATTTCTCTCTGTTAGAAAAATTCTGAATATTGGAATTTTCCCCTGTCCCTCCATTTTCTTTTAACATTCTCAATGAGTCTTGTGGGGGAAGTGATGTTAAATTACATTTATCAAACCCTGATAAAGATCTAATTCATTTATTTTGCAGTAATGGAATTGAAAATCTACCTATAGGTAGAATGTCATCTGTGGTCCACGTACAAGAAGTTATGTAAAGGGAATGTAGTTTTGTTTTTAGGTCCTATAATAAGATGTTGAGTCAGCCCTTGAGAACTTTGTCTTGTTAATAGTTAAATTAATTTATAACTAATATGGTGTTTCCTGTTTTTATATTGAATCTGAAATACCGTCTGTTGGAGGCTCTTCCCATTTCTTGCATTCATGTATACTGTTTTACTGAGGGCATTTTCTTCCTGCACATTTTTAGTTTAGGGATGGTAATACAAAGTTCCTGGGGATGTGTTTCAGTACAGAACTCCTCTTGACAGAGAAAAAAGGCACTGAACTGCTTTGATGTTGGTGTGTGTGGCACAGGGAAAGGAACATCATCAGAGAAACCAAGGGGTTGTTTAGCCTGGAGAAGAGGAGGCTCAGGGGAGACCTTGTCACTGTCTAGAACTACCTGACAGGAGGTTGTAGCCAGGTGGGGGTTGGTCTCTTCTCTCAGGCAACCAACAGGAGAACAAAAGGGCACGGGCTTAAGCTCTGCCAGGGGAGGTTTAGGTTGGATATCAGGAAGAAATTCTTTACAGAGAGAGTGCTCAGGCATTGGAATGGGCTGCCCAGAGAGGGGGTGGATTCTCCGACCCTGGAGGTTTTTAAGGTGAGACTGGAGGTGGCACTGAGGGAGAATCCAGCATGTCTTGATCCAACCCTACTGTGATCACCACCCCAGGGCACAGAGTGCCCTGGGCTGGTGATCACAGTGGGGTTGGATCAAGGGTTGGACTTGGTGATCTCGGAGGTCTCTTCCAACCCAACTGATTCTATGATTGTGTTCTATGAAATGCTGCTTTTTAAACCCAGGGGAGATCCTCACGTGGGTGTTCTGTCATTCTCACCTGCTAACCTGTTGTTCCCCTCTGTGCAGTCCCCAGGACCAGGCAGCCATGGCCACCGAGATCGGGTCCCCGCCGCGGTTCTTCCACATGCCGCGGTTCCAGCACCAGGCGCCGCGGCAGCTCTTCTACAAGCGGCCCGACTTCGCGCAGCAGCAGGCGATGCAGCAGCTCACCTTTGACGGCAAGCGCATGAGGAAGGCTGTCAACAGGAAGACCATAGACTACAACCCCTCTGTAATCAAATACTTGGAGGTTAGTTAATTAGCAAGTTTTCTGGTTTTGTCTGAAAACCTTTTCTTTCCTTCCTGAAATGTGATGGTGCTTTTCAGTGTCCATAAAGCAGTCTGGAATAGTGGGAGATCCTACTGTATTGTCAGCCAAAATGACAAATGCTTGTAGATTTGTGAATAAAAAGGAGAATCACAGAATCATAGAATGGATTGGGTTGGAAAAGACCTCCGAGATCATCAAGTCCAACCCTTGGGCCAACTCCAGTCCCTTTACCAGATCATGGCACTCAGTGCCACGGCCAAGCTCAGGTTAAAAACCTCCAGGGATGGGGAATCCACCCCCTCTCTGGGCAGCCCATTCCAATGCCTGAGCACTCTCTCTGCAAAGAATTTCTTTCTGCTCTCCAACTTCAATTTCCCCTGGCAGAACTTGAGCCCCCCGTGCCCCCTTGTCCTATTGCTGAGTGCCTGGGAGAAGAGACCAACCCCACCTGGCCAGAACTTCCCTTCAGGCACTTCCAGACAGTGCTGAGGTCACCTCTCAGCCTCCTCTTCTCCAGCACAAACACCCCCAGCTCCCTCAGCCTCTCCCCACAGCACTTGTGCTCCACTCCCTTCTCCAGCCTCGTTGCTCTTCTCTGGCCCCGCTCCAGCCCCTCAATCTCTTGCCTCAACTCAGGGGCCCAGAACTCAACACAACACTCAAGGTGTGGCCTCCCCAAGGCAGAGTCCAGGGGAAGGCTCACTGCCCTGGGCCTGCTGGCCACGCTACTTTGGATCCAGGCCAGGATCCCATTGGCCTTCTTGGCCACCTGGGCACACTCTTGGCTCCTGTTGAGCTTCCTGTCCCTCAGTCCCCCCAGGTCCCTTTCTGCCTGGCTGCTCTCCAGCCACTCTGTGCCCAGCCTGGAGCGCTGCAGGGCTTGGGGTGGCCAAAGGGCAGGACCTGCACTTGGCCTTGTTGAACTCCAGCCCATTGCAATCAGCCCATCTCTCCAGTCTATCCAGATCCCTCTGCAGAGCCCTCCTGCCTTCCAGCAGGTCGACACTCCCTTGAGGTTGGTTGTTGGTAATAAAACTGCACGTGCAGCTTGTCTGGGTTTGGCCTAGTTCTTTTACCAACCCTGGACTGCCCTCTTACCTCCTCCCAAAGTCTTCCCAGCAAAGGAAAAAAAACTGAAAGGAAAAGCAAGGACACAAAAGAAACGGAACTGAATTAAAACATAAATTATATTTTCTAACATCTACAACTACGTATCCAATTTGTACACACTATTTGGGGGCCCCACCCCAGGGGAAAAGGGAAGAGGGAACGGGTAATAGGGAATAAGGAGGGACAAAACCAAACCAAAGAGACAAATACAATTAAAAAACTTTAAGAAAGGAGGAGAACAGGCAATGAGACAATCTCACCACGTCTCAGGCTAGGAAACCAACTGAAACAAGGGACCATCTGGGTTCCCCCTGCTCCTCCAAGCTTTGCTGGAAGAAGGAGGACTAAACTACTTCCTATCTCTCCTCCTCCTACTCTTACGTGGAAAACACGTGTGGAATACTTACGTAATGTCCACTTCTTAGTTACACCTGGTTACTGAGGAAGCCATGGATCAAACCCATCACACAGCTGATTTTGTATTTTGTATAAATGATAACTTTTACATTCTGTCTTGGAATTAGAAGCTGGAGTGTCTTGTGGGATGTTCTGATTTTTCAGTGATCATAAAAAGTCATTATAAATAATGTAGTTGTTCTTATTTTTGTTTTGAAATAGAAATTTCCCAAGATGGAATATGAACCATTACCCCTTCCTCTTCAAAACCAGGGCAATAACAA
The DNA here is from genome assembly GCA_013396695.1 of Sakesphorus luctuosus. Lineage (NCBI taxonomy): Eukaryota > Metazoa > Chordata > Aves > Passeriformes > Thamnophilidae > Sakesphorus > Sakesphorus luctuosus. Next base: position 249,986 of record VWZD01006678.1, on the reverse strand, counting down.
AAGGTTTTCTCATCATTTCACTCAATAGCACTTCAGCTTGTAGTGTGGTCTCTGCAAGTCCAGTTGGAAAGTCCAGTTGGAAAGTCCAGTTGGAAAGTCCAGTTGGAAAGTCCAGTTGGAAAGTCCAGTTGGAAAGTCCAGTTAAACTTACATGAAGTTTTGTTGAAGAAATGTTTCCATAAAAATGCTTATTTAGCTCTCCCAATGTGGTAACATTAATTCTGTAAAAAATAAAATTTTCTGGTTAACATTTACTCCACAAGTAGTGGATATTAGCCTGGAAGAAATAGAATGAAGTCTGTAAATACTGGAATTGTTGCAGCTGCAATGGCAATACTGCAAAAATGTGGTGAAACTCATTCCATCTGCTGTGGCCAGTGCATTGTTGGAGCTTGTATGGAGTAACAGCTGGGAGGTTTTCTTAACAACTTAATCTGTTATCTTCTAAGATATTTAACATCCAATATACTGTTGTGTTTTAGGAATGCCCCAAAAGAGATTCTGTTAGTAGTGGACTGTTCTAGAAAAATAATTTTAGAAATTCAAGACCTTTTACTGTGGCAGAAATATGCACCATCAAAATTCTGTTTATTAAATCAATAACAAGAAACAAAGATAGGATCTCTATATGTCATGGATGCTTACACAAAATTAAGATATACTAGAATTCCATTTAAATCCTGACTTTAATACTACTGATTTAATATGTTTCTATCAAAAACCCCAGGAAAAATTATTTATATGTAATTTGCTCTTAGCTTAAGACATGGTAACAAACTGAAGTGCTGGGAATGTTTTACCCAGACTTGTGACTTCAGTTTCCAACATGTACACAGATCCAAACTGGTGGAGTCTGTGTCATGAAACTCAAATAATTTCATTCTTAATTCATGAGAAGTGTTTTTAGAAGGTTGTGTTTGACAGCTCACAATATTTAGCCAATTGAAGGCATTGTTATCCCCGTGTCTTCTGAGTTTCACCCATTTGAGTGCATTGTCTTTATGGCTGGGCTGCAGAAGGTCCTTTTCTAGTTCCTGTTGCTGTGTGTAGGATTTCATGTGGAGTTCATCAGCACAGCTGCTCCTGGTGTAAATCCTTGTCTGAACATACAGCTTTGAAAGGTGCCTCTTTGGGAGTTCCTGTTGGCCTGGGCAGTGCCACTCATCTCTGGCACAGGAAAGTGCAACACTTCAGACATTCCTGACTCCTTTACTTAGAGCATACAAATTCTATGGGTTTTCTGAGTCCAAAGTCTTAATAGGGCTCATTCTGCAATCCTTGGAGCTCTTTGGAATTTCTCAAACAGGTTCTCAATGTGTTTCTTGGGTTTTTTTGTTATATAACAATGGGGTACACTGGTATGAGCTAAGAGTTGTTTTCTTCTTTCTAGAATAGAGTGTGGCAGAGAGACCAGCGCGATATGCGAGCCATCCAGCCCGATGCAGGATATTATAATGATGTAAGTGGAGGTTTCTTATTTGCTGATGAAGTTCTGCAGATAAAGCTTGTCCAGAAAATGGGAATGATTCTGCATGTCAGCTGAGGTTATCACTGTGTCTGCAAGAAGCCTTAAAGTTATGAAGGGTGTCTTCACTCTGCGTTGTTTTGTTCTGTTTGAATCCACAAAGAGAACCTGAAATTGGATAGGCTTTTCATTTCTGGGCATAAGGACTCCTATAGTGCACTGAGGTTGCAAAGCTGCTTTTGAATTTACTGCTTCTGGATGAGTTGGTAAATCATTCAGACTTTGAAACACTTTTATGGATTTATTTCTGGTAATATCGCTGCAAATGAAACCTTGGTTTTCCAGAAATGCGTGTTCACAGTATGGGCTTTGCTTGAAGTTTCTCATTTAAAATGTCATTATAAAATCTTTTGTTTCTTCTTTTGCAGTTGGTCCCTCCTATAGGAATGCTGAACAACCCTATGAATGCTGTGACAACAAAATTTGTTAGGACATCTACTAATAAAGTAAAATGCCCAGTGTTTGTTGTCAGGGTGAGTACAGTGTTGGAATTACTTAGTTGTATTGTCTTAATTTAAATTAGACCAATTCTTATCTGAATAAAGAAACAATATGGTAGTTAAAGCATCTTCAAATAAAACACATGTGGAATGCATGGACTACTGCTGTGTCCAGTCTTTCTATGGAGAGTGTAAGGAAAATAAATGGAAAGGTCTGAGTACACAAGAGTTCTTAGTGTGAGTTTGAGGTGCATTTCCACTTTCCCGATCCCATTTCAGAGAGAGAATGTTTCTCAGAAGGAAGGAGAGTCTCTGTGCTGTTTGCATCTTGTAGCAACTTCTATCAACTTTTTCATGATGTTAGAAATATTGTTTCGTATGGATATTGTGTGTTAGAAATGTATTGGTGCCAATAAGCTGTTTCTTCTCTATAACTAGATTTTTTCATGGTTTTTCCAGTGGGCTTTGTCCTGTTGTTAAAAAATAGTGAAAAGCCCTCTGGCAAAGCTCTGTTTGTTGTCTGTCTTGCATCCTCTAGAAAGTCATTTAGTTAATTCCATTTCCACAGACTCCCTGAAGAAGGTCATGATTTACTTGGAGAGTTGTGAAGAAATATTTGAATGTTATATTTGCAGAGTTTAATTAAATGTTGCTTTTGCAGTGGACTCCTGAGGGGAGGCGTTTGGTCACTGGTGCATCTAGTGGGGAGTTCACTTTATGGAATGGACTGACTTTCAATTTTGAAACAATATTGCAGGTAAATTAAGCTATAAAAATTCTGTGTGTTTCCTTGAGGTGTTGGAGCATGTTTTAGAAACACATCTTCACCCTGCTCATCATGGGTCTGTGGTCTGAGCAGTAATGGGAGCCTTAGAGGTCCCTGCTCTGACTCCATGTCAAACTGTCTACAGGCAATTCACATGGTGCTGTTCATTCCATCTCCATCTGTTACACTAACTGTTCTCAAAAACATAGTATGAGTATTTGTAATAATAAACAAACACTTTGGAAACAAAATGCAAATACTCTTATTATTTAGAAGACCATTGTATACAGAGTAAGGGATTTTCTTTCCTCTGCAACTCCATCACTGTTCTCATTCCTCATTGCAGCTGTTAAGTTGGAGCTTTAGTAACTCAGTGTTTGTGTGGATCAGATGGTATTTGAATGTGCTTGCTAGAAGTTTTGTTTCTGAATTCACAGGCTCACGACAGCCCTGTGAGGGCCATGACTTGGTCACACAATGACATGTGGATGCTGACAGCAGACCACGGGGGATATGTGAAATACTGGCAGTCCAACATGAACAACGTCAAGATGTTCCAGGCACATAAGGAGGCGATTAGAGAGGCCAGGTTTATACACAATATACCATTTTCTGTAGTACCTATTGCCATGATTAGACTGTTCTCTAAGTGTATTCTGGGTGCAGAAATGCATGGGTTCTGTCAGATTCTGGGAAACTTTATGCACCACATAAACACAGTATTTCCTTTTGTTTCCACATTCTCACCGTTTTGCTGGCACCTTTCTGAATTAGTGTTGTCCCAGTATCCGCCTCTGCAATATGTTAGAGATGTATTTGTCTGCTGCACTTTGCACTGGTATTTTCATTTTTATATGGTGACAATGTGTATCAGTTATTCCTTTTTATACGCACTGTGTAAGACAACAATTTCATTCCAAATAAAGAATTCAGTCTTTAATAATCTAACTGAATAAAATATAAAACCTTCAGAAATAAAACACCTGCATAGTTCTCACGAAATAATAAAACACTAAATAAAGTGAAGAACTGCTTGGCTTGGTGAAGCCAAGACTTCCAGTAGTACTAAATACCCACTGCCACATACAGAAGTCTAATGTTAATACTGAATGGGTTCTTCAAGCTTGAAACTGTAAGAAAGCCATTGAAAAGAAGACTGTAGGATATTCTCTTCGTTCAGTGTTGATGCCTCAGTTGTGCAAATGTCTATATAGAAATGGAATCTAAAGTGATACTATCAGTAAGATGTAAATGAAGGGTGTTTCTAGAGCAAACCTGCAACTAATCTTTAGTAAGAGATGGAAATGTTTTTAAAGTAAGCCTGAAGAGAAGCTGCAGATGCAAAATGAAGCTAAAGCAGTGTTTCTTTGGGTTCAAGTGCTGGTGATAAAGGTTCACTGCCACAAACCCACTTTCCACTAAAGTCACCATTTTTCTTGGATAGGGTGCATTTTCTGCCCGAGTTTGGTTATGAGAAGTGCTTACTTTGGATTCAGTTACTGTCTGACTATTGTAGGCATACACTGAATTTCTCTACTACTTTAAGCCCTTTCTTGACCATAAAGATCTAGGATTTCACAAGGGCTCCCTCGTGGTCTTTCACTGCACCAGAAAAGAAGTTGAGTGCCTGTCAGTTGCTGGAGATGTTCTGGGCCTGGTCACATGGCTAAATAACTCCTTGCTTTTCCAGTGACTTCCATCAAGCAATGCTGACTGCCGAATCTGGAAGCTGCTTATATATTTCTAGGGTTCTTTTCATGGTGTTGGTGAGGTATAATAATAAGGAGTGTTTCCAGATTGCTCTTGAAATAAGTGTTATGCTTGTTTTTTGTAGTTTTTTTCTCAACAGTTAATCCAAGTGGCATTTTCCTGTGACCAGCTTTTGCTCATTTTTTGCTTCTCTGCTGCAAAGCACCTGTGGCTGAAGAGGAGTTTTTTTCCTAAGAGCTGTTATCCTGTGCTTCTACACAGTGTCACTTCCTTATGGTATTGCCAAACATGAAGGGTGACAGTTACCAAATCATATTGATGTTGCTTCTCATCTTACAGAGAAGGTGCTGCCATGTACAGTCACAGATAGGAAGGTGCTAAGAATAAATGACAGATTTTTTTTCTCATTTGACAGGGGACTGCAATGCAATAGTAATTCTATGCTAAATTCATGTCTTGTGATGAAGTGTTGTTTGGCAGGCACTGTTTTCACTTAAAAGTGCCTATGTTCAAATGCCTCCTTGGGTGTATAACACATAACAGTATAATTTTGCCCTGTCTGAGAAGCATAATCTGTTAAATGCTGACTTCTTTCCCCTGCTGTGTGTCTTCATGTAACAGTTTCTCACCCACGGATAATAAATTTGCTACATGCTCTGATGACGGCACTGTTAGAATCTGGGACTTTCTCCGTTGCCATGAGGAGAGAATTCTTCGAGGTATGTGCACCAAAAGTACTGATTGGGGTATTTCAGGAGGGGGAAAACCTTTTCTTTAACTAGGGGTTCACAATACAGGAATACCAGCCTGGCTACAGTTTTGGTCTTAAATGCTCCAAACAAGTTTTTGTTTGGCTGCTGCTGTAGGTGCCTTATCATACTCAGACAGGCCACAGTTAACAGTGACATTGCTCTGTTTACTGTCCACTTTAGCTCTAAACAGTGGAGGTGGGTAGAAGAACGTTTTGCTGCTCCTAATTTGGTAGAAACCCCTGTTTCTGGATCAGGAATACATGCACCTTTCCCTAAAGCTTAATCTTTGTGACCACTGCAGAGCACACATCTTCATGCAGAGGACTCCATTCTTTTCATGGGTGTGCCTTCCATTCTGATTTCTTCAGAGGCAAGGTGGTTATTTCTCATTCCTTAAGAGGAGAGGAGTATTTGAATAGAGAAAACAGGTAAATTTTCAGCACATCATACATAGCACAGGCAAATACTCCTAGTTTTGGTTGAATAGTTCTCTGCAACATCGGTGTACACTGACTTCTGGTGCCTTTCCACTGGCCTTGAGCTTTCTCCTTTTGCTACAGTCTTAATGAGCAATTACAGCAGCTTCTGCCAGCTATTCCTCTCTTGCAGAAGATGTCAGAGGTACATAATTTAACAGGAGAACATGTTAAAAGGCTGCTGTGAGATTAGGGATTGTTGACTTGCAGATAAACTTCAAGCAAGGTATGCAATAAAAATGTGGGCTCTCAGTTTTAGGTGTGTGAGCTTTTGCTTTCCTAAAGATTTTTAGAGCTCTCCCTGTTTCTTTTGACTCTTAAACCTTCTTGTTTTCAACTCTGTTACTTTTAAACACTACTGCTTTGCAAAGACCTTGGGCTCCTGCATTCTTGCTGCATTGATGGTATTTTAACAGAATGTGTGCATAGACATTGTGGTGATTGTGTTTGCAGGACCTGGCAAGCAGATTTTTAGGTTATATCATTCACACCTGTTACTCTGGAAGGCCCCAGAGAGATCTGGGACTGTTTTGCTTGATGCTTTACAAAGAAATCATTCTGCACTCAACACATTCTGTCCCCTTCTCTGGGTTTCTACTAACTACGTGGAGAGAATGGGGATTTGCTTCCATGCAGAGTCGTCAGGGCTGTAGAGGTCCCTCCACTTCTACATTCTTTCAAAGTTCTGCATAAAGTAGGGGGAGTAAAGCATTTAATTTAGGCTGTAGAGAACAGAACTTGTGTTACATTTTCTTTTACCTTGTGTATTTTAATGTTGTGATTGTGACTAGACTTCAAATAGAATTATCCATTTATTTCTTAATGGTTTATACATCTCAGTATACTATTTTTATTATAGTTTGCACAATAGTTCTTTAAAGAATACATTTGCTTCTACTCATTTGCCCACAGTACACTTCATCCTTTGTGTAAATTGGAAATGGTTTGAAAATGACATCTCTGGACAGAATTGGGCAGGATAGATTATTCCTTGTTTCTGCTGTCAGGCAAAGAAAACCCAAATCCCAACCCAAACAACACCAGCAGAAAAATGCCCCACAACAAAACAAAATAATACCAAAACCCCCTGATTGTTGGGAGGATGTTTCTGCAAACATACAGGTTTGATTTGGCTTTGGTTTCTATTTCTGTTCTTAAATATGGTCAGAAGACTTACTTGAAAGAGCTGGATGGGTAACACTTCAGTTTTCTTAGTGGAAAATACAAACTTTCACTCTGTTATTTGGAGTTAGAGCTTCCAGGATTCTTATCTTCAGCCTTTGGCTTCTCCACTTTACATCTTCCAAGTTTGACCTGTAATACTTTGTTTCATACAGCCTTAAAATTGTGCAAAAACTCCTTCCATTGCTCTCCAAAGTCAGTGATCTGTAAATTACAATTCTAGAACCGCTACATCGAAAAGGTTTTGTTAAGTACAGAAATTGTTTGGATCAAGCACCATGCCAAGGAATGGGTTTTATTTCCTACTTTCCCACATCACACAGCCCTCTGGTTAATATTGGTGCTGTGAAATTGAAAGAGATTCTACAGTGTCCTTTAGATCCAGAGCTTTGCTTCATGTGTTAAGGTGTTCTTCAGGTCATCACTGAATTATAAAAATCAAATGTCACTAGGAATTTGGAGTCAGATGTATTCACAAAAAAGATAAGCACTCACTAGGATAATATGTCAGTATACTGTTATTTCTACTGATTTTTCAACAGCAAATTAAGGAACATATTGTAAAAAATAAATGTGAGCATTTTCATGCTGAAGAATGCTTTTAAAGCAGTTCTGTAAAGAGCATTAAAGTTACTGGGATGAGCTTTGCTGATACAGAAAAGACAAAATTCTGTAGATACACTGCAGGTCCTTTTGCTTGCACTGGTATAAACATAAAATCATTCCTATTATTTAATGAAATTGTCCCCTTAAAACTGGTCTGAAGCAACAATTTTAGTCATGTGAAGAGTATCAGAAGTGGTAAATTACATGAGATGAATTCTTAAGGTTTTCCTGGAGTTCTTTCAGCTGTCTGTAGTAGGCTGTGTCTTTTTTCAGTAGTTAAACCCATGAATACATGGGCTGCATGAGATACTTACACACTGCTAAGAACCTCACTGATGTTAAAAATCTTGTTCAAATAAGGCATGGAAAACAGGCAACATGTGGGTTTTGATGACAGTTTCCTATGAAAGGCATTTCCAATAAAACACCATCAAGTCTTTTGTCTAAACAGCTGCAGTGAAGTCCAGGACTCGTGTGAACATTTCTGTAAGAACATAAACATTGACTGATGGCTTTTAATAATGCTGAAAACACCCAGTGAAAAACTGTAAGCAGTAAAATCTTCACATGCCTTTATTTCTGTTGAGAAGTTATTGTTTTCCTGGTTTTTGCTGGTGGCAGTGACTCGGGGTCTGTGCTGATGTATCCCTGAGAATATTTTGGGTAGATAGTAAACACATGATTCCTTAATTATTCTCTGCATTGTTCCATGGGCTAGGAGGCTACTAAGACATTCCAAATTTCTCAGTTCCACTGTCCATCCTTCTCCTTCCTTTCACAGTCACCAAAATCCATTAGAAATGTGTGCTTTAGATGACTGTAATGTTTTTATTCTGAAGTGCAGATGAGCACTGTGTTCCCAGGATGTCAGAGGTTGCCTGCCTTAATTAGGTCTTTTGGGGAGGATAATTCCACCCAGCTCTCTGAAGGATGGTAGCCCATGCTTTTTAAAACACTTTAGAGATAAGTTTTTCTGTTTTCTGTCCCTAAAATAGGGTAATACACTAAATGATCTTTCAGCCAGTGTGGTAGACTTGGCAAAAGATTTTTTTTATCCTAACTTGAACAATTAAAACCAATCAAGATTTCATCACGTTCTGTCTGGATTTAAAATTTGCAGTTTGTAACAACATGTAATTCTTAACACCATCACATACAGAATAACACATATGTATTACTACATACATGCAGAAGTCACAGCAATCACAGTAAAAAGACTTTCATCTGCTCGCTCTGCCTGTCTAGTCATACTGAAATAGCTGTAGAATTTATTTATTCCTTCCTTCTACTCCATTTCTGGAACTTTGTTAGCAAATAATGTGCTGTGAAGTCTCTTAAGCTGTTTAAATGGTTTTTATTCTCTGCCTGAAAGTGAAGGATCTCTTCAGAGTTCTTGACATCCACTTCCTCAATCAAATAGCAAATCCTGTACTTAAATTTATAGATGAGTTCTGTGGTTTAAAGGAACCTGAAAACCAGAACTCCACCCTCAGTTTGGTCCCTCACTTTTAAACATGTTAGTAACCAACTCTTACCATTGAGGCAAGCAGCTTCTAAGACTGTTCTCTTCTCTTGGAATGTAATTGAACTGAACTCTACATTGGATAATTTAAAAGAAGAAGAAAAAAAATCTTGATACTGCTGCTTCCATCTTTCTTCCCTTTATCTGAGGTTTTTCTTTTGTTTTCCTTGTCTTAGCAAGGAGAGAAAACTCAGTAAATTCCAGAAATATGTGTGTGTTGATACTGTTTCTTGTAAGGAGACCCACTGCTTAAACCTTCAGGTTTTTGTAAGGGTTGCTCCTTTGGTGCTGTTGGGATTTCAGGTACCTCTGATACGTCTTCTAGTTCTACCAAAGCGTCCCTGCATAAATATTAGAAGGGTGAGATGGGACCTGGCTGGTAGTGGCACAGTCTAGAGAAGGAAAGTCCTTGTATTTTGAAAGATGAGCTGTTTTGAAATGCTGGTTTGGGGCTGGTTTGGTCTCCTCTTTGTTGGTGAGTTTTAGTGACCCAGCTTGTGTTGCAGGTCTCTGATCTTCGTGAGTCTTCGCTGCCAAAGCCAAGCAGGTGATCGGGGGGGATTAGTTGCAGTTAACTCACTTGAGGGGCAGCTGCACTCTAAAGGGCTGTGCTTTTCTTGTGTGTTAGGCACAAGAAATGGGAAGGGTCTTATTGGGATGTTAACAGTGAATCTATGAGAGTGTTTTTTTCCTCACAGAGTTCACTTCACTTGCAGAGTCAGTGATGCAGGACTTCTCCTACTCTGCCATGTGTGTTGCCACAGCCCTGGTGCTGCTCCTTCAGGCTTGCAGGCATGGGGAGCTCTTCACACTCTCATTCCTTTTTTTTTCATCTCATTAGGAAATGTCTCTGCCTTTGTGAGGTTAAGAGTTAGAAATACTGTGTACAGTTTCCTGTCTCATAAATGGAAGTTATCACACAACATGCATTTTCCTGGCATCTTTCTCAACACTTTTTTCCAGAGTTAAGTAGCACCAAGGACTTGAAATGTGAATACTTACATGCCTTCCTGAACTCTCAGATAACTTCAGTCATTGCTACTGTTTGGGTGGTGGGTATAACCTACATTAGATGGGAAGAATCCAATCACTTGCTGGAGCCTACTAAAAACTATTCAGGTGTCATCTGGCACCTCAATGCTATTCCTGAATATGACTTTCAGGCTTGGTTTTCTATGTATGGGAAACTTCATTATAGCTAGACTTTGTTGAAATATCCACTTTTGTGTGTGTTAAAAGTAAAAATCCATCAGAGTGGAGAAACCACCTGCTGCATTGACTTACACTGGCTTTCTCTTTGTGAAATATTCTGGATTGGACAGAAATTTAGGGTTGATCCACTGTAGTGGAGATGCTTGGTTTCTGTGATTTAAAAGGTGGTGATTAGGAAGTAGCTTCAGGCTTTTGCTCTGCTTCCTAAAGCAATTCCTTTTTAGACTTAGAAGGTATCAAAGACTGCTCTTGGTGCTGGTTACACCTGATATGCCTAAAAGTTGCAGTTTTGTGTAGCATTAAAGTACATTATACTGAGTCTTAAGAGTGCTGACCCTCATTTAGAATCCAGTGCTTTGAGAATCCTGAAACATCAATAGGAAATACAAAGAGTTCTCAGGGAATGGGTGAAAGATCAAGACGCTTGAGCCCACAGCACCATCAAAAACCTCTGAACTGTGTAAACTGCACACTTGTGTCAGGGCTTTTCACGAGACAAGAATGAAGAGGCACTGTGTGAGAATGAGATTATTTCAGATTCACTTTTGAAATATATTCCTCCTTGAAAATTGTCCTGTAGCTGAAAGTGATATAATTGCTCACCTTGAGCCCAGGGGCAAATTTTAAGCTGTTTGTAACACATCTATTCTGTGAAGCTTGGAGGAATGTTGAGAAACTTTATTGTTTCCCAGGACAGCCAGTGCTGCTCAAATACAGGAGAGTTACAAGAAGTTTCTGCATTATTAGGATTTCTTGCATCTGATTGCCTTTGTGTTTGATGATTGCAAGGGGTAGATGAATACTGAACTAGGTCAAACCATTTCTATGGGTTGTTAGTTATAAGTACTTGAGGGATAAGAACTTCATTCCATCAGTTGTGACTTCATATCAAGTTACACATAATATGGCACAGTACTCTGCAGGAGTCAGGATCCACCTGCAGGAAGTGCCTTTGGTGAGCAGTGAGCTTTGTCCCCAGCCCCTGCCCATAGTTGGGGAGGAAAAAAAAACTATTTTAAGTGAATTACATTGATACTAATGATAAAATCCTGAACTACAGAGGCATTTGGATGCTGATGCTGAGATGATCCCAGTCTTACTTTCTCAGCACAAGTGTGGTGGTTGGAAAGGAGGCAGTTTGGGTGCATCAGAGGTGGCAGTTTCTTGGTTTCTACTCACCAACATCTGTCATAGCAAAGGTTCTTGGCAAAAAAGTCATAAATGTCTGGAGGGAGCCTTATGCCAGTTGTGTTAGTAACTCATCACTAATAAAGTCTTAGGTGGATAAATACTCAGAATTGGGCACTTAGTTAATTATATTTTTAATGGAATATTTTATCTGACATACCATCTCCTAAGGGAGCATAGATAAAATAAAGCTATTTCAGAAAAAAATAGTAGAAGTCTACAAAAAATCAAAAACCACAACTCCTTGTAATCTGTCAGTCCTGAAAAACTTCTCTTGCAGACTTCTAAGTGACATTTTCTTTTGTGTGTGGGTTTAACAGAGTGCTCTTTTCTTTCTTCTCTTATGTCCTCTAGTTACTGTACTAAAAGCTTTTGTGCCTCTAGGTAAGCACAGACTTTGTAAAGCATTTGGTACTTTCTTTGCATCATTTAAATTCTCCATACTTATTTATTTCCTATTATTTTTACATTTAGCTCTGAGTGCTGTTCTGGTTTGAGTAGGGAGACCCTTGGCAACAATTTTTATCATATGGGAGTTGGGAGGAGAGCTTGCAAAGGCTGTCCCTAAAGTGTGATTTATTTTTTTCCCCTGTCTTCCATACCTGCCTGACGTTACTTTGTTGTGAGAAAGCTGGTCCTGCTCATGGCAGTATTGCATTTGTAGGAAGACACAGTCAAATTGAAACTGGGGAATGGGCTGAAATGGGATTGTATAACAGACCAGGAGAAAAGGGATAAAAAGAATCCTGAAAAAATTGGGTGAAAGGTGGCTGGAAATGCAGAGGATAGGAAAAGGGAAGGAAGTGTGGAAGCAGTGTCAATATGAAAAAAATTAAAAAATAACAGCTGGTGTGAGGATTGGGAAAAGCTAGTGACAGTGTGAGCATGGAGGTGGGAATGAGGAGTGGTGGAACCTGACAGGTCCTGCTTTGGGCATTGTGGGGATAACTCAGAGCAGCCTCAGTTGCTGAAGCCACCAGAGAAGAGGTGGGAGGGGGTTTGTGGCTGAATGAGACACTGGTACAAGTGGGCAGTGTAGGATGTGCCCAGAGTGTATGTACTAAACTGTGTAATAATAGTACCATAATAGCTTTTTATGTTGTGTCATGATTCTGAGAGACTGAAGTTGATGTGTTGGAGTAGAGTCAGGAACATGCTCTGTTTGTTTGAAAAATGAGCATGGGGTGAGTCATAAAATCAAAAACTGTGCTGAGTTGAAAGGGACCCATTGGGATCACCAAGTCCAACTCCTGGCCCTGCACAGGACATGCCAAGAGTCACACTCTGTGCCTGAGAGCATTGTCCAAATGCTTCTTGAGCTCTGGCAGCCCTGGTGCTGTGCCCACTGCCCTGGGGAGCCTGTTCAGTGCCCAACCACCCTCTAGGTGAAAAACTTTATCTAGCCTAGACCTCCTGACTCAGTTCCAGCCATTCCTTCGAGTCTGTTACTGGTCACCAGAGTGAAGAGATTGGTACCTGCCCCTCCTCTTCCCTCCATGAGGGTGTTGAAGACCACAGTGAGGTCTCCCTCAGTCTCCTCCAGGCTGAACACACCAAGTTGCTGCTGATACGGCTTTCCCTGCAGACCCTTCAGCATCCTCGTTGCCCTCCTTTGAACACTCTAATGGCTTAATGTCTTCTTTATATTGTGATGCTCTGAACTGCCCCAGAACTCCAGGTGAGGCTGCCCCAGTGCAGAGCATGCCCCCAGAACAGGGCTGGCCCTCCTGGCTGCCTCATGTCCAAATTGTCACGCCCTCCTTTGAACACTCTAATGGCTTAATGTCTTCTTTATATTGTGGTGCTCTGAACTGCCCCAGAACTCCAGGTGAGGCTGCCCCAGTGCAGAGCATGCCCCCAGAACAGGGCTGGCCCTCCTGGCTGCCTCATGTCCAAATTGTCACCCAGGACCCCCATGTCCCTTTCCAGGGCACTGCTCTCCAGCATCTCATTCCCCAGTCTGTGTGAACATCCAGGGCTGCCCCAGCTCCAGTGCAGAATCAGCACTTTGCCTTGTTATCCTCATGTGGTGTGTGGTTGCCCAGGGCTCTGCTGTTTTATTGAGCCAATGATGCCACCATTCTTTCTGTAACTGGGAGAAAGGTTTTTTTTTACCACCTGACAAAAGAGCTCCTTATGTTGTTTAGAGTCCCTAAAAAGTAATGTGAATTTTTTCTTATTTTAAGTTTTGTCAGTTTAGCAGCTCTAAAGCCTGAGGAGTTTAAAGTTATTCCTCAGACCTAAATCCAGCTCTGAATCACTTCACTTGGGAATAAAGACAAGGTACATGTGTGTTCCTGCCTCTGCAGAAAGCAGTTGGGTAGATCAGGTGTACTCAGGGTTCATTTTCAAAGTT
>VWZD01006678.1:192743-235240 GCA_013396695.1 Sakesphorus luctuosus | reverse complement strand
GCTGTGCCCACTGCCCTGGGGAGCCTGTTCAGTGCCCAACCACCCTCTAGGTGAAAAACTTTATCTAGCCTAGACCTCCTGACTCAGTTCCAGCCATTCCTTCGAGTCTGTTACTGGTCACCAGAGTGAAGAGATTGGTACCTGCCCCTCCTCTTCCCTCCATGAGGGTGTTGAAGACCACAGTGAGGTCTCCCTCAGTCTCCTCCAGGCTGAACACACCAAGTTGCTGCTGATACGGCTTTCCCTGCAGACCCTTCAGCATCCTCGTTGCCCTCCTTTGAACACTCTAATGGCTTAATGTCTTCTTTATATTGTGGTGCTCTGAACTGCCCCAGAACTCCAGGTGAGGCTGCCCCAGTGCAGAGCATGCCCCCAGAACAGGGCTGGCCCTCCTGGCTGCCTCATGTCCAAATTGTCACCCAGGACCCCCATGTCCCTTTCCAGGGCACTGCTCTCCAGCATCTCATTCCCCAGTCTGTGTGAACATCCAGGGCTGCCCCAGCTCCAGTGCAGAATCAGCACTTTGCCTTGTTATCCTCATGTGGTGTGTGGTTGCCCAGGGCTCTGCTGTTTTATTGAGCCAATGATGCCACCATTCTTTCTGTAACTGGGAGAAAGGGTTTTTTTAACCACCTGACAAAAGAGCTCCTTATGTTGTTTAGAGTCCCTAAAAAGTAATGTGAATTTTTTCTTATTTTAAGTTTTGTCAGTTTAGCAGCTCTAAAGCCTGAGGAGTTTAAAGTTATTCCTCAGACCTAAATCCAGCTCTGAATCACTTCACTTGGGAATAAAGACAAGGTACATGTGTGTTCCTGCCTCTGCAGAAAGCAGTTGGGTAGATCAGGTGTACTCAGGGTTCATTTTCAAAGTTCAGTGCCAGAGTTTTCCAAGTGACTGATCCTCATCTCACAGTGAAAATACAAATTGTCACTTAGTTCTGGTACTTGCAGATAAAGGCTCTTTGTGGAAAACAAAATCATTCTCAAGGAAAGACATTTTGATTTTTGCTGCTGAAAGTTTACATGTGTCGTGCAGGTAAAGTAACTGTGTTGTAAGTTTTATATACTCATGTTTTATAGGAAGGAGGATTTTAACAGGGTGAGTTTTTGTTTGAATTGGAAAGTGTGGGCTGTTAAGTGTCTCAGCTTCAAAGGAGCACATCTGTAAGCATGACAAGTATAGCTATACAGGAGAGATCTACAGCTTCTCAAAATATCTTATAAAAGGTTCCCAGACTAAGTTTAACGTTTCTTCCATCCCAGAGGGTTTGGATTACTATTTGGAGTTACTGTATCAGTGGAAGCATGTGATATTTACACTTCTGCAAGCCATTATTGTGCATTGCACAAGCTGTCCAGCTCCAGCCTGTGTTGAACAGTTTAATTAATGGATTAGTTCTGTATTTTTCATAAATACAATTTTTGCTTAATATTTTTAGTATTCTGTATGCATTGATTTTTCTCCAGAGGAGATAATGTAGGTAGGTAGAACCAGTCCAGTGTAACTACAGCCACACAGAGAAGTGGATCCATCACTGCAGTTTAATTTTCTGGCATAGACAAGGCAAGAACTACAAGTATTTTACATACATTGTCGTTGGAGGTAGAAGTTAATTTATATCTGGTTTTTGACCATGCATAGAAATTGTGTATGAGCCTTTTTGGTCACCAGAGTTGGCTCTCAGAGGGAGCTCACCATGGCTGTGTAAATGTGACCCTGAGCTGAGAAACTGAAAGTTGAACTGTAGCAGCACTGCAGTATTTGCTTCTACTGAGTCCCCAAGATCTCAGACAGTAAACTTAACACTTTCATTCAAAAAAGCTGGGGAATATGTTACCTTACCTGCTTGGTATTGGGAAGAAAAATACCTCAGTAAAAATACCTTTTAGTTAAAACCAAGGCCAGCTGTTGGTGTGTGCTGACAGATGTGTATCTTCTACCATCCATAAATAGGATTCTTTTCTTTGCCTTTTTATTTAGAGTGATAAAGCATGAAAATATTTTAATTTTTACATTAAAATCTTACATTTTAAATTACCATGACTTCTAAAAACCTTCCTTTAAAGAAAGTCATACCTTATATATTAGTAGCTGTAATACTACTGTAATAACTGTAACTATTCTAGTTCTCCAACAATGAGTAGAGTGTTGATGTAGCTCAGGATCCAGTCTATTAATAATACCAAATGCTGGGGAAATTAAATCATTATACAATACTTTTATGTTTGAACTTTTCTTTAGAGCTGACTTCTTTCTCTTTTCTCCAAAATAGCCCTTTTCTGCTTTATTTTTCTCTCTGTTAAGATTTAAGAAGGGAGTATCTCTGCTAAGCATTTACTGCCCACAGAATTTGTATACCAAGACTTCAGTGTTCTTTCTTGCTTAACACAAGACCTAATGCTCCTTGAGATTTATTTTTCATCAAAGGTTGAGATTCTTTCTGTCTTTATGAGTAATCACTACACTTAATGATTAAAACAGTCTGAGGGTCATCTTTGAATTCAAGGCAGAGCTGATATTCCACCCTACCCCCAATTTTCTGTGGGAGAAACTTGTCCCAAGATGGAGAACAGAGTAAAACATTTTTCTTTGAAACGAAAATTATCACAGGTTTTTTTATATTTGGAGATACACAGCACAGATTGATGTATAGATAGTAATAGGTAAGTAATTTCCCACTTAAGTACAAGTTCAGGGGGTATCCCCAGAAGTTCAAATGAGTTCAAATTAATTTGATGTTCTAGATATGTTGCCATTACAAAAATAGATATTATAGTAAAATTAAAAGTTCTTAAAAAAGAAAATAGTTTATCTCCTTTTATAGTCCAGTGAAAAATACATTTAAAAGGCCATTTTCACTGCTGAGATGATCTCATGTTCAGGGTCTTTTTTTTTTAGCTTTTCTCATACTAATGCCGTAGAAGAATGTGAGTGTTTTGCTTAATTCCAGCTATTGTGCAGTCTCTGCCCCCAGAGGTTTTCAGAATAAACCTGGAGAAACCCCTGAGTAACCCAGTCTGACCCTGTAGCTTTGAGCAAGAAGTTGAACAAGAGACTTTGGAGGTTTCTTCCAGCCTGCCCTACCCTGTGATCTTGGGACACTGAATTCGCCTGTTTTGCCAAAGGGGAAACAAAGGAACCAGAAACCCTAGTGATGCAATTTTTAGTGGCCTTCAGCTGTCCACCAGTGTGTTTGACACAAGGAACTGACCTTCAGGACACTATCAAAAGTTCATTACTTTTTAGTTAATTTTTCTTCCAGCTTTTAACATGTTTGAGGAAATGCACTGTGTTTGGATTGGAAATGTTTCATGTTTAGTGGATCTTTTTTCAGAGATGATAAATGTGTGATCAGTCCACAGTGACCTACAGTATGTGAGATGTATCACCACTGAAGTCTCAGAACTTCCCTGGTGTCCTACAAGCATTAAAAACTTACTGTAAGTAAGGTGGAAGGTGTGGCAGTTTGCTATCAGCATCTTCACAGCTCCTGCTGATCCTACAGTAAGTGAAGTAAAATAATACCTAGAGATATATATACCCTATATATGTAGTTGTTGATTTGGCTATATTATTTTTTCTCTCTATAAAAATATATATAAATGTCTCCAGTGACACATTTTATCACCTTAATGTTTGTTTGCTGCTTTTACATTTCAAAATGATGCAGCCTTGGAAGAGACAGTGCTGGTAGTGCCATAAAGCTCTAAAGCACATGCACAATTACATGGAAAGTGTTTGCTTTAAAAGAAGCAATTACAAAGAGAAGAGTGATTTAGGTAAATGCTTTACCTGGAACTAGGACAGCCTGGGTTTGTCCTTGTGCTTTAGTGTTCCTGAAGGTGCATTTCTCCAGATCACAGTGCCAGGTTCTCTGAAGGCACCATGAACAGACCTGCTGTGTTTGCAAATATCAGCCTCTAATCCAGGTGAAATGGGTGTTAAAGAAGCTTTTTTATCTTTCAAGTCAAAGCTGATCTACAGAGTATATTTCACTGTTCATGCTCACACTTATTCCAGGTCTTGACTGACTCTAATGCATAAACCAAAACTATTTATTTTCTGAGTTCAAACATATTAACAGAAGGCTGCACAATGTTAAATATTATTTTGAGACTGCAGTTATCTTAAAGTTAAGACAAAACAACTTTGAATATGTATTTAAAACATAAGAAGTACAGGCCAGATTTGTTCAGGTGTTTAGAAAAGAGTAATCACACATTTCAAAATTTATAGATAAAATTCCCCCGCCTGAATTGTGATTAATCAAGAGAAAGGAACAGTTGGGTGTGGGAAATACAGTCTGGACAGCTATAAAGCATATCTTTATGCTGCACAGGGACTGGAAATTGTTAGCAAGATGTCTCTGTTTTCTCAGGATTGACCAAGTCTCAGCTGATACAGTGCAGGTTGTTACTGCTTTGCTGTTCTGCCTGGTCAAGAAGAATCCTGCCTTTTCTTTACGTCTGTTTTCTGTGCTTTCTTAGCCATGCATAATTAATAAGCAGAAATAATGTTTTTGTTTAGACAGCTGATAAAGTGAGAAAAAAGGGTAGGGTTTTGTTATTTGTTTTGGATTTTTTTTAAAGACCACACCAACCTTTCTTAAAGATGCAGAAACTCCCTTGTTTTAGGTCAGCTGATGTAGTTGGATAATAAGATTGCATTTCCCTGCTGGTTTTGCTTTATGCCCTTAAATCCTCAACCATCAATAACTCTGTTGCTTCCCTAGTACGGAATCACCTGCTTAAAATGAATGTAAAAGGTGTTTTCTCTTTAGCAATACATATGTTCTCAAACTCATTATTCCCTTGGCTACTTTGCTAATTGCAGGAATATTGATAATGTTGATGAATATGGATTTCTGTTCATTACCATTCTTGTTTTGGAAGTCCCTGTTCTCCAGAGACTTCCAAGTGAGCACGAGGTATTAAGATTAGGAATGTAAAAAGCTAAATTAAATCAAACTGTTCTTTTATTACATTAAAAATACTCTGCAATTATATTCTGAAGATCTTTTGGCAAAGGTAGGTTCTTTGTTTCATATTGTTTGCAGCTTGTCAGGAATATCCTTTGCTTCTAAAGGAATGGAGAAAAAAGCATTCCCATCAATCACAAGCATGTTAGATGTGTCATTTCTGAAGCACATACTGCATTTGCTGACAGATTTAAACAAGGCTTTTCTAAGAATGCCATCAGGAATTTTAATGCTTTTATTAAACTTTAGAATTCCTGTGGTCACATTATAAAGCTGGAGCAGGGGAGGCTTTAACAGCAGGTGTAATTCTGCCATGTCTGTAGAGATGGACCCAGAACCCCCCCTGCTGCCCCAGAGGCTTCACACAAAGAAGGTTCCAAATAATTGGGCTTTATTCCACAGAAATTACTAGAAATAGCAGCAGCTGGTTTTAACCCATTGCATAATATTTTTTTACCAAATTAATAACTTTTATTCCAACAGAATGTTGGTATTTGAATCCGGTTTTTTACTTTTTTGCAAGCTGGAATAATTTACTTTGCAAATAAGTTTACTTACTTATTTTGCAAGTAAGGAATAGGCATGAGACAAGTTTTCCTGAAAAATACTTAGCAGCAGCAATTATCACAGGTATCTAATAAACATAATTCAGTATTGGTATTTGAAAATTAACAGTGTGGAGAATTGAAATTAGAATTGACTTGACTTTTGATTTAAAGTGCCATATTATAAATCTTACTATTTGATGTTGCATTTACCAGACAAGAGTATCACAGTGTTTTCCTGATGTTCCTGCTCTTTGCCATCTTTGCACAGAAAGGAGGACTCAAGTTTAGGAATGAAAAATTAATTAATTTTCAGCTTGTTGCGGTCCATGGCACTTGGATTGCAGTTACTGTGAACTGAACATCTGCAGGGCAGCAAACCCTGCTGATGTGGGTGGCATGTTCTGCTGACCAGGTGTCTGATAACACTGAATCAGCCTGAATAAATGACCTGTTAGTGAAAGGTGATAAATTGCACTAATAATCTGGAATTCTATTCCACTTCCCTCCCAGGAAAGTTTCTCTTCATTCACAGAGTAGCAGAGAAGTCCTCCTAAAACTGTATGATAGATAAACCAGACCATAAAACTTTGATATAACTTCTGTACAGGTTTATGTGTTTGTACAAGATAGGAGGAGTGTTTTGCTGCTTCTCTGCCATAGAATGTGTCCATGCAAACTGCATCTCACTGCAGCACCAAACCCAGTCCTTTCTGTGAGAGGTGTGTGGATCCCAAGGCACAGCCAGGCATCAGGGAGCTGCTGCTGGAGTGAGTGCCAGGGATCAGGGAGCTGCTGCTGGAGTGAGTACCAGGGATCAGTATTGGTCTCCAACAGATGAAGAGCCTGTTATTCCCGGGGCCAGGTGTACCCCACCCTGCTGTACCTTCTCTCCAGTGTTATTCCCAGAGCCAGGTGTATCCCAGCCTGCTGTACCTTCTCTCCAGTGTTATTCCCAGGGCCAGGTGTACCCCAGCCTGCTGTACCTTCTCTCCAGTGTTATTCCCAGGGCCAGGTGTACCCCAGNTCCCAGCCTGTTGTACCTTTTCTCCAGTGTTATTTCCAGGGCCAGGTGTTTCCCAGCCTGCTGTACCTTCTCTTCAATGTTATTCCCATAGCCAGGTGTATCCCAGCCTGTTGTACCTTCTCTCCCATGTTATTCCCACAGCCAGGTGTATCCCAGCCTGCTGTTCCTTCTCTCCCATGTTATTCCCAGGGCGAGGTGTTTCCCAGCCTGTTGTACCTTTTCTCCAGTGTTATTTCCAGGGCCAGGTGTTTCCCAGCCTGCTGTACCTTCTCTTCAATGTTATTCCCATAGCCAGGTGTATCCCAGCCTGCTGTTCCTTCTCTCCCATGTTATTCCCAGGGCCAGGTGTTTCCCAGCCTGCTGTACCTTCTCTCCAATGTTATTCCCATAGCCAGGTGTATCCCAACCTGCTGTACCTTCTCCCCAGTGTTATTTCCATGGCCAGGTGTATCCCAGCCTGCTGTTCCTTCTCTCCAGTGTAGCCTTGTTGCAGTTGGTCACATTCATAACACACTGACATTTGTCAAACCATATTCCAGCAGCAGATGATCCACAGGGAGTACTTATTCCAAAAATAGAGGCCAGCCTAATGAAGGTGTGTTCTGTGTACTAAAGCAATAACTGTATTTTACATGCACTGAAAATAAACTGTTGACATGGGATTTACTTGTTAAAGCTTCCTCTTTTTTTGTTAACCTTTTAAAGTTAAAAATGCACTTTGCTCCCCAATACAGGGTTGCTGTGTTGACAGAAATATTAAAAAATCAAAATGTAAATTTGGCAGAAGTGTTGCCTTGCATCATGTGGCAAGCAAATACATTTCTGATTTTCGGTTTCCTCAGTGTGTTACTTCAGTGGCAATGCCATGGTGTTCCCCAGCCTTTCTGAAACAGAAATCATACCCTCTCCTCTCATGAAACTCATCTTTCTTTGGTCTGTGATTGTGAGACTGTGTGTGGAAATCCATCTGTGCAAGTGAAGAGGAGACTTTACTCCCTCCACCACAGCACCAGTTCGGTTTATCAGTAATTTTATTTTCCAGAAGCTTTCTAAAGCCTGACTCTGTGGCAGATAAATTCTGCATTTTGCCCTCCTCAGCTTAGCCATCTCCACACAGCACAGACAGCAGCGTAAAAGGTGTTTGATTTGAGAGCACAGATCAGCTCCCCTCGGGGTCAGGAGAGCAGCCTTTTACTGGTGCTGACCTTCCCCACCCCTCACTATTTCTGTCCCCAACCTACTTCATTTGTTCTTCCTGTTTTTTTCCAAAAGTGTGCCATTTTCCCAAGAGCTTTCAGCTTGTGTCCTGTCACTAGAGTTCCATCTTTGGACCCAGTTCATTGTGGTTATGGGAACTGGTTTGTACCTTTCTGAGACTTGAAAGATAATTAGTGTTCTCTTTCTTTTGGTGTGTGTAAGAAAAAAAATTTTTAAAGCTGCTACAGAAAGCACTGAGAGAGATCTAAAGATTCCTTAGGGAAGAGCTGCTTTCTGAATCACACCTGCCCAATAAACACTGTTTCTCTTTTGCCTTTAATCTTAAATGGATTATCTGGTTGTTGGTTTCTTTTGGTGGTTTGAGCCCACAATTTTAACACAGCTGCAGATTGGAGGTTTAGCAGATGTCTTTTGGTGGAGGTGTTTTCATATAACAAATGCTCCAAAATCCAGGGGAGGAAAAGCCCCATATATAATCTGTTCATATTTTCAAATTCTATTTCCAGAATGGCAATAATTAAAATCTGTAGTGGTAATTAATTAAAATCTGTAGTGTTACAATTACTGCTGTTGTGCTGGTACTGTAACCAGGAAGACAGAGTTAAAATTCTGAAGGCAAAATAATTGTTCCAGAAAAATTGAGGTTTCTTTTTTCTTAGCATTGCTGAAGAGATGATCAGACAACTTCTTTTTCTGATCTGCATACATTTACAAATAGATGGACATTTCTCTGACTTGGATTATTTTGTTTATGTCTTATGTATTCTCTAGAATTTTGACTTTATGTATTTTCTAGAAGTTTATTAAATTTTTGAAGGTTTTTTTTTTAAATTACAATATAGTTCAAAAAGTACTTCAGACTAACTTTTTTTTTCCTGAGAGTGTGGTGGTTTTGACTTACTAAGTTTCTATTTGTCCAACTGGAAAATTCTCACTTTGAAATACAAGAATATGTTTCTGGTGCTGACACAGAGGGGTATTCAATAACAGCCAGGAGTTGCTTGTTCCAGGTGTAGATGTAGCTTTGAAATTGAGTATTTTTCTGCTTCTAAGGAGTAATTTCCCTGTTCTAATCAACATTTTTTTGCCATGAAAGTTCTGCTTGCTACATGAGAACATCCCCTGCATATATAGTTGCAGTGGGTTCTGAGGATTCTTTCCTGCCAACTTCTGCATCATTCCTTTATCTTACTCTGAGTGTTTGTAACAATCCACTGGGGGCTGTAGATTCAAACACAAATTCAGTTACAACATACCTCACAGAGGGAAACAGCACACATAATGCCAGGGCCATGTTCTTCCCTTGTCTGGTGTTTCTATTCCTTTGAAGTCAGCAGGGAAAAAGTCTAACTGGTGGTGATTTCCAGAAGCAAAGAAATATTCAGTGTGTCTATAATGGAATGTCATGGAGTGTGTTTCATTTTTGTATCCTCTGTTCCCATCCTGAAAGAACAGTCCCTTAATTGTGTTATAGCAAACATGTATCACATCTGTTTGGGGTTTTTGCTTTTTGTTTAATATTAAGAAGTAGTAACATTTCCCCTCTGCACTTTAAATCAAATACCTCTTGTTTTTTCACATCTGTGTGTGACATTATAAATGAATCTGAGGATTTTCCACTTAAACTGGTGATGGACCCCATTGTCTTTCTTCTGACAACTCTGTATGTTGTCTTTACATGTTCTCTGTATTTTTTCTCTCTGGTTTTGATACATCCCAGTTATTTAAGTACCCTTTGGATTGTTGTATCCCATTTTTTCCCCCTTGACATTTCTCCCTTTGTTGGGTTTTATTGCACAAAATCCCTGGTAAGTTTTCAACACCATATTTTTCCCAGTCTCTCTGTTCAGTCACATACAAAGAGCTTTACTTTGGATCCATTCATGTGCTTGTGGAATTTAAAATGAGACATGGGGATGCTCAGAATTTTAGAGAATTTAACAGGTATTTGTACAGCCACACTGCAACACAGTGGCTTAATGAAGGACCTGTTTTTAGAATTGAAACAAAAAAAAATTTGGGTTCCTCTACTTAAATAGGAACTACAGTGTTATTTTTAAACCTGAAAGGGGAAAAAAGATTTTCTTAAATTTCAAAATTACTAAGTGGCAAGAAAGAGGATTGAGTCCATGAATGTGGCGATGATAAAGGAAAGTCAGGAAGACAAGGGGAAATAAGGTTTTATCTCTGTTAGGTTTGTGTAACACTGTTAAAATCATTGTTTGGCTCCTCCAATTCAGTTACACTTTTTCACTGAGGTTGTTATATTTTTAATTTTGCTGTTTCTCCTCATTAGCCCCAAGATCACCACTAGATTAGACAGAAGTCACTGTGTGATAACTACATGCTCCTTTTTTCTCTGTTTTGGTTCCTGGTACTCTGATCATTGTGTGTGTTTCTGTCACTGTAATTTACAGCTCTTTCATATTTCAGTTCCTTGAAAATTGGCCCTTTCTGCTTGAGGTGAGAGTGGGATTGTCTGTCCAGCTTCCCCTCTGCACAGAAAGAGCAGTGCTTTGTAGCTCAGTGCTCTGCTCTCTGCCAGCATTTCTTTCAGCATTTCTCAGCCTTGGTGGCACTGCAGAATGCAAAGGGCCTTTATCTCCGTATCCCTTCTTGCATCTCCTGTGCTTGCTGATTGTCTGGATTATTCACTGACACGAATATTTTCTGGAGTCCCTATGAAGTTTGATAATCTCTCTGTTGTCCCCACCTCCCCCTTGGCCCAGCTGCTCACTTACTGCAGAGAGTATTGTCAGTCATGAAGTATTTGCCCCAGAACCAAGGAAAACAGTTTTCCTGACATTTGTGTACCTTAACTCATTATTTCTTTGCTCAAAATGCTGCTGGGCTCATAGTTATGAGATGTTTTGTAATGGTGAACTGTGAACTGACTGTCAGAAGTAGCTTACGTGGCTTTTTTGGTTGGTGAGAAGGAAAATGGTTTTCCTTCCAAGTGCTGCCCCTCGGAGTGAGCAGCTGGCAGAGCAAGTGTTCCCTGTGTCTGGCCAGATGATCGTGGCCCTCTTTCAAGTAATTCACTTGTCTGGTAGACAGTTGATAGTTCCTCTCCTCTCAATGGGTTGTTACAAAGGGATCCTGCCCTGTCAACAGTAACAACACATTAAAAGCTGTTCTTCCAGTCAAGGAAAACTAAGTTGGCTGAAAGATCTTGGTAGTCCTTCCATGCTGGATGTTTTTATAGAAGATTCGGGGCTCACTTGGCAGTAAGGGTATTTCAAGCTACATAAAAATAAAAGATTTCTAGTAACTTCTCTTGCTGGGATCCACAAACATTTTTCTTAGTTTTTAGCAGCTTGCTGAGAGTGCTCTCTCCTCACGTGGCCACACAGGAGTTTGGAACTTGGGTTAACCTCTAAATTAGGTATTTGGACTATGCATTTCTCTTCCAACAGCCAGAATTGCAGCAGAACTTACATGAATATCCAGAGGATGTAAAAGGAAGTAATCACTGAAGATGGTTAATAATTGTTACACTCTTAGCTTTTCTGGGAGTCTTTGTTCTCTTCCCTGAGTTGGGAACCAAGTGTTTCAACTCCGCCACTTAGAGCCTTGACTGAAATTTGGTCAAAGCACAGAGCCAGAGGCTGGTACCAAACTCTGCAGTGTGTCCTCTGATTTCCTTCCATTTCCTTCCTTTCCCTAAATTTTCAGCCTGAATTTTAGGATGCACCAACATTTCTTTATTAGCTGCCAGTTAATTTAAAACTCTAACTCAATACTGTGTTTTTGACATTCCTTCTTTGCACTACTTACTATAGGTTCAGTAGAACTGTCAAACTTTGGCTTTGTTCATGGTGTTTCACACAGGTGAGCCTTCTCAAAGGCTGCAGCTGGAAGGGCTTTGGATGCCCTGATGGCAGCAAGTGACCACAGCACTCAACATTTTCAGTAATTAGTGAACAGAAGGAGTTTCTTGGGTATGTGTTTAGAAAACCCCACTGAGCTGCCCAGGGACCAGGACATTGTATCAGTTCCTGCAAGCTTGGCTTCAGGCAGCAGTTTTTAACTCACACCCCACTTTGAGCTGACTGAGCATAGTTCAGTAGTTACTTTCAGATGTCACTGTGAGTCTTCAGTTTATTTGAAGATTAGTGAAGGGAGTGGAGCACAAGTGCTGTGGGGAGAGGCTGAGGGAGCTGGGGGTGTTTGTGCTGGAGAAGAGGAGGCTCAGAGGTGACCTCAGCACTGTCTGGAACAGCCTGAAGGGAAGTTGTGGCCAGGTGGGGGTTGGTCTCTTCTCCCAGGCACTCAGCAATAGGACAAGGGGGCACGGGGGGCTCAAGCTCTGCCAGGGGAAATTGAAGTTGGAGAGCAGAAAAAACTTCTTTGCAGAGAGAGTGCTCAGGCATTGGAATGGGCTGCCCAGAGAGGGGGTGGATTCCCCATCCCTGGAGGTTTTTCAAGTGAGCTTGGCCGTGGCACTGAGTGCCATGATGTGGTAAAGGGACTGGAGTTGGCCCAAGGGTTGGACTTGATGATCTCAGAGGTCTTTTCCAACCCAATCCATTCTGTGATTCTGTGATATTCTAATCAGATTTTTTTATTCTGTGTTGGGTTTTGGTGGTTTTTTTTTTAAATTGGTACGGGCTATGAGCAGACTTCAAAACACTTGTTTAGTTCATGCTTGGAGGACTTGACTGGGAACACTTTAATGTGAAGCTTTTTTTGGTCTATTTTTACAAAATGCTGCCCAGCAAACTGGTTCTGTACCCAGATATAAAGCCACAAACCTATGGAAACTATAGACTAATAATTGACAAGATAATTGAATTTCTCATCTGTTTATGTTTTTCTTGTCTTGAAGGACCACATTTTCTGCTCTTGTACTCTGCCCTGTTCTGTGCTGTGTTTGGGTGAGATCAGTCCTGGTGGTAAAGAAATAAACACTTGTTAGAGGCAGTGCAAGGTCTGTCAGATCAGTAATTAGTGCCAGATATTTGAAAGGAAGGTGCCAGAAAAAAAGGCACAGCAAGTTATGGGATGCTCTCTGAGGGAGTGTTTTCTTGGCTCCTGTCAACTGTTAATAGTGTGAAGCATGAGAGATTTTCTTACAATTGCTGTTCATTTTTAATGTTTCTTGTACAATATTTATTTTTACTATCATTAAATGTAAATACCATTGTAAATAAATATTTTCTGTCAATGAAAAGCAAGTGTGTTGCTGCTTTCAAAGTAGGCTGGCTAATCTTTTAACAGAAAAGAACATCCAGTCCCAGCTACTTACAGATAATGTAACCAGGGGGAAAAAAAAGAGAAAAGTTCTACCTTTTGCAATTTAATTAAGCCCTTTTAATTCTCTGATAAATACTTGCAAAGAAATTATAAGTAATATGCCATGATAATTTTAGTAGATAAGTGTACTTGAGTGCAAAGTTGAATCCAGTCTGTGTTCATAAATCATTTAAGTGTGAGGAAAATGTGGCTTTGCCCTTGAATTCAGCTGCCATTGCTGCTAAACACTAATTTCTATTTAAGATAAGATGATGATGGAAGTTTTAATGTGATGTATCTTCTCCTTTGGCACTTTCTGCCCTATTTTTCCTGTCATTTCTCCCGAGCTTCCTGATTACTTTCTGTTTAAGAACAATAATGATTTCTTAATTAGAAATAATGACTGGTGTGTTGCAGTAAGCACTGGGCTGCCTTTAAAGCATCATCACATGATCTCTGTGACAGAGATGCTTTTGATGACATAAATAGGTGGCTTTGGTTAAGTGCATGGAACTGGTGGTAAGTTAAAAAATCTGGACACTGATTAAGCAAAATAAGTAAAAAAATTAATAATATTTTTACATACTAAAATAACTTTCTGTTGATAATTATCTGTGGTCAATTTATATATATCTTGAACTATGTCTTGTGATTAGAAATTGTGAAACATGCATATTTAATGGATTTAAATTAGCTCTCACTTTTGAGAGAATGTTAAACAGCTCTTCACATGTTCCAGGTGCTGGTCCTAGTGCTGTGCTGTGGCACAACTGCTGTCAGACTTGTTTTGTCATCATAAATAACCTCTGTGGGTGTAGATAGTGACAGCACTCAAAAATAAATCCAGGAGTTACAAAAAAGCAAATATGTCTAAAAGAAAAGGTGTCTGGAGAGTGTTTGCAGACTCAAACATGAACACACCCAGTGATTAAAGAAAAGGACCTGACACCACAAATCTCAGACAGCAAACACCTCCAACTCTGTGACTTGTGTTCTGCTCAAAGCAATTAATTTCAAGTTTGGGAAGTGCTCAGCTTGAGTGAATTGAAGATTTAAACATTCCCTCTACATGTGGGTAGTTAAAGACTGAGCCCTGCCTGAGCAGTTCCCACATTTCCTGCATTTCTTCCCCTTGCTATAGAATCATAGAAAGGATTGGGTTGGAAAAGACCTCCGAGATCATCAAGTCCAACCCTTGGGCCAACTCCAGTCCCTTTACCACATCATGGCACTCAGTGCCACGGCCAAGCTCACCTGAAAAACCTCCAGGGATGGGGAATCCACCCCCTCTCTGGGCAGCCCATTCCAATGCCTGAGCACTCTCTCTGCAAAGAATTTCTACCTGAATCTCCAACTTCAATTTCCCCTGTCAGAGCTTGAGCCCCCCGTGCCCCCTTGTGCTATTGCTGAGTGCCTGGGAGAAGAGACCAACCCCCACCTGGCCACAACTTCCCTTCAGGCAGTTCCAGACAGTGCTGAGGTCACCTCTCAGCCTCCTCTTCTCCAGGCTAAGCACTTACAGAAGATTATGTGACTGAATTTCCACAGATGTAAAGAATTCAGATCACCACATGCCTTTGCTGGTAATTCCATGTAATACAACAATACAACCACCTTTGTTCTTTGCAGTGCCTTTGCCATTGCCAAGCTGCCAGCATACAACTAGCATTAAATTTAACCTTTTTTTGCTAGTTCTGCTAGGGGGGGTTGTAGAATTCAAACTGTTCCCTGAGTAGTGTAAGTTTGGGACTAGCACATACAAATTGTAAACTAATTTCTGGAACACTGGTTACCTGTTTGGGGTAATCTTGGAAAATGGATTTCTTTAACCACACCTGTTTCATTAGTGTTAATTGATTATTATTCTTGTTTCTTAATTGGATTTCACAGATTTTAAACTGTCCTGTTACAAGAGCTATTTTCTGGAAAGAAAACTTACTGTGATGATAGAAAGGTGAACAAAAAGATTATTTGTAAACAATGCTCAATTATGTCCCATTCTGCTGCTGGTTTAGAGAAATACTGATGGTCCAGGATGTGTTCCCTGTAGGTAAATTAAAAATAACACTCTGCTGCCTCTCTAAATAACAAGTTTAACAAATTAGGAGAGAGCGAGAGAGAGTCTGTGAGCAAAGCAAGGACAGTAAAACTTGGGGTCAGGGGGCAGAGGTCTGACAGCAGGGTGGGAGGCACAGTTCTCATCCAGGGATGACTGAAAGGAGCTTTTCCCTAATTTCTTACGCATCAACCTCCCACATTGTGCTAAAAACATTAAGCACACTGTGTATCTGTAGAGGGAGGGTTTCAGTGGTGTTCATTCCTGGGGTGGAGAAGAGGAAGTGCAAGAGCTCCTGGGACAGCTCTGGGAGGAGCTGATAGAGCAAAGACCACTAAATTACTGAAATTCAATATTCTCACCCTTTGTGCCACCTTGACTGGTGTGCCCAGGACAGTGCCCAGGTTCCTGCAGGGGTGGGGGGGTTCAGTCCCTGGGGGAGCTGTACAGGGAATCAGGGAATTGCTGGGGAATGGGGAACCATCAGGGAACATTTTAAAAGCCCTTCCTAAAAATGGAACAGGAGGAAGAATCCAATGTGCTGGAAGCAAATAGTGAAGTGTGAGGGAATTATGTAGAAACCTTAGAACACCTTTCTGCTGCCGTGATTGTTCCATTATCTGTGACTTGCAGGTGCCTTTCTCCCGGCCTGCTCTTTTTTGGGGGTGGAGAACTTTAGCTTGGGTGGTACTAAAACCTGATGTTTCTTTGCAGATCCCTTGGAAATAATCCCCTGCAAAGGCCCTGCTCCTTGGGGAGGGGTTTTTGTCGTTTTGGGGGTGCACAGTGCAGGAAGGGGAATGTCACTGTGCAGGGACAAAAAGGCTTCGATCTGACCAGTCCAGGTTGGGGAGACACAGCTCTGTTTACTGTCCCTTTAAAACAACATAAGATAACCACAAATCTTTAATAAATCCAAGCAAACAGAATTCTCTCTAAATGAGAAACAGTTAATTATGTTAATTTGTTAAGATATATATAGTTATAAATATCCCTTTTCTTTGGAACGCTGGTGTTAAACTGTAAGAAGATGCCTTAAAAGTGGCATCTCAGTGTGTATATATATAGATACATCCACATAATTGCTGAGGAGGATCTATAAATTCTGCAGTGTCATCTATAAAATTCTCTTTCAATTTATGTGCCTTCAGAATGGGGTTTATCCCTAGGGGAAAGCACATAAAAGAGGAAAATTAGGCTACAGCAATAAACCTGATGTATCTATAATTGCTATACAGTTCCTTTGTAAAATATATAAATATGTTATAGACTGTAATATGATGACAGTGATTCAAACCAACCCTGTATTCACTAAGTCTTAAATGCAGAAATTGGTGTGAGAGTTAAAATAAATCAAGCCTTTAATTTACATGTACTTTCTCAGACCTGTGACACACTTGGTTTGATCAAACTTTACTATACAATCTTACATCTTCTTATGCCTTTCACTGGCCAGGATTTCTATTCAGTGTCTTTTAAAGAACAACCCTTCAAAGAAGCTGACAAGAAGTATTAACAATCAGTCTTTTAATTAACAGGGTTATGACTAAGGACACTTAATTAAAACATTTTATTATGCATATGAAAAGTAATGTTAGAGAACTACTTTTGTTTCTGAACTTTTTTAAGATGCTACATAAGTTTTTCTGCAGATTTTTTTCTAAAGGTTGGAGAAAGTAAAATCAACAAGCATTAATAGTGTATTGGCTTATTCTCAGACATTCACTCATGATTTTAAGTGAGTTTCTCAAAAATCTTTGCCTTCAGTCTTTCAGTTTGGTTGTTTACAGGCCTTCCTTTGCCATGACTTCCAAACAGTTCACATATTTCAATTCATTTATCCATAAAGGGCCTCAAGGGCAGAAAAGGTGCAAGAGTTGTTCAGAGAGGAATTCCCACCCTGCAGCTATTGAAGTCACTGAGAAAACGCTGTTGGCAGGAAACGGGGAATGTAAACTGTAGAGATTTGCATGAATTAAGGTTTTCTGAGCATGGTGATGGTGACAAGGGGATTTTGTACCAGAGGAGGGGCTGATTCAGAGGTCTCAGCCCAGAACTAAGAGCTGAAAACAACTATGAAGCAAAATCTGCAAGGCAGCTTTTTCTCTGGAGTGTTACTTTAAATGTATTTTCTGCATCATCTGTACCGGGACAGATAGTAGTGTGCACATCTATCAGCAAAAAAATGGAAAAGCAACATACAGTGTCAGTTGCTCCAATTTAAAAAGAAATTTTAAAAGGTCTGATTAGATTATGCTGTTCAGTTATTTTGGTTATGTAGATGTTCTGAGTTAGTTCGTCCCTTGGGGATAATTAATTAAAGCATATTTGTTGTAGGGAAGAATTTATTTTCTCTCAAGAAAGCTTTAGGAACCAAAAGCAAAGTGTATGTGATTTTCCCATTTTGTGCAGAGCTTTGTCTGAGATGGCTTTGTTGGGGGCAGAATAGATCCCTTTGGTCAGATGACAGAGGAAGGTGCCAGTTTTCCCCCACTGTGGCCTTAAATCCAGAGCACGTGGTGGAAAGAGTGTTCTCTGCAGGAAATGCCAATTATCTGGTTAATCATATATGTGATTACATAATCAGTATAATGGTTACGTTTTTAAACAGTGGTTAGTATTAATGTGCTGATGGCCAAAAGCTTTCTGATGAGTACCCACTTATTTATCTGTTCTTGGTACAAGTTTTGGGTGTCCTGGCATCTTTTCCTCCCCCTCAGCTCCCCTGTTGGGTGGCGACTGTCAGACCTCACTCTCAGGAGTCCATCAGTGCTGTCTTGTCACTGCTTCTCCCTTTGGAAGAAGCTGGAAGAGTGGGCACTTCAGTTCCTCTGAGTCTGCCCGTTCTGAGCCCTCTGAGGGTACAACTTGGGTTGGCTTAACTCGAGTTCAGTCTGAGATAGGAGCCTAAGCCAGGCCTGACCCAGGATGAGCCTGACCCAGAGATGGCCTTTCACCACATTTTCTGGGGCACTCTTTCCCACCAGACGGAGTAGCCCTGTGCCTCTCTCTGCTTTTCTTTTACTAATTGTCTTTGTTTCCAGTCCACATGGGGAGGGGGTTTTATATTTGTGCTGGGCTTTGTTGATTTCATATTTATGATGGTATTCAAGTACTCTGGTGTGAACACATTTTCATACAGTTCAACCAGTTATTAACTGTAATGGAACATTTCTCCATAATCGCCCTTGAGGTAAAATCCCTTGTCTTTCCCTGGGGACTGCAGGATAACAATTACCCACAGAATATCCATCAGCTGGAAATGTGTAAGTGTGAACTGCCCTCCACTGTGGAGGGAGGAGCATTTTCCCTCTTACTACGGCTGAGTTGTTCCATCCAATTAAACACTTGGAAGCAAGGTTTGTTCAGCCTTGAGTTTCGGTTTTCCTTGACAGATTTAGTCAGAGCAATTCCAGACAGGCAGTGCCTGTCATTCCTTGCTGCATCAGGAGCCAGAGGGAAGGGAAACACCTCTCAGAGTGCTCCTCTGTTGGTAGCACAGAGCACCACAGCACACTGATGGGCTTTGCACCCTGAGGATCCTGCTCTGCCCTGAAACCCTGCACATTCCAAGGGCACTTCTGCCTGCTGTGCCTGGGGAAGGAGAGTTGGGTTCTTCATTCTGTATCATCTGTCAGTTGTTGAAGTTGTCCCCATATCCTCACCAAAGCTGCATTCATTTCTTCTTGGATCAAGAACCTCTTTCCTGTCTGTCCTTTCCTCCAGAGAGGAGGAAATTCTCTCTCTTGGTGGAGACAGTGCTCTGTGTGTTAGCAATTTGCTTTTATTTTAAGATACAAGGATATTACTTATTCTAATTTGATTATTCTGTGGCCTCGGGAAAATTTCAACTGATAACTAATTTTTAATGTCTTTTCAAAGTGAGATCTGTATTGAGGCAGTTTGTGCTGCTTAAAGTTGCGTGTCCCACCGTGCAGCAAAGCAGTCCCTGTGGGATCTGTGAGGCCTGATGGGAACTCTTTGTCTGGCATGGAGCACACTCCCATTCTGCCATGCTGTTTTATAACCTCAGTGTCTCCATGTTGCTCACAGCCTTTCCTTTCTCATCCTGCTTTGTTCCTTCAGTCACTGCTGCCTCCTTTTCTGCTATGGACTGTTACTGTTGGCTTTCCCTTAAAGTGGGCTGGCTTGGAGAGAGATTAGAGAAAGAAATTATTGCTCATTTTTCTAAATCTCTGTATTTCAGCTCAGAAACCTCATTTTGTCATGTAGCAGGAACAGGCTTTTTTTTTCAACAGATTTTTAGCTTGTCTGAGCAGCACTGATTCTCTGTCAAGGTCAGTCAGACAATTTAAAAGGAAATTATATCACAAGAGGTTTTCTCTCCTAACTCTTGAGTGTTAGAAAAACCTGAATCTGACATCATAAGAGGTGTCACATCTCATAAGGTTTCTTTGCACTCACTTAGTTTTCAGATCCATTATTTGATTTCTTTGCTTATTTTCTAACAAGACAGAAAAAAGGTAAAGCAGATATCTATCTCTTCCTATCTTCTCATTTTTACAGTGTTTCATAGAGAGTGAAATGTCACAGTGTTGTTTTCCCTCACCAGCTCCATACAAATGCTTCATCAGTGTTACACTTAAAATATTGTGCAACTCCACAGGGCCAAAGCCTAAAGAATAATATCAATTTGAACAGAAACTTCTTGGAGAATTTTTCTCTTTGTGAAGTGACCTCGGTTTGAGGCTGTAATCACAATAATTGCTGAGAAAGAATGCAACCTAAATAACTCAGAAGGGTTCTTCTTTAGTTTGATTTTATGTTTGTGACTTGTGCCCTGTGATGTATTTCATTCAGTTTTACATTACAGTTACAAGGTGTGCACCCTGGAATTTTGCAGTGGCTTTTCACTCTCTGTGAAATCTCAAAGTGAACAAACAATTTTTGTTTTCTTAACAGGACATGGAGCAGATGTGAAATGTGTGGACTGGCATCCAACAAAGGGATTAGTTGTTTCAGGAAGTAAAGACAGCCAACAGCCCATCAAGTTCTGGGATCCAAAGACTGGCCAGAGCCTTGCCACGCTGTAAGTTCTTGCCCCCAGACTTTGATTTGCTCAAATATAAGCTAACTTTATAAAATAGTTTTTTCTTAATTCCCTTCATAGCTCTTTTTCTCACATCTTTTCAGCCCTGCACAATTGCTTCAAACACAAAGCTAGTGCTTTATCTTCCCAGAATATCCAGAGGTTAGGATGAAGACAGGTCTGTACTTGGAAAATTACGACTTCAGTATTCCTTATTTAAATTTACTTTGTCCTTCTTCATAGACCTCCTAATCACAGAGTTCTCATTTGGATTGAGATATGGAAAAATAGAATCACAGAATCACAGAATGGATTGGGTTGGAAAAGACCTCCGAGATCATCAGGTCCAACCCTTGGGCCAACTCCAGTCCCTTTACCAGATCATGGCACTCAGTGCCACGGCCAAGCTCACTTTAAAAACCTCCAGGGATGGGGAATCCACCCCCTCTCTGGGCAGCCCATTCCAATCCTTCCAATCCCTGATTACTCTCTCTGGAAAGAATTTTTCAGCCCTCCCGGCACCCCGGGGGAACAGTCTGCCTCCATGCCCAGGTGGCAACAGCCAGCAGTGAATGAGATGTTTCATCTGGCTGGTGAAAGCTTTCTTATGCTGCAGTAGAAATAAGTACAGTAACTGAATATTGTCTCAGTCAGAGCTACCAGTTGCTCTGGAGCACAAAAGACCAGGATTAAAGCATAGGACCTTTGCTCAGAGAGCCCAAGTGTTCTGCTTCAGGAGCCTGAACTGCTTTGTCATCGACCTGAACATTTGTTAATTTTGGCAAATTACACATTTTTCACATTTTTACCTGTGTCTGAGAAATAATTCTTGGGGCAAACAACGTGTCTTCCCCTGCTTGCAGACATGCTCATAAAAACACAGTGATGGAGGTGAAGCTGAACCTCAATGGCAACTGGCTGCTGACAGCCTCTCGTGACCACCTCTGCAAGCTCTTCGACATCCGCAACCTCAAGGAGGAGCTGCAGGTCTTCAGGGGTCACAAGAAAGAGGCCACAGGTCAGAGCTTGTTCTATTATGTGGACTGTTATTATTAACTTTGGATTAAAAATGAAATCTTTCGAGATCCTGATTTCCATTTATTAGAAGTCCTGGTGTTGCACCTTCTGATGGTTCCCTTTGTGTTTCAGCTGTGGCCTGGCACCCTGTCCACGAAGGGCTCTTTGCCAGTGGAGGCTCTGATGGCTCCTTGTTGTTCTGGCATGTTGGGTATGTGGCATCTTCATATGTTGGTCAGATGTCAAAGCTGTAATGTTAAACAGAAAATATCCTTTTCCCCATATTTAACCTGCATGTTTATGGTGTAGTTTTTCTCTGTACCTGAGAACTTAGTTAATATTCTTCATTTATGAAGAAGTTTTCTTGTACAGATGTGTTTTAAAGGATACAATTGCTTGCACTAAACCAGCCTTTTGTTGAGAGGGCAATCAATGGTCCTTGTTTCTTAAAGCTCATTCTGAGGTGCTGTAATTATTTTGTTTTGAAATGTACAAATGTACAGTTAAAAATCCCTCCATTACTGAATTGCCTATTAAAAACCACTGGGAACAATCAGTTCATGCAGCAGAAAAATCACAGTCTTAAGTTTAACAAAATATGGGATAGAGGATGAACAACTGAATAGCAGAAGTTTTGTACTGTAGCTGTAGCAGATACTCAGTTGTGTATGACTGATTTTTTAATTTCCTTTTTAATGCATCAGAGTTGAGAAGGAAGTTGGTGGAATGGAAATGGCCCATGAAGGAATGATCTGGAGTCTGGCATGGCATCCCCTTGGACACATTCTCTGTTCAGGCTCAAATGATCACACCAGGTAATTTCAGGTATTTAAAGAAAAGGTCTAAGAAAATGTGTGTACCTTTAAAAACTAGAAAGTTGCCTGTCTCAATGAGCAGAGAGAGACTGGGATGGTTCTAATACACAACCAGTGGCCAAAGCAGAGACACAGACTTTTGTAAATAGGAAGGCACTGACATTTTACATTACAATGTACAGTGTAACTTCTTGTCCTTCTTTTAAGAAAGCCTTAAAAAACACCAGGTTTGTGGGAGCTCTGAAATCTCCTGAAGAATGTTTTTTAAATTAATTATCTCAATTTTTTTGCTGAGGAAATACTCTTATCTCCACAGCAACTTTTTCTGCAGATCATCTGGGGGTCATGTCTCTTTTTCACATTGCAAAAATGTTTGGAGGCTGTAGTTTTTGTATTTAGGTTGAACTGTAAACAGTGCATTTTATAAACACAGTAAATTTTTGTGTGGGGATACGTGTATTTAGTGCACATGAAGAATATATTAGAGCAAGAAGGTTTTGGAATGGACTAGAAATATATATTGTTCAGGATCTGATGTTGATGCCTTGTACTTATATGCATTATTCTTTGAAGTGTCTTCTAACTTGTAACTATATAATTAATTATGGTACTTGTATTTTTTTTAATTTTTGTTTTGAATCTCACACCTGGTGTTCAGATCTAGAGCTGAATTTATTTAGTAAGAGTTGACTCCTGATATAATCAAGACAGCACACTGAAATAACTAAACAGATTAAAAGTTACTCTTGACCCATTACTGAGATCATAAAACTTTCTTTTGACAGCAAGTTTTGGACTAGAAATCGTCCTGGTGATAAAATGCGAGATCGTTACAACCTGAACCTGCTGCCTGGGATGTCAGAGGATGGGGTGGAATATGGTAAGGCAATTTTCCTCACTGTGGAGGGAAGAAGTTTGGGGTCAGGAACAGACTTAGGTCATTACCTGACACTTGTGGGTGAGATGGGGAAGCAGATTTATAGATTAGTGACCACCTAGTCAAAGATACCTTTTCATAAGGATGATTTTGCTCTGTATGTTATCAGTGATCACCATTCCAACAATGAGTTTTCTTCTGTTTCCACAGCTCCAGGAGGTAAGACCTGCTCTGTCAATCACAGGAAGGAGGTTTGGCTCTCCCTCTGGCAATATTTCCAGTTTACTTTTCTTCCTATAAACTTCAGCTGCCTTCAAGGCCTCTCACAGTCCTGAACTACTGCAGGAAAAACTTTCAAATTGTTGAACTTTACTAAAATCTTTAAATGTAACTCCCCTCTAAAAGATTTATCTCAGTAGTTTTAGGCTGCTCAGGCAACTTGGAGTTGCATCTGTTTCTTCAGATTTTTGATTATTTGCCCTTTTGTTTTGGGGAATGTTAATTACATTGCACTACTTTAATCCCATTTAAGTTTTAAAAAAGATAGATTTGTTATAACAAAAATGGGAATGGTTATATGTTGTTATTTCTTTTTCTGAGCTTCTGCCCCGAATGTAACTTTCCTGAAAGGACATAGTTTCTGACCTTTTGGTCTATTTATGAATCTGAATTTGCAGTTCTTTTTATATTCTATAATTCATGTCTGAAACTGAAAAATGACCCACCAGTTGTAGAATTTAAAATGTATTCACTGTTGGAATATTATACTAATGGTAAAAGCATGTGAGGATCCAAAGGGGTAAAATGGTAATGTAAAGAAAGATGTTCCAAGTATAACTATTGTTTTTTCTGTAGATGATCTGGAACCCAACAGCCTGGCAGTTATTCCTGGCATGGGAATACCTGAACAATTGAAAATAGCCATGGAGCAGGAGCAGATGGGTGAGTAGGGGAAGCATTTTCCTCAGCAATCTAGATACTCTGTGTCTTCTTTTTCATTCCTTTCCTATTCTTTGGGAGTACAGCTGCTTTTTTCTAAAGCTCTTGTTGTGCATGTGTAAAGAAGGAGGAGCTGAAAACCTCTTGATCTCTTTTACTAAATAAGCTGTAAAAATAATAAGGGATCTCTGTGAGCCTGCATTGCTCTGACTGTTTGTTTCCCTGGTGCCAAAGGGAAAGATGATTCCAATGACATAGAAATGACAATCCCAGGACTGGATTGGGGAATGGAGGAAGTAATGCAAAAGGACCAAAAGAAAGTGCCACAGAAAAAAGTTCCCTATGCAAAACCAATACCAGCACAGTTTCAGCAGGTGAGTACCTGATACCTGTTATCTTCCCAAGTTCAAAAAGTGTGTGGCTGTTGAAATGTTTTGGATTTCCAGTATCAGTACTTTTGTATCAACACCACTGCAATTTTTAAGCATAAAAATATTTGGTAAAATCCCATATATCTTGTACCTGCATAAAAAAAATCTCATATATCTGCACCTGGAAAAAAAGTTCCAAGATATGGAAGTTGTATTCAGTGATGTTTTTAGTTTCCAAGTATCCAAACTATATCCGCACTACACAGTGTTTCAGCACATCCTTTCCTAATGCAGCACTGTGTTGTATACATGTTGTTCTGCAGAATTAATCTTGTGTTTTCTAATTTTTGTAGGCATGGATGCAAAACAAAGTTCCTTTGCCTCCTCCACCTGAGCCATTGAATGATAGAAAGGAGGATATTAAGCTGGAGGAGAAAAAGAAATCCCAGGCAGAGATTGAGCAGGAAATGGCAGCACTTCAGTACACAAACCCACAGCTCTTGGAGGTATAACCTGCTATAACAGTTATTAGCAGGTTTTCTTTAGTCCTCTGTGTGATACATTTGGATTCAGCCCTGAAGTGAGCAGCTTCCTTTTGCAATGCTGTTTTCACCTTTTTACAGAAAGACATCTAATTGAACAGGATTTTGCATGTGATGAGTGATGCTGGGAAACCTTCGGAGAGGCCCAGACATCTCAGTGAAGCAACACTGATCTGTTGGGTCTCCAGTTAGTGATTTCTCTTTAGTTAGTTATTTCTAAATAAATAAAAAAAAAAAACCCTGAGACCATCACTATAACTACAAGAAAAGCATTTTTAAACTCTGGAGAAATGAGATGATGGTTCTGATTTTTAGTTGTAACATACTTGTGTGCTTAGTTGATTTTCTGAACCTCTTTTTTTTTTTCTGGGCAGCAACTGAAGATTGAGAGGCTTGCACAAAAGCAAGCTGAGCAGGTGCAGCAGCCACCCCCAGGAGGATCTCTCCATGGACCCCAGCCTTTCCCAGGACAAGGCCCAATGTCACAGATGCCTCAAGGCTTTCAGCAGCCCCTTCCACCTCAGCAGATGCCAATGAATATGCCTCAGATGGGACCTTCTGGTCCACAAGGACAGTTCAGACCTCCAGGACCCCAAGGACAAATGGGACCTCAAGGTCCATTACATCAAGGAGCCGGAGGTCCAGGAGGGTTCATGGGACCACAAGGACCTTCTGGTCCCCAGGGGCCTCCCCAAGGAATGCCACGGCCTCAGGATTTACACGGACACCAAGGAATGCAGAGACACCCGGGCCCCCACGGGCCGATGGGGCCGGCGGGTCCCCAGGGCGGTGCCGGCCCCCAGGGACACCTGGGGCCTCAGGGCATGCCAGGGGCTCAAGCACACCTGGGACCGCAGGGGCCACCCGGCCCACAGGGTCACCTGGGGCCTCAGGGTCCCCCTGGAGGTCAAGGAATGCAGGGGCCACCCGGGCCACGAGGAATGCAAGGACCTCTTCCTCACAGCATGCAAGGAGCTCCAGGATCTCAAGGGATGCAGGGCCCTATATCCCAAGGACCTCTGATGGGACTTAATCCAAGAGGGATGCAGGGTCCCCCAGGACCCAGAGACAACCAGGGACCTAATCCACAAGGGATGATGATGGGTCACCCGCAAGAAATGAGAGGTCCTCATATGCAAAGTGGTTTACTGGGACACGGCCCCCAGGAGATGCGGGGTCTGCAGGGACCCCCGCCCCAAGGGACAATGCTGGGACCTCCACAGGAACTGCGTGGGCCACCCGGGCCCCAGGGCCAGCAGGGACCTCCACAGGGCTCCATGGTGGGACCTCAAGGAAACATGCAAGGACCTCAGGGCCAGCCCAACCCGTCCCGGGGGCCGCACCCTCCCCAGGGCCCCCTGCCCTTCCAGCAGCAGAAAACGCCCCTGCTGGGCGATGGCCCTCGGGCCTCCTTCAGCCAGGTACGTGGGGTGGGAATGCTGAGTGCTCCCTGCTGGGAATGCACAGCGGGAGCTGAAGGGCTGGGGAGGGTTTGTGTGACAGGCCTAGGAAAAATGAAGGGATAATGAAAAGGGTTTTGTAGCTTGGAAGCTGCAGAGGTGGAAGGTGTCCCTGCCCTTGGCAGGGGTGCTGGGAATAGGTGACCTTTAAGGACACTTCCAGCCCAAACCATCCTGTGATTCTATGACAGGTAACTGTGGAAAAAGGATTATTGTGAACACTTTTACACAAATCAGTCTGCTATGAAAATATGTAAACTGAAGAGAAAGTCCATTTTTTTTTAATTTAAAGACATTGAGCTGTCTTAAGGAGGCTGTTTCCTGGGGAGTAGACAAGCACTAATGAAAGTTGTGAATTTAAACACACTGAACATGTAAAAAGTCATATGTATTAATTGAAACAACTTATTGCCAACTCTGGGTTATCCAGAGTAGTTAATCTGAACTTATCACACATGCTGCACATCTGGAACCCACTTAGGTCTTGTTGGACTTCCCAGTTCAGACTCAGTGTAGAGGAAGAGGAGGGACACAGCTGTCCTGCTCCCTGCCTTCAGCCCCCTCTGCACCTCCTGGAGCACAGGTTGAGGTGGCCTTAGTCCCCTCTTAACTCCTTTCTGCTTGTCTCTGTGGCCTGCTGCCCTGGCATCAGCTCCAGGGGGGTTCACCAGCTTGGTGAGATACTGGGCAGAGCTGACCTGGAGTGCTGGATGGACAGTGCTGCTTGTAGGCACTGTAAGTGATTCTGCAGGAGTCAAGTCAGGCTTTGATAAGTCTGGCTCAGCACCAGCTGCAATCTGCTCTGTGCACAGAGCTCTCTGTGCTTATTTACTCTCACAAGTTCCTATTTGGATGGCACCCATTCTTTACCTTAAATTTCTTTAAATTGTCTTCAGTTGTTGGTGAATTTTGAAAGGGAAGTTTTGGGAAAAAAATCTACTTAATTTTAAAAAAATGTGATGTCTTTTAACCAGAATTGACTCTCTTAGACCTGCACTCAGTAGTTTTAAGTTGAAGTTTTGTACATGTACACGTGTAGTCCTTAGTGTGTATTCCAGCAGCAGTCACAGTGAGGACATACTGAAATAAGCTTTACCTCAGTGATTCCTTTTCACATGGAGGCAAAGTAGTCTACAAATTGTGGGTTTATTCGAATACTTTTCCTTCCAAATCAGTTCAGTGATTCCCTCCACAGGTCTGTTAATGTGCCACTACTATTGCTGAGATTTTAAAAGTATCCAAGTTACACAAACGAGTGTTGGTTCCACACCTGTGTAACTTCAACCAGCACAGGGTTTCTCATTGCTGTCCCAGGGAGATTGATTTTAATGCTTTGAGAATAATTACATGTATGTGGAGGGCTGTCCTTGCCCACCCCTGCTGTTAACA
Organism: Sakesphorus luctuosus; assembly: GCA_013396695.1. Taxonomy (NCBI): domain Eukaryota; kingdom Metazoa; phylum Chordata; class Aves; order Passeriformes; family Thamnophilidae; genus Sakesphorus; species Sakesphorus luctuosus. The sequence continues at coordinate 207,721 of VWZD01006678.1, read as the reverse complement.
CTGTCAGAATTCAGGAGGTGGCTGGTTATTTTCAGTGAATTCTGACATCTTGAAGGCTTTTACAGATACTAAAAAAATGACAAAGCAAGGTATTTTGACCCATTTTATTTCCTTGTGCACCTTTAGTATAGTAATGGCTTCTAAAAAGTAACATATTTTAAAATTCATCAAGTCACCTTTTGCTCCATTTTGCTTTTTTGTAATATGAATATAGCAGTGGCTCCTGTTAAAAAGGCCCCATCTGTGTTTGAGTTTTTTTCTAAATAGGCTTTAGCTTGTTTTGTGTTCTGAATTTGACATTTGTCTTTGTAAATTTGTGCAAATCACATGCACTCCTTTTCACTAGAGAGGTGTGTGGGTATCAGCTTTATCAAGGGCTTGTGACATTAATAAAGAACACCTAAAGATATTGGTAAGGGTTAATCTCTGAATGAGATATCACTGTCACTGTGCCTGCCCTGTGCTGGAAGCAGAGGTTTGCTTGGGTACACAACCCTGTTTACAGCTTTTAGTGAGGAACCTCTTTCTGAGCTCTACATATTTTTAAGTTTCAGGCCCCACTTTGAGGCCTGGAATGTATTTAGAAACAAAAATTGTGTGAAAATGCAGTGTTGGGGCTCTGTGTTCCCAGCAAAGCATGGTTTGTTTGGATTAAAGGTTTCTGCTAAATGCTAAGGAAACTCATTCAGTGAGTGCTAAAATTGCTGCTTTGGTTAAACACCAGTGGCATCAACTGAAGAAATTCAATGAAGTTTATTATAAGTAAGCATATGCTAAATATATGAGAAATCCTGGAGCTCCAGTAAGGTTTGGTTAGGAACAGCAGAGGCACTGACAGCTGGGTCTTACCCAGAGGATTGATTTGTTCTGAACTCAAGTCAACATTCAGTCACTAGGAGGGTATTTTTGGTTGGTTGGGTTGTTTGTTGTTTTTTTTAATAGGCATTGGGCAGCCAGGTCTTTTATTTTGCTTATTTTTCCAACACCCTTCAAAATTATTTGATGCAAATATGGTGTTTGTAGTATATATTTGTGTGCTTTCTTGTGTTTATCACCTATATTGCAGTTGAATATAAACGTTCAATTTAAAACCATATTTCAAGATATGATGGGAAAAAATGCAAAAAATGAACTTAAAAAAGGTGGTGTTTCTCCAAAAGAAATGCAGAGCATGAAAATGGTTTGACTCATGGAGTAGTTAAGCACTGTAATTATGATCCAGTGATATGATGGAGTGCAGGTCTTGAAGTGTTTCCAGACTCCCTGAAGTCTGGAGGGGTTTTTACAGGTCACTACGAAGGCCAGGTCTGAATCCTGCACACCAGAAAAAACCAGTACATGCTTAGAGGTTTCTGGTAAGGGTTTGGGCAGGATTTGGGGTTTTGGTCATGTCACCATAAGGAGATTTTGTACAGCAATCCTGCAGGTTTCAGCTCTCTCTTGTTCACATTTTTACTGTTGGATCTCATCATTGCAGTGTAAATTCTCTACATGCCCCTTTTCCGTTCCAGTCAAGCACAACCCCAAATGATGATTTTTTTGTCAGGCCTTTGCTGGTTTAAGGCAGAATCAGACCATACTCCAGACAGTTTCCCAGTTCGCCACCATAGTGAGTCCAGGGTAAACTTGGGACCTGTGGAAATCTTTCATGGGTCTGTCACAGCAGCTCATTTGAAGAGGATTCTTTTATCCTTTAAATTCACACACAAAAAGAGAGAGAGTAACACAAGACACTTACAGACTCTATTTTTTTCTTTGGGATCACATAACATAATAAACCTCTGCCCACTCTGCTGCTTCTGCTTGAGGAAGGAGGTGACTGTGGCTCCTGCCTTTAGCCCTCTCAGTGCTAAAAAACCTCTTAGCAACTTGATATTTAGCTGAGGGTTAGCACAGTTTTAAATACTAAAATTCAGAAAAACAAACTTTGCCAGCATGTTAAAAATGAAACTGATGTATTACCATGTTAACAGCTTACAGAGTTTTACAGGAAATGTTCTCTCAGGCCCTGTTGTTGTCCCCCAGTCCTGACATTCTTGATACTTATTTTGTATATATAGTTTCTCTTTTTTGTTCATTATCAAAGGAAGTCTTTGGTCTGTGCAGCTTTTTATCTGCATATAAATCAGTACCTGATATTTTTCAAACAAATATACACTGTTTTCTCATCTAGAGGAATATTCATATAGAATATTCAATATATTCAATACATTCTTACAGAATATTCATACTCAGGTAGAGTATGAGCTTTATCATCTTTGGTTGTTACAAGTAAAGCATTTAATCCTTGAAATGCTGTTTCCTGTAAAGTTATGTGTGTGTGAAAGCATTACTGATACAAATGTCTGGAAAATGAGGCTGAATCATTGGAACACGAGCTGTTCCTGCTGCACAGTCTGTGCCAGTGCAGTGTTTATGGAAAGGGAATTGTTTTGCACTCCCACAAAATGTTTAAACTGCTCACACGTGGCTTCTCTTACGTGTTCACAGGATGGACAGAACCCGGGTCCTCCTCCCCTGATACCAGGCCTGGGGCAGCAGGGAGGACAAGGTCGCCTTGGCCCTCACAACCAAGGGCCTGGTCTTAATAAAGGTAATTAAATGTATCATCTGTTCTCCTGTGAGTCAGTCTCCTAAAAGAGGGGCTGTCCCAGTGCAGAGACAGAGCTGAGAGGAGCTCTATAGATGTGGGCTGCAACACAGAGGAAAAGTTTTCTCCCCAGTATTGTTTGGTGTGAACTGTATTGTGTGCTTTGTAGAACTGTATGAACCAGAGCATCCTTGAGGATTTTAGAACCCATTACAGAAACCTGCTGTGCTTTTTGTCCCTGCAGGTGACGCCCGTGGCCCCCCGAACCACCACCTGGGCCCGCTGTCGGACCGGCGGCACGAGCAGAACAGTGGCGGCCCCGAGCACGGGCCCGACAGGGGCCTGTTCCGAGGGGGCCAGGACTGGGCAGATGGCAGGGATGGCAGGGGCTTGCCAGACAGACGAGGACCCCACCCCGATTTCCACGATGACTTTGATCGACCGGATGACTTCCGTGAGGATTTCCATCCCGATAAGAGATTTGGCCATCGGTTACGGGAGTTCGAGGGAAGAGGAGGCCCCCCACTGCAGGAGGAGAAATGGAGACGAGGGGGACCCGGGCCCCCCTTTCCTCCTGACCACAGGGAGTTTGAAGGAGGCAGTTCAAACCGTGGGCCTCCCGGTGCCTGGGAAGGACGGAGACCCTCAGATGACAGATACCCCCGGGATCCCGAGGATTCCCGCTTCCGAGGGAGGCGAGACGAGAGGTAAGGACAAACCTACTGCTCTTTATTGGGTTCAAGGGTAAATGGAGGGAACTCTTCTTTTTCCTGGTTTCCTTTTCATTAAGGAGTCTGTCTGTTTCAGATTTATAAACTGGAAACCAATAAGGAAATGAAAACTCTAATATACCTGAGTATAGAGTGCATAAAAATCATTCAGTAATAGAAGAAACCTTGAAAAATGGTCATTGCACACAGCAGCTTCCGTGTCTATAAACAGTAAGTAAAGAGAAGGGAGAAAGTTTGTAGAGAAGATCCAGTGACACAGGATGAAGATGTGAGACCATTATGATGAAAATTGAGAGGAGACATGAAGGTTAAAGTGACAAACTTTTGAATATTAGAAGTGGATTTTGAGACTGTGTCTCCAGTCACAAACTACAGCCTGAGACTGTAGGATGAGATGTAGAGACTGTAGGATGAGAGGCAATGTCCTTGTGAGGAACAGGAACCATAGTCCTCCTGATGGATAGAAGGGACAGAGCTACAGCATCTGGACTGTCGAGACTACTTGCTCATGTGTTTGCTTGTAGAAATTTTATTTCTCTTTTTCTGACTTACTTCTTAATGCCAAGTGAAGAATTCAAAAATAATCTGATTTAAAGCAATGTCCATGTCATTGCTTCCAATCTCCAAATAAATCACAAAGAAATGATGAATTTGCTTCTAGTTACCAGTGTAAATATGGAGGAATTACATTGTCTTCAAGATAAACTGTGAGCAAAATTGCTCCAGATTTATACTGGTTTAACTGAGTGAAATTTGTCCTCAAAGGTCTAAGTCTCTCACTGACCACCAACTCTTTATGTAGAAGAAGATGTGGTTGTACAAAACAAATATGCTGTGGTCTCAAATAACGTGAATTTCATGTGTTTTAGTTGCCTTTTTAATAATTTTCTTACATTCCTTTTACTTTGCATCTATACAGCTCTTCTTTTAGCTATTTTCTACCTAGCTCTGTAAAGATGTATCTTCCTTTTGTGTGAAGAGTATGAAAAGAAATGAACAGTAACTGAAAGGTAACAATTAAAGCCATTTTTAAAAAGTAAAGCCAGAGAGAATCCAAGGTGAATGGTCTGCATCAGAGAACTTTAAAAGACACGGCAGACAACACTTTTAGAAGCTCAGTAGAGATTTTCAGATCTTACACTGAAAATGCTTAGACACTGGAAAATATTTTATTATGGTCCTGATTTTTCAGTAAGTTTCATAAGGGAAACAAGAACCTTGTGACTTGTAAATCTGATTTTTCAACTAAGAGTGTGCTATCAGAGTACAAGTGTTTGTCCAGAGTTTGAAAGGAATTGGCACAGAGCTCTAAAAGGCTCACTGTGCTGTAAACCCAATGAATTTCTTGGAATGAAGGTAAACAAGGTGCCATTTACTGCAGATGCTGTGGTGGACTTAATCCCAACCACTTCTTTAGCTGACTTGGTTTGGAATTGAGATTGTAACTGGTTTGATCACGCACGAGAGGCAAATGTGTGTACGTGTGTTTCTCTCTAATTTCCCGTCCTTTTTCATCCCTGTCCTGTTCTTACTCTACCTGTGCATATCAACACGATGCTACTGCTGCAGAGACCTGCCTCTTGCTGCCTGCTAATCTGCACAGTGTGTAGTTGTGTACAGTGAGGTCCTAGGCCTCGAGGAAGAAGATCTGAGAGCAGTCAAAGAGGAGCTGAGCCTGATGCAAGGCAGGGTTTTAATGTGACTTGATATGAAAAGGTGAATAAGGATATCCATAACACAACATCAGGAGCTGTGGCTGTGTCAGGCATAGGTGTAGTAGATTTCAAAACTCAGCTGTCCATAAGTTGCCTGAAAGCAATAGGAAAGGCCCTGTTCCTGCAGCCCCAGGGCCTTGTGTTGCAAATCTTGGTAATTCTCAAGCTAAGCAAAATCACACCATGTCAGTATTTAAGTGGGAGGCCCCCTAAAAAGCATCTAGAGGATTGTGCTGTTTCAAGGCTAAACAATATTGCTCTGTGACTATTTGAACCATTTGTACCTGAAATTGTTCAGTTTGTTTTCCTAAACCATCCAGGTTAATGTGAATGGTTCATGATCCATACACAGCACTCCTCCATTCACTGTTGTACCTGTACAGGCACAGCAGCCTCCTCTCTGTATTGTGCTTGTTTTCTGGGAGGTGCAGACAGACCTACTGTTTTTTATTAAAAACAATGTAAAAGTTTAAAAATATTGTACTGTGTTATGACTACTGTTAAAATATTTAAATTTGTAATTAAAAGGTTAATGTTGTTAAAATTCTAAATAAAAGTATCTAAAGTTTTGCTTGTAATAGGATGCACTGTGTCGTTACTGAGCTCGGGAAGGGGACGCTGCACAGCCAGCACCGCTGGAATATTGTGGTGTTCCAGTTTGGCCAGTGTGGAACTGGGAACAGCAGGGAGTGGGGGGCATCTGCAGCTGGGCAAGGAGAGTTCCACCCTGTGTGCTGTCCCTGAGGGTGGGGTGGCAGGGTGAGGCCTCAGCACCACCTAAACACCCTGCAGAGCCCCTGGGCTGTGAGTGAGGCTGGTGTGCACCTTCCAACTGCAGTCACAGAATGTGGATGTGCTTTACAGGCACTCCAGGGGTTTAAACTGGTCATGTCAGAAACAAAACTGCCAGTTATTCCCACAGCCATCTGCAGGCAGACCTGACATGGCACTGACAGGTCAGTAAAAGCCACTCTCCTCTCCAGAGCTGTCCAGGCCCCTCAGTGTGGTGCTGGAGGAACTGTACTCAGTTAAAATGAGGTGCAGAACCACCCAGTCATACCCAATTCCTCAAGAAGCCATGGTACTTACTAGAAGGCAGTTACCAACTTCAGTGCCACAACTACATTTTGCAACACAAAGTTGTTCATTACTGCAGTTGGATAAACTGCTCTTCAGGTTGCAGAATGTTACTGTGCACTGTTCAGTCCTCACTGTCCCTGCAGAGCCAAGGGCAGTGTAGATGCATTTGCTAAAGTAGTAAACTTTGAAGAATGGAATGAAAAAGAGAATATTCCAGCAAAAGAATCAAAACCAATAGGAATGAGATGCTGGGATATTTTGTTACAGCCATGATTCTCACTGCTTGTATGTTTGCAGTTTGTTTTATCACAAAAATGGAAAGGAAAAAAGGGAAGGGGAATGTAAGACCACCACAGTCAAGGGAAATTATTGTCCTTGCCTTACCTCACCTTACATCTATCATCACTGTTTTCCCCACCTTTTCATTAAATGAATGCTGTATGTTTAACAACACTTTGCTTCTACAAGAAACCAAGACAATCAATAGAAAAAAAATATGAGTGGGAAACTACAAAGATTACTATCAAATTAAGGCAGAAAATGAGCACTTTTCCACCCACAAATCCTGTTCTAGTAACTGTATTGCTGTAGCATTAAGTGAAACAGTTCAGAAATGAGCTGATTATAAAACTGAAGCTGACTCAGTTCTACCTAAACCCCACATGTGTATCATGTTCTTTTTTGTAGCTTCAGAAGAGGAGGACCCTCAAGACATGAGGGCCGGGGACCCAGGGGCAGAGATGGCTTTCCTGGTCCTGAAGATTTTGGGCCAGATGATGCCTTTGACTCTCCAGATGAGAACTCCAGAGGAAGGGACCCAAGGGACCACGGCAGTCGGGGAAGAGGGCGCGGTGCTCCCAGAGGTGAGGGGAATGTTCTTCCTCATGGAAATGCAAGGATGAGGAAGGAAAGGCACTTCTTGGCCAGACAGTATTTTCATCAATACAATGTCTCTTCTCACTCCTGTCCCCTTCTTCTCTTCCTGCTCAGGAGCCCGGAAGGGTTTGCTCCCGACTCCAGATGAATTTCCACGCTTTGAAGGAGGGCGGAAACCAGAATCCTGGGATGGAAACAGAGAACCAGGTAAAAGATTTGGTGAGGTTTGTAGAGTTCTACAATACAACCACTTAAAAAAAAAAATTAAAAATTGTCTCTTTTTCTTGAACCTTTTATGTTCATTACCAGTATTTCACCATAAGAAAAGCCAAACATAATTCTTTGGTCTTTTAAATTTAGGAAAAAAGAACTACACAGAATTTGACTGACTCTAAATACAACTGTCTTACTGAACAAAAAATGACTGTGGCCTCAAAGTCTTGATTTTCAGTTGAGTTCTTGTACAGCCCAGAACAGCCTGGGCAGTTGTCACTGGTGGATGACTGAACCACATTTCATGTGTTTTTTTAAGATGTATATTAATGCCAACAGCAATCTTTCACATGACTGGCATCTTTTTTGCTTGCAAAAATAATGTTTTCAGCTACAATGTCTGACAGCTTGTTGATATTTGCATTTGTTTTACTAATGGCAACCTCATACGGTGCAAAACTGAGCTGTAGAATGTTGTGGGAAAAATGAGCACAAATGGCACATGAATAAATGAATGCCTCAAAAATTAGGAAAACACTTTAAATGGAAAAGAACACTTTATATCTATCACATTTTTCTCTCCCATCAAAAACCTGGTTTACCTTTGATTTCTTACTAAAAAATGGGACAGGAAGCTTTAAGTAATTTGTCCTTAAAACTGTGTGCCAAATAGTGTGGGCAGTATGTAAATTTATGCCTCCAGCAATGAGGAATAAGGACCCAAAGAACATTACTCATCATGCTGTGTTTGGTGCCCAGGTGCTCGCCCAGATCACCCTCCCCACGAGGGACACTCTCCAGCCAGCAGAGAACGTTCCTCCTCGCTCCAGGGCATGGACATGGCCTCGCTGCCACCACGGAAACGCCTCTGGCACGATGGGCCAGGCACCTCTGACCACAGAGACATGGATGCTCCAGGGGGCCCTCCAGAGGAGAGGGGCAAAGGTAAAAAGCCCCTTTTACTGAAACCCTCACATCACACTGGCATGTTTTCAACATTGGGCTTCTCTGTTTAGAGGGGATTAAGCTGAGCTAGTAAATACCTGATTGCACCAGCTGGGTACCAGTCTTACAGGAATGTAAGAACAGAGGGGTTTTCTGGGACATCAAATCCAAATCTTCCCTCCAGCATTACAGAATCCTCTTCCTTATTGTCCTGCTCAAAAGCAGTTTGGTTTTGGCTCCCTGTTACTCCAGCTGGAAAACTCATTAAGAGCATTTTTTTTCTCATTTTCAGAATAGTTATTTGTTAATACTCATGCCTCTGCTATCATTCAAATACAAGAACACCAAGCCTGTAGTGATATGTGCCTGAAATGTTCTCTCAACCTAATCTGTAGTGACTTATTTTTATATTTAATGGCTTTTGACAGTTAACTTTTGTGTTCTTCTCTAATTACTTTAAGAATCATATCAACTTTTGATATCCAGAGCTCTAAAACTTAATTGGTAGATTATGCTTTGAAAAAAAAAAAAGCAAGGAAAATGTTTTCTCCTGATTTGTGCCCATCATTCATTCACTAATTTCATTTGATGTCTTGTGTTTTAATTAAGTTGATTCCTGTTATTTCTAAATGCCACCTCTGATTGCACTGAACTCCATCATTTCCAGCCTGAACTTCTCCAAGTCAGAGCTCTGAGCTGTTTAGTTGTTCTCTATAAGTTGTTCTGTATCTTTTACTATCCTTGTTATCTCTGTATATACTAATTTCAGTTTTAAATTACCCTTTTCTAAATTAAACAAGGCAACTACAAATTGCACACACTATTTAAGATGTGTACCCATGGATTTCTACAGCGGGTTTTGTTCTGTTTTCTCCACTCTCTCCTCATAGTTCCTCATGTCACAGTCCCCTCTAATTACTGAGCAGTCCCATGCTGCTGTAACCCACAAACCACACTCCTTTTGGTTCAGAGCCCATTGCTGTGTGGGGCAGTTTCACAACCATCCCATTAGCCCAAACTTAACAATCTCAGGACTTGTGTTTTTAAATGTTGGCTTTCTTTAATGTCCTCACATTGACTACCCACTGTCAGTGACAAAAATCCTTCTCAGTTGTTTCCAGATGCTGAGCTGCCAACCTGCAGCTGATTTTTTTATTACTGTACAGCTTTGTCCTTGAAGCCACTGAATTCCATCCCACTTCTCTTACCATTGTCCTGAAGCTCATTCAGTTTTAACAGCATGTCACTCCTCTGCATGGACTGTTGTTCCCATATTGTACTAACAGAAGGTTTTATCAGTCTTTCATGATGTTTTGAATAAAACTCTGCTGGTAAACTCCCTCTCTATCAGTATTTATCCTTCCCTAACTGCATGCTGTGTTTCTCTATCAAATCTGTAAGGATTCCTTCTCCAGCTTCAGTAATGATTTGTGCCAACTTTCAGATTCTTTACTGAAGATAAAACAATTGTTGTCCAGGCACAATAAGTGCAGTAATTAACTTAAAATGTGCTAAAGAAGATGTAGAACTATGGTAGAGAGCCTGTAAAACAAACCATGAACAATACCTTTTCATATATGGGCTGTGCCACCTTTGGTTGTATTAGTAAAGTCATCTAAAGATTAAAACTTCATGAATTATAAACTCTGGGGAACAATTTGGTCTGTTTTACACAGAACCAACCAGAGTCAAAAAAACATCACTCTTGCTAACGTGGAGCAAAAATACCCTGATTTAGCTGTAGTGTGTGTCCATAAAACAAGGTTACTTTATTTTTCCCAAATACTGTTTATTATTTTAGGCTAATGAATTGAGGTGGGGTTTTTTTTAAATGTTCATTTACATACCAAAACCAAAAACAGCTCTGAGAAGCAGAAAACTCTTTTCCTGGCAATAAGAGCTTGAATAGGGGTTTTTTTTCTGATTAGTAGTAAAATAAAGCATTTTTGCATTATTTGTAGGAAAAAAGGGAATGAAACAGTAATGTTACTCATTACCTTCACCATCAGCCTCAGCTGTCTCAACTTGTCAACAGTGCAATGTCTTTGTTTAGGATAAAATCAAGTATTTTGCAATAAAACCAGAGAGAACCACAGATGATGTTGAAGCACAAGAACTGGGAGTGTCTGGCAGTTTGGAGGACACGCTGACTGTCACAGTTCTGACTGTTATCAACTATAAACTCCTTTAATTTCCAAGGAATTACCTGATTGCTGCCCATCTTCTGCACTGTAATGGTGACACTAAATATATGTAAGAAAATTGTGTAGAGGGAGGAGGCATAAAATTGCAGGTCTCAGCTACATGTGACAGTCTGTGAACAATGACACCCCATCAGAACCATCCTGATGTGTGGCAGGTCTGGGAAGGGGCACAGTTTAGACTTACACCAGTGACTGGTTGTGCTTCCTTTTTTAGGACGAGGAAATTCAGGACCTTCACAGAGAACGCCAAAATCTGGGAGGTCGAGTTCTTTGGATGGAGACCACCATGATGGATTCCACAGGGATGAGGCCTTTGGGGGAGGCCCAGGGGGAGGCAACAACCCTTCTCGAGGAGGAAGGAGCGGAAGTAACTGGGGAAGAGGAAGTAACTCCGGCCAGTCACGAAGAGGAGGATCGAGGGGTGGAAGAGGACGATAGAAGAGGCTTTGACTGGGTTATGCCCAGTCCTTTTGGGACAATATTTAAATAGACAGCTACTCTGGACTCAGTCATCTGCAACACCACACACCTGGATTCTTAACTGGGATAACTGAATGTGCATTACTTCCTAACAAGGGTCCTTTCCTAAATCAGTCAACTGCCTCTAGCTGCGATATTGTAGCTAGCTTTGTTTTGTCCTCCCCACTTCCATCTCCCTCCCTTCCTTGCCTACTTTCTTTTGTGAAAAGCTGGATTTTTTTTAAGTGTTGGGGGACATGGAGCACTTCCACAGAATTCAGTTCACCTCCAGACAGAACCTTGTTTCTATATGTACAGTTTGTCAAAGAGTTACATTGTTTTTGTATGAATACAGAATGTAATTTGCGCAAAAGTTAACAAAAAATCAACACAGCGTGTGGGTCTTTACTTACCTATTACTACAGAGGGTTGTCTTTAGGCAAACTTGTGTTTCAGATGGAGCAACAGAACTACCTCCTGAAATCTCTGCCAGTTAAAATACTGAGAGCTGAATCCGAGATTTTTGGTTTATCATGTACAGAGTTTCATTTTCACCTTTAGCCACAGCTGTCTCCAGATCCCAAGTGGTGCTGATGGTAAAATTCCAGAACACAGGCAATCACTGCTGCTTGCTAGTCTGCCATCCTGAAAGAGAAAACATGGAACACCATTTAGAACAAGTTGTCAAAGACACAGTGTGAGTTACAACCTGGTTTGCAAGACAGACATCATGACAAATACTGTCTTCACCTGGGTGAGTCAAGGATTTTTGTTCAAAACAGCATCTGTTTTTAGAAATAAAGAAGTTTAACAGCCTGACTGGTATGTTTTACAACAGCTGTATGACACATTGCCTAAAGCTGTGGGTGTTCTGCAGTCGGGTGCATTAGTTGCAAACTTCAATAGCTCATCACTTCCATATTAACATTTTTAATTGTCTTTTTCTTTAGGATATTGTTACCTGGTTTTACTAGAGGAGGGAAATGAGGAGTAATAGTTATTCCCAATTGCCACATTGCATAATAAAGCTGCTTACCAACCATGAGTTTGTCTTCCCCACAAATCATTCATATTAATCATCTCCAGTTATCAAAAGGTTCCTTTAATTACCTAAAACTTCAGTGAAAATGTTATCATGTTATCATTCTACAGACCTTCTCAAAAAGCTTCAACACTAGAAACATAACATCAAACATATAAGGAAAAATCACTACCAGGCTTCCCTCTCCTGCCCTGAATTCCAGTAAGATATAAGCCAGTGTAGTTCTAGAGGCTGCTGCAACACCACAGTGACACAAGGCAGCTATTGCAGCTGACTCCTCACAGTCAGGTTTACTGGCTCAAGTTCTCACAGTCTTACTTAAAGACCTCAAAGCACAGATGCTAAACTGTTGTTCTCTTGGTTCAGTCAGTCACAAGTAGGGCTTTTTAACTTAGTGTTTAATTTGTAGTGTATAAAATACCATTTGAAAATTCTAGCTGATCATTAGCCTGTAAAATCCTTGTTACAAGGCTCAGAAAAGACGGAATGGTCTCAAGGAAATTAACTGGGAACGATGTGAGATCCATCTGATATGACAGTTTCTCCCTTGAGAGTAAAAAAAATGCTTTTTAGCTCTGTCAGAAGGGCTTTGGTCACTTTGGGTTTGTGTCTCAGAGTCAGGATCTGTCCTGAAGTTTTCATGGTAGTCACTGGCAAAGCAGAAAGCTTGCCCTTTTTTTTTGTTGTTAGGAAGCCCTGTATATTTTTAAGGGACTAAAAGGGGTCCAGTATCATATGCAATTGAGAGGATGAGCTTTAGGTTTTAATTAAACCACATGTCACTACCAAACAAGTTAAGAGTGTACATAACTATAGGAAACCCAGCTTTATCTGGACAATTTGTACTTCCTCAGATGGGTGGGTAATTCCTTAACACCAAGTGCCATAGTGGTGTAACTCATAGTCTTCATCAAGGAGCAGCTTTTTTAGTAAAGTTTTGAAGTATTTGATGATCATTAAATATCCTCAGAAAGTCCTAAGGAAACCTGGTAATTAGCCAGCTTTTGTACAAAATCTTAGGTGACAGCACAGCAGCAGCTTCCCAGTCCATCATACCATGACCCATTATTGCTGGGAAATGACACAGTTATTCAATGGGAATATACTTGTGTATTCTTCAGGTCGTGTTCTTCTAACAGTGCTGCACGTAGAATTTTGTGCTCTACCTGTAAGTTTGGAGCTCCACCTTATCTCAGATTCGTTTATTTTATACTGCTGTTAGGAATAAAATTAATTTTGTATACTGTGGCTTAGAAGTTGTAAAAATGAGAGTCTAATTTCATGTTATTCAGATAAGTCTGATCTACATTTTTAAGAGAAAAAAAGTAACCATTATTGAAGTGTCTATATTGACAACTGGACACAAATAGTTTTATTAAAACAATCTGTGTACATTTAAGTACCCCCTTTAACAATTTAATTCAGAAAAGTATTTGGTGAATACGTTAAAGCTTTAGTAGTGGTAGCAGGTGAGTATTGCAGTGTTTGGTTGTGTTTTGTCCATGAGGCACAAATGCTCCACTGGCTCTGGTCCCATTTCCCAGTCCAGCAGCACAGCCCAAACTGGAGCACCAGCTCTGTCACCCTGAATTCAGCACCTTCCTAAGGCAGCTCAGTGTCTGCACTGAAACAGAGCTCCAGTTACAAGCAAATCTATTTCTGAAGGTCATCCTGTGACAGGGAAGCAATTCTTGCCCCAGTTCATACATATATACAAAATAAAGTTGTAAGAGCTGAAGCTCCCCTTTCAAAGCCTGAGGATTTGGTCCCTTACAGCAGCAGAAGACACCTGCAAAGGTCAAGGCTCTTAATTAATAGTAACACTTTTCATTCTCTCATCGTCATGCAGGAAGACCCCCCCCTTACAGTTACGGGCAGTCTTTGAGACCCACAGCCCCAGGAAATTTTGTTTCACTTACTGCTTGGTATTTTACAGGTGGTTTTTAGAGAGAAATGCAGTTTAGTGGCCACAGTCTTCCTATTCACCACTGGTCTGAGGTAGCAACCACAGTGTGTTCAGAGTGCAGAGCTCAGCACAAAATGAGGTAATATCAGCTAAGTTTTGAACGTGGTCCCCCAGACTTGATCAGATTTTGCGACATCATCTTCGCGTTTCAGCATCCGCCAGCCCTGCCCGGCTCAGCCGCTCCTCGGTCACGGGCAGGTGACAATGACACGGCTCCGGTCGCCCTCGGGGTTCGCAGGACCTGCGGCAGCAGCAGCGGTGCCATCCTGCAGGCAGGGCAGGGGGATGGATGTTGCCAGCTCCCACCGGCGGTGCAGCGACTCCAGCACGTGGCTGTGGAGCTGCCTGTGCAGTAAGGCAAGTGCTGGCGGCGGGCGGACACCTGAACACAGCTCGGGGTCATTCGGCCGCCAGCCGGGGCTGCTGGTTCTGGAGAACAGGCGAGGAAATCCCGACGGGACGGGGAGCAGGCGAACTCGGCAGGACGCGGGGGAGGCGGCGGCGCTCCCCGCCTCGGAGCTGCTCGAGGGTCTCAGTCAGTGTGCAAGTCACTCCCCCTGGCGCGGCCACTTCCCCGCCAAGGCGGCGGCACAGCCGGGCCGAGCCGGGATCACACCCACGGAGCCGAGCCAGGATCACCTGGCCCGGGCCGGGATCACCCTGACACAGCCCAGCCGGGCATACCGGGGCAGGTCCGGGATCACTCTGGCAGAGCCGGGCCGGACTCACCTGGGCACGGCAGGACTCACCCTGACGGAGCCGGGCCGGACTCACCGGGGCCCGGCAGGACTCACCCTGACGGAGCCGAGCCGGGCTTACCCGGGCCGGACAGGGCTCACCCGGGCAGAGTCGGGCCGGGCCGCTGTCACAGAGGCAGCGCCTTGCCCTGCCGGCTGAGCGCGGCTCGCAGCAGCCCTGCCAAGCGGCGCAGGCCGGCGGGGCCGCCGGGCAGGAGGGCAAGCAGCGCGGCGGCGGCGATGCCGAGCTGAGCGGCGGCGCCCAGCAGGGTGAGCGCGGTGCTGCGCAGCCCCAGCGCGGCATACAGCGTCCCGCACAGCGCCGCCAGGTACAGCGCTGCCCCGCGGCCGCGCTCCCGCAGCAGCGTCGCCGGCCCCCGCAGCAGCGCGGCGGCCCCGAGCGCGCACAGCGACCCGAGC
>VWZD01006678.1:169782-192617 GCA_013396695.1 Sakesphorus luctuosus | reverse complement strand
GGGCGGGGCGGGGCCAGGGGGCGGGGCCAAAGGGCTGTGAGGGCTCGGTCGCGAAGGGGCAGCGTGGGGGGCTCTGCGGGGCCTCGGCATGGGATGTTAGGGCTGGATATTAGAAAGGAATTCTTTACAGAGAGAGCAATCAGGCATTGGAATCCCCTGCCCAGAGATGGGGGTGGGTTCTCCGTCCCTGCGGGGTTTTAAGATGAGACTGGATGTGGCACTCCGTGCCATGGGCTGGTGGTCACAGTGGGGCTGGATCAAGGGTTGGACTTGGTGATCTCAGAGGTCTCTTCCAACCCAACTGATTCCATGATTCTGTGATTCTATGAATCCAGGTGTCCCTGAGTCCCTCTGTTTGCAGTGACTATCCTGTGACTCCAGACAATGTCAGGAGGGTCTCAGAGCTGTGTAGCCACTGTAACTGTCTGTTGTCTGGACTATATCTGGTTTCGTTCTACAAGCACCTAACTAGGGAATAGTTTAGAGTATTTTCTAGGAAGGCTGTCACCCTGTTGTGGGCAGAGTTCATAAGTTTCTCACATACTGCAGAAAAAAAGCTACTTGAGCAGTTCCACAGTGCTTGCTCTCCTCTTTGAGGAAGGAAGAGCTTATAGCGTTGCTGTTTCCTGAATTTCTCTTCAGTGTAAGAGCCCTGTAGGGCAAGTCTGCAGCAAACCCAGGCATTTGTCCTTCCACAGGGGGGAATAGGGAGGTGGCAGCATTAAGCAACCCTCGTTTTTGCAGCTTTTTAGCTGGGCACTGCAGCAGAAATACAGCAGTGTTGTCCTTCTGCTCCCTGCTTTTTGCGTGGCTTTTGAGCTCCCGTTTCAGCCTTTGACAGAGAATGGAGCTCAGCAGGGCTTGGGTCTGCAGCCAGTGCCCTGATGCAGGGTTGGTGGGGCCATTCCTTCTCTTCCCTGGGGTGTTCAATGACTGCTCCCTTTTGCCCTCCTTTACTGCTTTGTGAGCTGTCCAGCTGTGCAGAGAAATCTGTTCCCAAGCACTGTTTGTAATAGAAACAGAACACTTTTCCCAGTCCCTCTTACTTTCTTCCCTCACCAAAGTAGAGCTCTGTGATTTCAGGAGCTTCTGCAAGGACACAGCCCCTGGGGATGCTCCCGGATTTAATCCATCTCCTGCTGGCTGGCCTGCAGGATCAGTTAGAAATGAGAAGGGAAAAGGGAGAGTCATCTGGGACTCTTTGAGCAGATCCCAAAGGGGGCAGTGTCTGCTTTCCTGAGGACCAGGGTGAGGAAAGAAGCCGAGTTGGAGGTTTGGGGCACACCCTCCTCACCTCTGCACTGTGGAGGGCTGCGATCCCGGGGGAAGCTCTCCAGGCTGGGGGAGACAGCCCTGGCACAGCCACCTGTCAAAGGGCCTTCAGCAAATTTCCCCCCTCCTACAGCAAAGCATGACCTGCTCTGGCACTGCTGCTCTATTGCTTGATGGCATTGCCTCATCCCACCATGGGAGCCGGATGTCAGCCTGCACTAACGCCAGGGCGGGATGGAGAGGCTGCATCTGTAATGGATCCTTGCCAGTTGATCGGTGTTTACAGGCTTTGATCTGCTGCTTCTTGATTTTATTCCAGCCTCTCGATTAAATTTCTCACATGTAAGTGAGCCCCACGAGTCCATCCTGGCCATATATAATGGATGGTGCTGGAGGGGAAGGACACAAACATGGCCAAACATCAGTAACAGATGCCCGGGCAGTGGTACAGCAGGTCCCTCTGCTGAGGATACCCCACCCTCTGCCAGAACCTGCCCTCAGTGCCACCAAGTGCAAAAGGCTCCCTCTGCCCCCAGCCTCGGCCATTCTCCATTGGCCCAGGAGCAGGACAAGGCTTGGAGCCAAGTCACCGAGCCATTATCTCCAGGAACAGTGCCAGTTCCACCCACTGAGCCCTGGTGCTGCCACTCGATGCCCCATCAAATATTAATGCAACGCTCAATGCCTGTGTGCCCTGCCCCAGCACCGCAGCCCCGGCCCCTGCCCTCCCCAGGGCTGCCTGACCACTCTGGCCTCCCCTCCCACCCCACATTGCTCACTGCTCCCCACACAGGGGCTTTGGGGGTGCAGCTGCACCCACCTTTGGTGGCTGGCAGGACCCAGCTCCCTAAGCTCGGCAGGGGTCCCCAGCGGCCAGCAGGTCCCCCACGGCAGGTAAGAGCCCGCTGGGGCTGGGGCAGTGGGCATGTCCACGGAAAATGGCAGCACATCATTCCAGGGAGCGGGAGGGCAGGCTGGGGGGACGGGATATCCGGAGAAGGGCTGGTGGCCATGAGGCGGCCCTGGGCTCAGTCCTTGGCTACAGGGGCCTCACAGTGCACCCCTGGGGGCGAGGGGACAGCAGGCACTCCGCAGCTCCGCCCTGTCCTCTGAGGGAAGTGGACCCACCCGGGGGTCTCCCTGAGGAGTGTTCGCCGCAAGAACCGGGGTGATGTGTGGAGTCACCCCTCAGCTGGTCACGCCCGGGGGGCTTGGGGATGTTGGGGCCCACATCCCCTTGCTGCCCTGCCCCAGGAGGAGGAGACCCGCGCCTCTGCCCCCAGAGCCGCCCGGCCCGGCGGGGGATGGAGCCCAGCAGGTCGGTGACAGCGGAGCTGAAGTTTCGCAAGCCCTCGCAGCGGGCCGGGATCCCCGCGCCCTTCCTCGCCCACCCGGTAGGTCGGGGACTGGGCCCCCTGTCCCCGGCTCGTCCTCTCGGCCGCCGCAGCCCTCGAGCCCCCAGTGACTCTGATCCTCGCAGGACGGGGTGGCCGGGCCGGACCCCGCGGAGGGGGACGCGGACTCGCTGGTGCCCACGCACGACGAGCGGGGCCGGCTCATCCCCGAGTGGAAGCGGCAGGTGATGGTGAAGCGGCTGCGGGCCCGGCTGGAGGACGAGGCTGCGGGAGGGCAGGTATGAGGAGCGCGGGGCGAGGAGGGGGGGCTGGCGCTCGGGTATCGCTAACCGCGAGTCTCCGCAGGATGAGGGCTCCTGGAGCTTCTCGCCGTCGCACCAAGCCGTGCTGGGCCCCTTCGGGGAGCTGCTGACCGAGGCGGACCTGCATCAGCTGGAGGGGGCGGTGGAAAGCCTGCGGCTGCGGCGGCGTGGCGAGGCTTACCAGGGCGAGCTGCGGCGCCTGGTGCGGGAGCTCCGCGCCCTCTTGCCCGCGCCGCTGCTCAGCATCTCGGTGCGCAGCCCCCCGCCCGCGCCCGGGCAGCCCCTGCCGCTGTGGTGCGGCCGTCTGGCCGGCGCCGTCAGCAGCCTGGCCGCGCTGCTGGCCCGCGCCGAGGATGCGTGGGGTCCCCGCGCCGCCGCCGTCGCTCCCGCTGAGCCCGCTGTCCCCGCCGCCCGCGGGCAGCCCCGGGAGCCGGCGGGCAGCCTGGCGCAGCGGGAGATCCGGCAGTGCGGGGTCTGCGTCCGCAGCCTGCGTGGCGCCTTCGAGCCCGCCTGGGGGGCGGCGGGGGCAGCGCCCGCGGGGCGCCGAGAGGCCGAGGCCGCCAGCGACTCGGGCATCAGCTGCGAGGAGGCGCTTTCCGACGGCGGCGGGTCGGGGCCGGCCCCGCAGTGGGGCAGCCTGAGGAAGGAGCGGATCGTGATGCTCTTCTTGAGCCACTGGAGACGCTCTGCCTACGCGCCCCCTCCGCCCGCCGCCGGGACCCCTCGGGGCACAGCGGGCAGCGGGGCGCGGGGGGCGGCCCGCCTGGAGAGGCAGCGGGAGGCCCTCCAGAAGCTGCTGGAGGACTGGCGGGACGCCGCCTCGCGCCGCCCCCCGCCGCCGCCCCCCGCCCGCGGCCTGCTGTCCCCGGAGCAGTTCGTGTCGGCGGCGGAGGGCGGCCCGGCCGAGTACGAGAGCTTGTCGCTGGAGCTGTTCATGCTGGGCTATTTCCGCATCTTGGAGCAGGAGCTGCCCCCCGAGGAGCGTCGCGGCCGCCACCTGCTCTGCTTCGAGGTGTTCGAACAGCTGGGCCGGCACGGCTGGCGGGCGGTCCGTGCCTTCCACCGCGCCGTCACCGACGAGATCGCGGCCGGGAGGCGCGGATGGAGCGACGGCTTCGACGACATCAAGGCACGGTTCTTCGGGTCCTCGCACAGTCCGACCCAGCGACAGCGGGAGGCCGGCGAGGAGGGGCAGGAGATGTGCCGCTACATCGATCGCAGCTTTGCCTTTTGGAAGGAGAAAGAAGCCGAGATCTTCAGACTGGAGGAGTGATGCCGGGGGGGCTGCGGGGGCCTGTGGATGCCGCGGGCTGCAATAAACACCACCTCGGTTCTCTTCCAGCTGAGCGAGGTTTCCCGGGGTGATGGAGAAAGCTGCCGAGCGAGGGGGCCCGCCCTGGCACTTCGATCCCTCCCCCGGGTCGGGTGTCTCGGCCCCAGGCAGCCGCCGAGTGAGATAACGACCTATATTTATAGCCGCACCGGCAGTCCCAGCCGGGCGAGGGAGGAGGGGCATCACGGGGACCCCCCTCCTACAGAGAGGACGGACGGAGGGGGGATGCTGTGGGAGCCTGTACCCCCGGTCCGGTGCCCAGCCGACCCCCGCACGAAGGGAAGGCTTTACTTAAAGCTGCAACGCCGCGGTGCGACGGGGATGGGCGGCGGGGACGGCTCGGCCCGTGCGGTGCCTTTAAGAGCAGGGAGCAGTGTCCAGGTGCCGCCTAAAAATAGCGTGTGCCGCCCGTCCCGGCTAATCCTGTGTCGCTCGGCGTGTCGCTGCGCAGCACCGGGACGTGGCCGCTTCCCTCCCGCGGGCTGGTCGGGCTGTGGAGCGCTGGTGAGAGCGGGAGCGACTTCGCGGAGGGGGTTCAGCCCAGCCGCACATCACCCCCGAAAGGCGGGTCGCAGCCCCGGCAGGGCTGCAGCGTGTGTGGGGAGAAAACCTGGCGTGGGAGTGAAGGCGCCGCGGGTGACGCTTCTGCCACCGCTGTTGACCGTAACTCGGGCTCTGGGGAGGCGAGGGGGGTGCCGGGGCAGGGGGACAGGGAGACGCTGTCGCCTTCTCCTGACAGGGAAACCCTCGCCTCGCTCTGCTCGGGGGCTGCCTGCCTGCCGGGCACCACGGCCATCCTCGGCACCATGGTGAGGAACGTGGACGACTTTGACTTCTGCCTGCCTTCGCACGCCCAGGGCATGCTGGAGGGGCTGCAGCAGCTGCGGACCAACCCTAAACTGGCCGATGTGACACTGGTGGCGGGCAGGCAGGAGTTCCCTTGCCACCGTGGCATCCTGGCCCTCTGCAGCCACTACTTCTATGCCATGTTCTCTGGTGACTTTGCCGAAAGCATCGCAGCGCGGGTGGAGCTGAAGGAGGTAGATCCCAGCGCACTGGAGATACTGCTCGACTTCGCCTACACAGGGAAGGTCACCATCAACCAGGGCAACGTGGAGGGGCTGATGCGGACCTCCATCCAGCTCCACTTCCCTGCCATCCAGAAGGTCTGCAGCCGCTACCTCCGGCAGCAGATGGATGCCACCAACTGCCTAGGTATCTGTGAGTTCGGTGAGAGCCATGGCTGCCCTGAGGTCTCCTCCAAGGCTTGGTCTTTCTTGCAGGAGAACTTTGAAGCCGTCTCTCTACAGGAGGAGTTCCTCCAGCTCTCCAAGGAGAGGTTGGCCATCTACCTCTCCAATGACCAGCTGCAGGTGCAGGAGGAACGTAGCCTGGTTGAGGCTGTGCTGCGCTGGGTACGCCACGACCCAGGGCCCCGAGTCCAGTTCCTGCCTGAGCTGCTGGAGCTGACCCATCTAGTCTCACTGCCCGACCAGTACCTGCAGAACCTACTTGCCACTGAGCCCCTTGTGCATGACTCAGATGCCACCAAGGCCCTCATTGCCCGATCCCGCACCATGGTGAGTACTCCCTGCTCCCAAATCCCACTCCTTGAGTGATGCAGGAGGAGCCTGATGGTCGTGCCTTGGCCTCTACATCAGGGACAGAGTGACACTGGTGCCATGAAGAACCCCACAACCCCACCACAGAAGCTGGAGGAGGTGCTGGTGGTGGTTGGTGGCCGTGTGCTGGAGGACAGTGAAGATGAGGGGAGGGAGTTGGAGATGCCAGCTGCCCCCAGGAACTTTGCCTTCTACAACCCCAAAAGCAGTAAGTGCCCACCTCCTATGCCATTCTCCCCTCATGTTAATTAACCCTCTATCAACCCCAAAGCCACCTCTTTCCAAACTAGCGTCAGTTTGGAGGGGCACTGTTCAGGGTGGGGTATGGGGTTGAAATAGGAATGGCTTAAAAAGTGCCATGTCTGGCTGGGGGGTCATTGCTTGACTCTGCTGGGTTTCAGAGCGATGGATGGCTCTGCCCGACTTCCCTGATTACAACAAGTGGGGCTTTTCCCTGGTGGCTTTGAACAATGATGTGTACGTCACAGGTAGGTGCCTGGGCTGCTGGTGCAGGGTGGGGGTCTCCAAGGAGCAGGGATGGATGACAGAGGACAAACATGAGAGCACAAGGCACTAGCATGGGCTCTCTGAGCAAAGTCCTCTATTTACTCCCAGCTTTGGCAAATCCAGACCCTGGCAAGAGGAGCCCAGGGACAGCTGCACTCAGAGACAGTGGCCCATCTGACCCATCTCTCTCTAGGTGGCTCCCGGGGATCCCAGAACGACACATGGTCAACGACCCAGGCATGGTGCTTCTCCTCCAGGGATGGTGTCTGGAAGCCCATTGCTTCAATGCTGAGAGCCCGGACAAACCACACCAGTGCTGTCCTCAATGGTGAGATCTACGTCATTGGGGGTAAGGCTGCAAAGACCCTGGGGTTGCTGCTGGGGTGGGAGTCCCTGGGTGCCCCAGAGCAGCAGGGTGGCTGCAGCATCCTGTCACCCTGCAGGGACGACGGTGGATGTGGTAGAGGTGGAGCGCTATGACCCCTACAACAAGAGCTGGTGTGCCATCAGCCCAGCCCTCAAGTATGTGAGCAATTTTGCAGCTGCCAGCTGCTTGGGCAAGCTCTACCTGGTGGGCTCCTGTGCTGTCAAGTACAACGCACTCACCCTGCAGTGCTACAACCCTGTCCAAGGTGAGAGCGGGCCCTGCTACAACACCCCACCAATGCTGTCCCTGGGAGAGGGTGGTGAGGGGGGTCACCCCAGGCAGTTGACCCCCTGTGCTTCCAGGCATGGCCCTGTGGGATGTGAGCAGGTGCTGACAGGGTGCAATGATGGCTGCAGCACAGGGAACATGGCTCCAGCAGGAGCATGGCTGCCAGCAGCACGACCCGAGTCGCAGACACCTGACATAGCCAGGACCTGAGCTTCAGTGGAGTGGGATCTCTGGGGCACAGGGGTGGGGGACACTGCTGGCCTTAGGAAGAAACTAACCCCCTGTGACGATGTCATCTCCTTGGGTAGCCACTCTCCCATCCCACAGCACCACTACAAACCATGTCCCCATCCCCTCTAGTTTTTATATAACATCCTCATGCGGGATGGGGCCTTCGGGTGCCAGTCTGCCTGGCTACTCTGCCTTCTCCCTTTCCAATTCCCCCTGAAATAGCCACGGACTCAGCAATGCTTTTTTCAGTCACTGGCAGTTGCACTGAGAGCCAAGGGTGGGACTGCTAATGCCTGCTCCTTGCAGATCTGTGGAGTGTGATCACATCTCCCTTCATCCCCAAGTACCTCTCGGCCCCACGCTGTGCTACCCTACGTGGGCTCATCTACCTTATTGGGGACAACACCAAGAAGGTCCATGTGTACAACCCAGAGGCCAACATCTGGCAGAAGGTGTGGGATGTGGGGCCAGTCAGAATTACCCTCACAGAGAAGTGGGGAAGATGTTCCCACCTGCTCCCCCTGGGTGCCAGCACTCCCTCTCCCTCCTGCCCAATCATCCCTTGGCTCTCTTAACTCCTGTGGAGCTGAGGATGCCCCAGTCCTTCCTCCCCTGCTCCCTCATCACACCTGCTCTAGGCACCATGGGCCCCCAAACCTCACAGAGAGGATGGAGCAGGGGGATACCTCTGGTGGATTGATGTCCTCTGCAGTGGGTATGGGAGGTCACCAAGGAGTCCCTGCACATCTCACCCTGCCCCTCAACACAGGTGCAGCTCCTGCACATGCTCCACGAGAACGGTGGGATGGTGGCACTGGGTGATCGTCTCTTTGTCACCGGTGGCCACTGGAAGGGCATGGACGGGGACTACCGGGTAGAAATGGAGGTGTATGACTGCAACAAGGACCTCTGGACACGGGAGGGCTCCCTGCCCTGCCTCTGGCTGTTCCACAGCTCCTCCTCCATCTTCATGGACACCTCCAAGTGGACAGAGGCTTTCCAGGGTGACCACGGCTGGTAGGAGAGCCTGTCACCCCATGAAGCCATGCTCCCCTCTTACATCTCCCTGCTGCCTGTTCAGCCCTGTGAGGGGAGATGGAAGCCCCTCTGCCAGGCTGGCTGGGGCATCAGGAGCATATTTCCCCACCACCACTACTACAGGGAAAAGGCTCTTCCTTATAAACACACTTCAGCTTATGCTCTCTTTTGGTCTGTGGTTTTGGTTTTTTTGATTTTAGAACTGCCTTTCCCTGCCCCTTCCAAACCCCTAAAGCTTATGGGGTATTTCATGGCCTCCCAAAGTGTGGTCCATCCATCAAAGCCAGATGTTGCTCCTTGGGGGCCATGGCCTCTTTCCCCATTCAACTGACATCTAGCATGAAAAAACTCAAGTGGACCAGGGGAATCTTTCCCAACACCCAAAGCCCTCTGGCCCCTCACTGTCTTAGATTTAAGTGTCAGACCCACCCCAATGCCCTGTGGCGCAGAATGACAGGAGATAAGCCAGGTTTTGGGTGCTTTGTGTCCTCAGGTGGTCCAGCAGCTTGTGGTGGGCTGCCTAATCCTGGTTTCTCTCCTGTGAGATGTCGCATGGGCCCCAGGGAAGAGATCCGTGGTCATGGTGGAGCAAGCCAGCCCCTGGGTGACTCCCTGCTCCTGGTGCAGTGCTTGCTGCCTCAGCCCCCTGTGCCAGTACCGGTGGTGGAGGGATGGGTGAGCACAAGGCAATGCTTCCCTGATGGCAAGATGTACAGCTGGCATCATTGCATGGTTTAGCTGTCCTGCCTGGGGTTGTTTGCTATTTTAGAAACATTAAACATGCCTGGGGCAGGGTGGGCACCTCCCGCTTCAGGAGCCCCACAGGCAAAGCCCAGCAGTGGGGCGGGCCTGAGACCACCCTCCCAACAGCAGCAGCTGCTAGAGCTGTGTCTGGCACTCCTCTGTGCCACTGGCACCAAAGCCCTGCGGGTAGCCCGGGTGTGGAGCCCGACTGGTGTGGATTCTGCTGGCTGGGAGCCCCGGGGCAGGGGCTGGCACAGCACCGGTGGGCAGCTGCTCTCCAGGAAAGCTGACCCGGCTGCCACAGTGTGCCAAGGGCTGCTCCAGCTCAGAGGTACCAGGGTGGGGGGAGCAGGAAAGGAAGAAGGAGGATGCAAAGCGGGAGTGGGGGGAATGGCAGGCTGAGACACAGTAGGGCTGGGAGGCAGAGATGGGAAAAGTGGAGGTTCCCTTCCTAACACCAAATCCTGGTGGGGCTTGGGGTCAGGAATGACAAATGAGCAGGTAAAGATGCAGAGGACAGACAGGAAAGAGTGTAAGGAAGAGGAAGAAGGAAGCCCTAAGGCCAGATCCCATCATCACATGGAAGTAGCCTTGTGCTGCCATGTGGAACAGAGAACACAGCAGGAGATGCAGCTGTTCTACATCCTTAGTGCCCAGACTGCCCCTCTTACCTCTTGGCAGGGGCACCCGCCCACGTGCAGGAGCTCCTTCTCTAACTCCAGCCATTCCCTGTCCCAGCCTGAGAGGGAGGGGGATGCTCCACTGTGGCCCGGGGCTGAACCTGACCATGGGCAGTACACAGCCCCCATTGCAGGGCGCTACACCTTCAGCACCACACTGCACATTGGTGAGCACTCAGACAGCCCTGCTGGGGTGGTCTGGGATGGCTCTCACCCCAGGCTCTGTCCCAGTGCACAGGGACCCACAGAGGAAGAGGCAGGTGTGCCAGGGGACATGCCTTTGGGTGCTGATTCGTGTGCAGTCCTGCCCCTTTGCCCTGAAAAATGGACATTTTATGGAAATTGCTATTAACCACAACAACCATTGTTGTACCACAATGCTGCATATTCCAATCCTAGATGGAGCTGTGCTTTCAGAATTCTTCCTAAAGGGAAGGAAAGAAGCAGTGTAAGAGGAGGGAGGGAAGAGAAGTCAGTCAGAGAAGCACAAGCTGCCATTCCTCTCACTATCTCTTGCACTGGAATGCAGAGGGGCCTCCTGGAGGGAGCCACAGAGCTGGGAGCACGGCTCAGCTCTCACACCATAACCAGAGCCCTCCCCAGTGCAAGGGGTGGAAAAAAGGGGGAGGTGAGAAGGGAGGGTGAGTTGCCCTTCTAAGCTCTGCCATCAGGGTTTCTGTAGCCACAGTCTGAAGCAATTCCATGCTACTGTCTGGGCTCTCCAAATTTGGCTTTTGTGAGCAGAAGCAGCAGAGTGTCTTGCTAGCAAAAGGATTCCCTCTCAGCTCATTCTGCAGTGCAGCCTTACATCAAAGTACCCAGGAATGGTTGGGAGCAGAACAAACTGGCAGAGGGCAAGTGCTACCCAAAATCTGTGCCAGACACCTACTTCCTTCCTCAGTCCTCTGCAGGAGATGCAGAGAGTTAGCATGAGCCAAGCTGTGTTAGTCTAACTCTTAGCCTGAGCCCATGAAGTGTGACTGACTAGTGCTGGAGCAGAAACACATGAAGGATAGTCAACCCACCTGTCCAAACAACAGGACAGCTTTTGTGTGCTGCACAAAACAGGCAGCCCAGAATCTGGGACCATTTCCCAAAGTTCTGGGAATACAGATAACAGAAGCCCTGTCCAGGGTTATGCACAAAATGGCAGATACCACTGCACCAACCTACTCACCTCACCAGGCCTGCAACTGTGCCTCATCAGAGCAAGAAAGTTGTGCACAGACCCCTTGGCTCACCTCCCTCAATGCCCCAGTTCCCCCATAGGATGGGAAAGCTGCATAATCAGAAATTTAAGTGCTTTGGTCCAACCCATTTAGCTTTCATTCTGTCATTTGGCCTTCAGCCAAATTTTCTCTGGAAAACAGCACACTGACTTGTCTGCAGCAACAGCTGGTAGAGGCACTGGGACAGGGTGAGATACCAGACATTTATTAGCAACAACTACCCAAAACCTGAGATGCAGGCTCTGTGCTTGTCTGTGCTATCTGAGGAGCAGGTCTGTATCTCAGCTGCTTGGCAGGTCTATTGGATGAAAACACTTTTCCCCAAAAAATATCAGGAGCAAACTCCAGCCACTTTTTCCATGCCAACACTGGGGTAAAACTCTAACATGTTCTGCAAGCAGAGTGCAGGTACACTGCTGCTCTGCAAGCAGTGTTGGTTCCCTCAGCTGCAGGCAACCTCACAGCCCACCTTCAGAGTCCTTCCCAGCACAAAGAGGACACCCCAAGCCAGTGGCTTGAGTACCACACAGTCTGTATGGCACAGATTGTCCAGAACTCAGGATTCTCCCAGAGCCTTGCAAAAACCTCAAGGAAATGGGCAGCAGAACCACCCCGTTTGAAGCAGCCAGCAGAGCTCATGCCCCCAGATGCCTCCTGCCAGCACCCCTGCCAAATCGATTTACTGTGTTTGCCAAGACGTTCATAAAGGGTTGACAGGAGATGTTCGCATAGGCAGATCCACATTGGCAGCCACTTAGTAAACCCTGCTAGCTAAGTGAGTTAAAACTATTAGAAAAACCCAACTTTATTTACACTGAAGAGCATCCAGCAGGACCATCCCTCCCTTGGCCACATAAGCACCCACACAGACTCCTCCCTTTCCATACATGTGCTGCACCTCCTCCCTCAGTGCTCTATCCGGACCACCATGACCGTGACGTTGTCGGCCGACCCTCGCTGCACTGCCTTGTTGGCCAGTCTGTTACACGCGGCCTCGTATCGAGCATCTGCTTCCAGCTTCCCTTCTCTCATCTGGATGTTCTTGTCCTGTTCAGAGAAAGAAAGATGACACTGCTCTCAGCAAAGCTAGGTACAAGCAAATTGTATTTTCCAAGCACGGGGAAACAAAACAAACACAGACAAAACACACAGAGACAGTATCTTGGCAGAATTCCATTTGATGCCCTCTGCACTGACAAACCTGCCCCATGCTGCCCTCTCCTCACCTCCAGGCAGGACACAATGAAGTTCACAGCTTCTTCTGGTGTAAAGACTTTAAAGAGGCCATCACACGCTATCAGAATGAACCTGGAAATCAAGTGGAGACACGTTCCGAGGCTGAATCTTTGGCTGCCCAGCTGCACCAAAATCCCTACGATTTATTTTATTAACATCCACACTCCAATCCAAAGGAAAGATGCCATAAAGCTTATGTGACAATCCCTAGGAATGTACCATTCATGGACCTGAGGCAATTCAAAATATAGGCCAAAGAGCCAGGCAACTAATTTATGACCTAGATCAGGACCTCCTGGCACTCCTACCAACACCAGCAAGATCACAAACAACAGCCTGATGGAAAGCTCCATTGTTTCTAAGAACTGCTTCTTTCCTCTGAGGCCTTTTCATTCACATATTTTCCCTGTGAAGCAGGTAAGGCAAGGAAATAGAGAAACAGTTTAATCCTTCACGTGCACTGCTTTACACCCTTTACATTACTGCACTCCTAAGGTAGGTGTTAATTTAAATACATAAATTCAAAAGAAAAGCAAGCAGCACAACTGTGAGTGGAAAACTCTGACATGAAATACTGCCACAGGCTGCAAAAAGTTGAAGGGATACAAATACCAAGGTAGGGACAACATCCTACCTACGATGGGGGAAACAGCCCACTGTGCACTACTCCCTGCCTGCACAGGAACTATATTAACTGGGAGCCCTAACCAGAATCACCAGACAAAGAAAACTACAACCAAACCATGGAGGTGGTCAGCCTGCACATGGCTCTGAAGTCATCATTTCACAGCCTGATACTCAGAGTAACTTTAGAAATATTTTAGAGGATCCCTTGATATGGAACTCTAATCCCAGAAAAAGCAGCAGTACTGGATTACTCTCACCTCCAAGAGCCTGCATAGCCATATTGACATGAAACCTCACTGCAGTTTGTCACTGCCAATCATAGTATGGAAAAGTATCTCAAATCTTCAGATATCAGAGCCAAATGTGATGGTATTTATGGGCACTACAGCTGCTAGAAACAACTCTTGGACAGGACAAACTCCCGAGAACTGAAGCCTGCTTGAACACTGGTGTGGGAACTTATTCAGGGCACAAAGGACAACTAAGGCTCATGTATGCTACTGATTGCCATCAGGCTGGTTCCTCCTACAGAAGCCTTCACGGTATCCTGGCAGAGCAGGAGCATTGTCCCACTGTACTGATAAGGAATGGGAGCTGAGACACGTCAGCAGTAAGAGCATCCTCTAATTCTGGGGATCAGCTTGAAGTGCCTTGGTCCTAACAGCAGAGCAAACAGGGCAGTGCAGTTTGTGCTGCTTGTGCTGAGCAGAGCTGGGACTCGGCCAACCCCCAGTGCACGGGCACGATTTACCTGTCGTTGTGTGTGAGTTGGCAGCGTTTGATATCTGGCACAGAGATAACACCGCAGCGTTTGTACTGGCCATCCCCAATGGAGCGGGAAACCTCCAGCACTCCAAGGACTCTTCCATCCCTGCACAGGGAAAGAAAACACTGAGAGCCCTCCCCACACATGTGTACCTTGCTGCACTGTATGATGGGGATGCTTCATGGTGCATTCAGCTGCCTCATACAAGCAGTGACCCACTTCCCCAGCAAGTTCAAATCTTCCCTTCAAAGTCTCCTTCCCCTTCTAAATGTTTGTGTGAAGCTCTGGGAAACAACTGATGATGAGAAGGAGATGAAGTCAGGAAACTTCAAGGCTGTTTTCTCTCTCCCTGCTCTAACTCAAGTCCTGCTTAGTCTAGAAAGCAGAGTTATTTGTGAGCTGAACTCACACAGGCATAGGTTTGAATACAGAGATTTATTTTGGTAAGATACCTAGCAAACTACACTTCAGTAGAAGAGCAGAGTGGCAGAGGCAAGAGCAGATCTGAGACAGCAGCCTCACCTGTGCCCTGCCTACCAGGACACCAATCCCTACAGACTGGCTCAGTTCAGGCAGTTCCCAGCAGTGAAAACTGTGGAACTTTCTCCTGATCACTTGGCCTTTAGTAACCACTGACCACACCAACCAGTTCTGTGAAATCTAAGTTACAATCCTCCTTAGGAATCAGCCCCGGTTTGCTAAACTTCTCTAATTAACCAAGTTCTCAAAAGAAACAGCTTCCCACACTCCACCTTTCCAACAACTGAGCATCTTCTCCCCAACAAGGCCTCTGGGAATACACAAGCTCATTCACCTCATAGTCCAAGCTTGAGATGAAAGCAGGAAACAAGAAGAATCATAGAGGAGAGATCTGACGCTCACACACTTTGACTTACCGCTTGGGTCCAAATATTTAACTACAAGCAGTG
Source organism: Sakesphorus luctuosus (assembly GCA_013396695.1). Taxonomy (NCBI): domain Eukaryota; kingdom Metazoa; phylum Chordata; class Aves; order Passeriformes; family Thamnophilidae; genus Sakesphorus; species Sakesphorus luctuosus. The sequence goes on along the minus strand of VWZD01006678.1, from coordinate 178,091 downwards.
GGAGAGGCTCTCAGGCAGTCAGGAACCAGTTCTAAAAAGAACTAACAGACACTGGGCCACTTCTTTGCTGCATGCAAAGACAGACCAGTGCTAAGCATAAGCAGCAGCATGTGCTCTCCAGAGAAAAGGGGAATAAAGTGCTCCAGACACAGCAGCATGACAGAACTGAGCCCACCCCAAGGGGCATTTTGCCTCCACAGGCATGATGGTACTTCACCTACACTGAATCCTCTCTTTGTGAGCATGCTATTAAATGAAGAAACAGCCTTCAAAGAAGGGAGACAACCTAGCCAGGGAAATCAAACACAGCTGCTGTGTTTGCAACAGCTCCCCAAAGAGCCACAATCTCCTATTTGCACGGGAACATTGGGGTAATCCTGTTCTGGCACCAGAAACCTCTCTCCTACTGCAGACAACCTCAGTACATCAGCTAACCTCAGGGTAGCAACACCAACTGACATCAAGGGCTCCTCGTGCCCTCCATCCTCCCTCTCACAGGACAAGGACAGGGAAGGCATGCTGCAAACAAGGCAATCAGTTCTGTTCAGCATCACAGTGTGCACAAAGCCATAACTTCAACAGTCCAGTCCAGCTCTGTAGGTCCAAGCCTGTAGGTGGAGGTTAAGCACACAGCTCTTGCCTTGGCCATTGTAAGCCTCTGGGAAACGAGCCCACATCAACCAACTCCGGCCACCAAATCCTGACACATCTCATGCCCCACTGTGCCTCCCACAGGCAGCAACAAATTCTCTCCAGGCTCTCACTGGTATGCATACTGCGCTCAGAAAACTGCAAAAACTCAGTGCTCAGGCCCAGAATTAGGCCAGGGTTTGGATTTGCTCACTCACGCCCTTCAGGCAACTCACCTGACATTTCCCCCAGCTTTCTGTATCCGCATACGCTCCTCATACTGGGTGGGGTTGTGCTCCTTACTGAGGCTCAAGGCTGAATGTTTCTGACTCTCTTCATTGTAACGACACAGAATCGCCTGTGCTGACAAAAGACCATTGTGAGTAAACAATAGAACAGCAGTGACAAGAACTTCCTGGAGAGAAAGCCCCAAGTTGTAATGAATGGGGCTACACTGGGCTGGTAACTGGTGGCTACTGGTGTTCCTCAGGGCTCAGTCTGAGGTGGGAGGTGATGCTCAGGACTTCTGTCAGGGATCTGGATGCAAGAGCTGAATGTACCACTAGCAAGTTTGCTGATGAACAACAAACTGGGAGTGCTGTTGACTCTCTGGAGGCACTACAGGCCTTGCAGAGGGATCTGGATAGATGTGCCATCGGGCAGTCATCAGTGGCAGGAAATTTAACAAAATCCAGGATTTTGTGCCCAAGACCAAGTGACTCTGAGCACAAGTATAAACTGGGAGAAGAATGGCTGGGAAGCAGCCCTGCAGGAAGGATCTGGGGGGCTGGCTGGCAGCAGCTCAGTAGGAACCAGTAGTAGCCAGGAGGACAAACTGGAGGCCTCTCACACAGTCTGTCCAGCAGGCCAGGAGAGGGGATGGTCCCACTGCTCAGCACTAATGTGGCCTCACCTGTGTGCCAGGTTGGGCCCCATCAGTAAAGGTGATGGGAAGGGACTCAAATGTGTCCAGAGGGCAACCATGATGGTGCCAGGGCTGCAAGGCAAGTCTTGGGAGGAGGCTGAGGGCTCTGTGTTTGTCTGGTTTGGAGACAAGGAGGCTGAGGGGTGACCTGAGGAGGGGAAGTGGAAAGAGAGATACTGATCTCCTGGGAATGGCTCAAAGTTGTGCCAGGGGAGGTTCAGACTGGATATTAGGAAGTGTTTCTTTACAGAGTAAGTAATCAAATACTGCAACAGGTTTCCTGGAGAGGTGGTTGATGCCCCCAGGCTATCAATGTTCAAGTGGCATTTGGACAGTGCTGTAACTTTAGGGCAGCCCTTAACTGGTCAGCCAGTTGGACCAGATGATTATCATAGGACCCTTCCAAGTGAACTATTCTATTCTAGATACTGTGAGGTATTTAGCACCACCAAGAGAGAGCTCCCACACAGTTGTTTTACGCTATGGGAGACAACACAGAGGTACCCTGTACCCACCCAAAACAAGGTGCTCTGTAGGAACAGGCAGGCAGCTCATGGGAAATGGGACATTCCACACAAACACTTCGTCCTTAAGGGCAAATAAAGCTCTGGGCAGAACAAAGCTGCCAGCAGTGGGCTACTCCATTCTGCTTACCCGGCTGTCCCCGAGGTTGGCTATGTAGAGAATATTGTCGACAGCTAAGACACAAGTAGCTGTGGAGCCATCCTTCCATGCTGGCTTCCTGAAGAGAACAGAAATTACATAACTAAGGGGGAAAAAAGCCTCTTGAAGAAGTCAGTCACAGAGTGCTCCTGGGGACTCAAGGAAGAGTCATGTGCCAACACCCAGCAGTCAGGTAGCACAAGGCCCCAGCAGCTGCCTGCAAGCAGCCCAGGAAACTGTTGGTGGCAAACAGCAAACTGGACAAGGACAAAGGAACTGCACAGAGCACTGACTTCTGGGTGCACAGCCAATGCCCAGCTGGTGTAAATACTGCCAGACACAACACCTGCAGCAACTCTTCCTCACACTCAGCTTCCAGGAAACCTCATCTGTGAGCAGAACAGGCTCAGCTCTGATGACTGTCCAGAAGCTGTAGCATCACGAGCAAACAAGCACCCCATGCTCCTCCTTGGGTGGCTCCTTCTTTGCAGCAAAAGGCAGGCACAGCCAGCTCTGGAGCAGAGTTGCCTTCTTTTTTGCTCACATTTTCCCTCCTTTTTTAACAGTACCCCTGCCCCCATAGCTCAGCCCTCATCACCCCACCTCAGCAGCAACATCACTCAGTCTCCCTCCAGGTATTTCACTTGCTGTAGTTAAGCTTTTATCTTTAGAGCTCCATGTAAAACTAGAAGCATTTCTTAGATTACAGCTGCCAGACTAGTCTTTCACACAAAGAAGCCCAGCTACGATGCCACTCTTCACTGAAACTAGCTTTGAGACACTGATTTCCAGATACATTTTAACCAGTTTTTCCTAACTTTCAAGGTGTGGCTGAATGAAGATGACTCATTTCACAATCAATACAGCTATGCTAAGGAATACAAATGCACAGAAAGCATTTGCACTTACTGGCTGGATGCCTGCTTTAAAAACTCTTCATCTGTGTGTTTGAAGGTGTCCAAAAGGCATCTCTTCACAGTTTTCTCCACGCTGACTACCTCACCTGTCAGACAGAGAAAATAAACTAAGCTCCAACTAAAACATAGCCGACCTACTCCAGTCTATCCCTTTGCTCATCCAACACTCAGTGGATATCAGTACATCTCTCAGACCCTGTGCAGAGCAGCTGGGGCATGTCCTGGGGTCACCCTACCAGAAATCTGTGCAGCAGCATATATGGAGAGTTTATGACATGAACGTCTCCACTACAGGAGTATTTTCACACTTGAAGTGGCACAGCTAAAACTGGCAACAGCAGTTCACAATTGGCTACTTGCACCCTTGTGCCAAAAAAGGCTTCCAGCCTTCTTCCCTGGGAGACAGTGCAGTGTTGCAAGCCCACTGGAACTCAGAGATGGGAACTGTAGAACCACACCCAAACAGATCAGTTTCCCTACCCACTGGCACAATGTCAAGGCAGAAAAAGTGATAGTTGTCCTACAGCCCTTATTCTACTCCTCTCACCTTTAGGAAATTTCTTTATCAGGTTTTGGTGCAGATTCTGTGCTGCAAATTTTGAGGCTCGGACTCCCCCGTGGCCATCAAAAACAGCGAAATACGAGACACGCGTGCTGTGAGGGAACAAAAAGCAGCAACAAGAGGCTAGGAAAGACCATTAGCCAGAGGGTGGGATTGAGTACATTCCTCTGTAACATCTGTGTCAGCCAGACCAAATAAATCCTGCTCCCCAAGGCACAAAGGTGGCAGGTCTGAGTTTGTATGTTCAGCATTTACACAGTTTACATGTTCTAGCACTGAGTGGAGTTCTTGTCATTTTCCACTCCACAAGATAAGGAAGGGCAGAAGAGCACATAGACCACAACTGGGCACAAAAGCAGCTAAACCTCAAGGATACTGCCACTCCCCAACACTTCAGACATCTACAGCATAACCAATCCTATGGTACCTTCCATGCCTAAACTTGTTCCAGCTATGCTACAGACAAGAAACTTGGATCCTTCTGCATACAGAGCTCTTGGGACAATATTTGTTTATAAGCTACATCCAATATCAGGGTGATGCTTGAGAACATTTGTTTAAATACACACACACCCACTTACACATACTTGGATGTGTTAATTTGCTATGAGAATTAAACCTTTCAAATGAGAGAGTTGTGACATCCATCTTCCCTTCTTCAAGCATTCTCCATTGCCACGGTTTGGGCTTTACACACTGTCTAAGCCCCAAAGCAAGGCCTGATTACTTGTAATTAAACTGAAGGTCTCTAAATATCACCACTTACATTTGGGTAACAGAGGTTCAACATCTGGGCCCTCATGATCCTTGTGAAGTCAGTGACTGAACTCACTGAGCACCCCTCAAAGTAAGGTATTTGTACACACTAGCCCTGTGAACACAGCTAGCAATGATTCAGTCCAGGTCTCCCAGTAACAAGCCCAAACCACACACCACAACACAGGCAGGCAAGTGCCTGCTCAAAGCAAAAAGGATCATCTCCTCGTGGGTTTAGCTGAAGCTGGAGCTACCTCACTCCCATGATGGCTGTTCTGGCAGGTGGGGCCCACTTACATTTGGGAGGGCAGAGGCCGGCATTCCTCGGTGATATCATTTAAGATGACATGTGCATCCTGCATGTCTTCTCTCTCACCTTTTCTCTCTGCCACAAAACCTTTCAGTCCAAAAACGTCCACTGATCCTAGAGGGGAACAAAGCAAACACATGCATGCAAATCAAACTGCTCTGTCTCAGGTCAGGTGAAAAAAACAGGATGTTCTCAGCTTTCAGAACCCTGTCCTGGCACTGCAGCCCTCATAGTGCAACAGAACATCTGACATTTTATTTTATAAGATGGGATTTTATATGCCCTCAATGTCAGCAGCTCTAAAAGCAGCAGTTTTGGCTGTAGCCAAGCAGGACAGAGCTCTTACCAAACAGGGGTAGGGCACCGGGTGGGCAGGGGAGCATGTAGCACTGACCCTGCAGATTAAGTAGAACACAGCTTTAAAGAGGGTGCTAAGAACAGGAAATCCAGGTCTGCTGTTCCCAGAACATGTCCTTTTTTCTTTTGCACCCCAGAATACATCCCACTCCCAAAACTAAAACATAGCACACAGGCACTTAAATCCAAGGCCCTGTATGTATCAAGCCTCTCCCTCCCTGGCCTCCTTAGCAGCCAGCAGGGAGATTTGTGGATGTGGCAAAAGAAACCAGTGTGGCTCTAGCCTTCTAGAGGTTCCACAGCCAATCCCCCTCTTGGCACCACAGGCACCAATCCTGCTTCTGCTACTTCAGCAGGGATAGTATGGAGGCCCAGGAAGAAGGCAGAGAGTGCCAGGCAGCCTGAGCTGCCTCTGCAGACCTCTGCAGCAGGTTGTTCCCTGTGAGAGGCTGAAAAGGCAAGTGGACTGAAGAACCAAAGCTTAGCTTTGTTCTGGACTTACTCAGCCCAATGCTAAAAGTACAAATTGAGTACATTTGTTTTCAAACTGTCTGAAAACCTTTACAAACTTTCTTTTCCACAAGTTCTTCCCTGCCATTCTTCTCTTCCTCCTCCTCCACAGACTTTCTCTTCTGCCCTTTCTCTTGGCTCCCTGCTGATGAGACTTGCTCAGTAGCACTGGAGGCTGAAAGAAAACAAAAATGCAGGTGGCTGAAGTGTTCTTGCTCTGTTTTACTTGCATAAACTCAGCAGCAAGTCCTCTTATACCACAGCACACTCAGGAGTGCTGGCTGACACACACAGCATTAAGTGCCCAGAGTCAGAACCAAACCCAACCCCAAATGCACACAGAGAGAGCTTTCCTCAGCATGCACAACCTGCTCACATCGCTGTCCAAGCCAGGCAGTGCTGATTTCACCATTTCAAGCTGTATAACTCCACCTCAGACACAGGACAGCTCTGTTTTTCTAACAGGCTGCTGATTTTCCCACAAAACCCACAGGTTTTGTTCATAGCTACCAGCTCTTTTTTGCAGTTAATTGCTCAGGAAGTTAATGTTACAGGTTGTATTACTTTATTTATTATTGTTATTATTATTTTTCTCTATAAACTCTGCCCATAATAATGCAAAAAATCATTTTATTACTCTGAATGTGCATATTTGTTAGGGGGTTCAAAAGACAGGTTACAAATTAAAGCTACCAAGCAAAACCTGACTGCCATGACATCAGAACCCCGGCCTCTTCTTTCTGGAGATTTAGCCTCATATGGTGTAGTGAATTATCTCACCTCCTGCCAGGTGACAGCAAACACATGGCTGCACACAGAAAGCCTGGACAGTGCAGCAGTCTGGGTTTGAAGCCATTTTCAGCAAGGAACAAGGACACAGCCTGTGCCCACAGCAGAAATACAGCCATGGCAGTGGCAGCACCAGGGCACATATGTAGTTTCCCTCCCAAAACAGGGAGCTTTCAGATAGACCATGGGGGTTCCCAAAAGACAGGGATGTACTTCTGGGAACAGGCCTAACTTTACTTCTTAAGATTCAGAATCCTGATTTAAACGATCAGAGCACAAACAGATTGCAATGCCCAAGCTGGACACCAGATTAACTTGCTGTGTCCAACACAACAGGCTGCATGCTGGGCTTTCCTGAAAGGGTGGCTCAGCAGAGGCAGGTGAGTGACACACTTCCTTACCTGGGTCACCACTGCTGGCTGGTGGGAGATCATCGAAGAGCAAAGACCCTCCTTTTCCTGGAGCATAAAAAAAAAGTCAAAAAGAACTAAAGACCTTTGTCCCTTTGAGGGAATAATGCTCTGTGTATGTCTCTCATGAGAAACAGTTTACCAGAACAAGCCAAATTTCTTCTTGTCCTACTGGATGGTCAGGCAAATCCAGGCCTTACATTTGTTTCAGAGATCATTTATATGGAACATTTTATAGAAATGTTTTATGCAGAACATCTATAACAATCTGGTTAAAAAAAAAACACCAAAAAAGATGCAGCTGGTTTGAACACCAGTACTGGTAACCTCACTGCCTCCATCCTGTCTATCAACGAACAGGGTTAACAGAAGTTTCATCTCGAAGAGATGCTGATGCAGCAGGCATGGAACCCCAGAGTGATGGCAGGAACAGAGCACCCATACCTGAGTCAGCACTGCAGGATGGTGGGAGATCCTCAAAGAGCAGAGGCCCTTCCTGGACGTCTTTCCCTACAAGGCACCAGAGCAGAGTCAGGACCCGCTGCAGGCACTCTGGGGCTGGTTTCTGGAAGGACTGTCCCCCCCGTGAGTGTAGGTGGGGTAAACCAGGACAGCCTGGCCTTCCAGCTCTAATTTTCAAAGCTACTACACAAGCAAAAAAAAACCCTGCCTGAGGCTGAGGTGAACTTTTGCCTTGAAAGAAGCTTTTCTTTTTTTTTCCCCTTTGCTAGCAATCCACTGAGCTCACATTAACACCTCTCAGCAGCACAGAGAGGGAAAAGGCTCCAGCATGGTCTAAACGGGAGGGAACTGCAGGTCACGCAGATAGTGCAAGAACATGGTCTAAACTGCAGCGCAACGAGTCCCAGGGGCAAAGAAAACCACCAAAACCCTGAAACCCTGCAATTCTCCCAGTGATATTTAATCCGTCCCCTCACCCTTCCCCTCGCCCCTCAGGGTCCCTGTGGCGGGCCCGGACGGGCTCAGGGCCGAGCCGCACCAGGCCCGGCGGGGCCTGCGGGTCTGCCAGGCCGCGCCGAGGGGTCCACGGGTCGGGGCCAGGCCCGGGGGACGATGCTGGGGTCGCGGCCTCACCCGCGGCACCGCCGGGCTCGGGCAGGTCCCCGAACAGATCCATCTCTGCCGCCGCTCCGCGAGCCCCGCGCGGCCAAACCCCGCACGGGCCGGAAACAGCGCGGGGGCGGCGGCGGCGGAAACACGACACGGGCNCCCCTGTCCCCACCGCGCTGTCCCCTGTCCCCGCCGGCTGTCCCCTGTCCCCACGCTTCTGTCCCCTGTCCTGCTGGGCTGTCTCTTGCCCCGCCGGGTTGTTCCGTCTGCCCCGGGCTGTCCCCTGTCCCGCCGGGCTGTCTTGCCCCACCGTGCTGTCCGATCCCCCTCCACCGGCGGCAGGCGGGGCTGATGCGGCCCCGCGGGCAGAGCTCGCCCCAGCCCCCGCTGCCCCCTCTCCCTGGCCTAC